>CM052168.1:10299934-10335847 GCA_028455555.1 Augochlorella aurata | reverse complement strand
TACGCATCGGATCTTCAAACTCGATTTTATCGAAAACTAAGCCTTAAACGACAAAATTTTATTTCATATTTTTTTTCTTAGTTTTTCATAAGGAACCACCTCGTGACCGCTTGTACATGTTATTAGGCCGCACCCTGTATACATTACAGAAGATCAAATGGCTATCAAAATTTAGGAAAATGGTGTTGTATATCGAATTTAGAAAACCGAAGATGACATTTGTGTTTTGCACACTCCGCCCTTTCACGCAGTCGATAATCTGCGAGAAATTTTAAATCGTTGCAGATTCACCGTGTATACGTATAGAAAGAGAGAGAGAGAGAGAGAGAGAGAGAGAGAGAGAAAAAGGAGAGGGAGCGGAACACCCGCGCCCATGCAACCGCTCGTAATTCGGCCCGTCATTGTTCGCTCCGGATTCGTGACATTAATTTATCCCTCTTTCAGAATATGCGCCTGAATAATCCTTTGTCCGAGTCGGGTCGTCGAGATCAAAGACGACGGGAGCAGCCTCGAAATTAGCAATGCTCTTTGCGCGAGCGATTCTTTTGTAACGCGCGCGCGCGCCCGCACGCTCGTTCTCGCTCGTCTCGCTCGTTCTGGCTCGCTCTGGCTCGTTCTCACGCTGCGTTTAATTCGAGACGAGTGTTTGCTGCACGCGGCTCGGCGGTTTTTAACCGTCGCCCCCTTGCTAATCGGGAAACCGATCCGCGAGTCTTATCCGCTCGCTGGCTCGTGACATTGGACTCTAAACGAGCGCGAGAGCCCTGATGATTATTTCGTGACACCTTACGGTCTACGCCACATCATTTCATTCATGACTTCACGAGGATAGGATTTATTCTCTACCCATCGCTTTTGCAATTTCTCCGCTGAACACAGCATTCATTTAGAATGAAATCTTCGAGATACTTGGAACTTCTAGTCGAACATATACCACTTTCTAGGAATTCGATTAGGGGTTCGATGAAACAAAAATCTAGAGAAAATTTCCTAATATATTTACAGATGGTAGAATATCCAGTGAGAGTGTAATCTAGCACTGTAAATAACCGAGGTTCTACTGTATGTCGAACTTGCAGCCTTTGTACACAAAGCTATTTTAACTCCAAATTCAAATGCATATTTTTTACAAAGTATGATATTTGAATATGAAGTTAAGTTAATCTGCTCGTACAAACCATACATTTTTAACAACTCATCAAACATAAACAAATTTAATGACGTAAAATGTACTTTGAAAAATGTAGCAATTTTTAATGGTGCCTCAGAGTCGCCATTCGAGTGCAAAAAGTTAAATCGATCCTGAATTAACACCTGTGATATTTCAATTTCTTTCCAGACCTCTTGAGTTACCTTTAACATGCCATCTATAAGAAAACGATTATTATGTAACATAGAGTACAAACAGAAACGCCAATTACAATGTATAGGGTTTAAAAAATCATGCCTGCTGTAAACGCATAAAATTTACAGTCCAGCTGTCGTGTTCTCCCAACTATAACCAACTGGAAATCCTATTGATGTCAGAAGTCCGGCAAAGAGCTACCTCCAATCTAACATCCCGAAGATCGGTTTTGAAAAATGAGGGCCTGCGTTCGCGGACGCGACATTGAATTTTCGTACCTGTTAGTGTTGCGACGGTATCGATTACTGCCGCCCCATTTCGGTCCCGCGAGGCACAACGACTCGTCCGCCGCTCTCCGGCCAGGGGGGACGCAGCAAGTTCGAAGATAGAGCACGAATCGAGCCGTGAAAAAGTTTCGGTTCGATGGATCCTCCGGCTCCGGCCCCCTGTGCCTCTCGTCCGGCGATGCTACGGGGCCAGGAGGGCAGGGGGGATGGCCGAGCAGCTAACGAGGAAAGAAAGGGAACGGATTCTTTGGTAAGGACGCGAGAAAGGGTGGGCTCGGTAGTAGGTTGGCAGATAGGTAGATAGGTAGCTACACCTGAAGTACACTCCAAGTTGGCTGACCCAATTCTCTCCAGCCTCCACCGAGTATCCGCGTTCGAGCTAGGCAGATGCGGCATCCTCCGGCCTCTCCGCCCCTCGCCGCCTCGCCCACGAGCCTCCTGAGTCCAACCCCCCTCGTCCCCCTTCGTCCCCGGCAACCCCGCGTGGCCCGCTCCACAAACCAGTGCACGCGCCCCCGCGATCCTTCTTCCAGCTGCGCTCCTCTCCCTCTTTACACCCCCAGACCTTCTCCTCCTCGCCATCCTCCTCCTCCTGCTGGTCCTCCAACCCCCACGTTTCAACCCCTCCATTCTTTTACTTGGATCGCTATAATGGAGAGCGGGGCTGCTCTCAAACGATACGTCATTTCCCGATTTCCTCCTCTAATTCTCGAGCCTCGGCCGTCGTTAGCCCCTGTCACCCTGATGGCCAACTGGCTGAACTAGCCCCCAGTCCACTAGTCGATCGACTCTGCATGGGACCGGCTACGAGCAAATTCTGACCTGCCAGGTTTATCTGAAATGGCAACGCGTGCTGTCAGTGGCGCATGAGGTCTCGGACGGAGGATTTAGGTTCTGCAGAAAAGTCATTTTGCTTTGTGAAGGTACGTCGGTTTTAGAAATGAAATAGAGAGAGGTCTTCCCGGAAGATGGAAATTGCTAAATTGTGAAAGACGAAGATCGGATGTTGAGTTTGTAAGAGGATTAACAATTAGTAAGAACTACTGCTGTAAACTTTTCTAAAAACCAGCCAGTAAATTGTTCATACAAAGACACAGAATTTCAACAATATCTTTATGTCTTTGATCTTCTTGCGACCAAAATGTGCATGTTGCTTTCCAAATTTTTTCTCAGTCCCCGTTTTTGAAGACCATCTTCAGCTTCAATTTTGAGACCACTTTCACTCCCCAATCTTGAAGACCATTTAGTTTCCCATTTTAGTTGCCCATTCTCACCTACAACTTTGACCACTTTTCCTCCCAACTTTGTGGACTATTTTCACCCACCAATTTTGAAGGCCATTTGTAGCTGCAGCTTTGAGGATCATTGCAGTTGCATCATTGCATTGTATTGTTCACGTCCTTCAAGTGGGCGTGTACAATGAAAACAGCTACGTGTCAAAGATGTAGGAACTAGGTCTCAACTAAGTCGCTATAAAAATTGGTTTGGACATGTTCCCTTGTAAGGGGAAAATCGAGAATGACGATTTTTTTGAAATCATAATTTCCCGCGGACTGTTTGGACTCCATTTAAACGAAAATTCAATGTCGACCGCGAACAAGCGTCGAACGGAGATAACCCCATAAAATCGCGGGTTCCATCCTCTCTAGACACCCCGAAGTTTCATCAGTAAAACAGAGCGCCCGGTTTTATCTTCCATCGTCCGGGTGACCGGAGACGCTTTGGCGAAAGTAGATACCACCGTCAATCGCATATAACTGGATCTCGGGTATATATGGAACATAGAACCGCGATACACCAAGTGTCGCGGGAACGAGAAAAGAGAGTGGGGAGAACGTTTCGTCCCGGGTCCGCTAGAGGACTCATCAGTAAGGCAAACCTAGCGGACCCTGCCTTAGACGCGGGGATGTAATTGAATCCAACGGAAATCGTATATATACTAATCGGGGACGCTCAGAGGACTTGCGAGAAAGGTATCCATCTATCGGCAGGGACTGGAGGTAGTGATCCCCACAACGCACGTCGTCTACCGCCATCTGTGTCCAACGCTGGGATCCCTGTGTTTTACTGCCGCCCCTGGGCTTTATTAGTGGTGCCGAGTTCAGGGATTACACAGGGTGTTGCCGGCTAGCTTGTAACCTGTTACAAGCCTTGGACCTATCAACGGCATGAATTTCTGCGAAACCACGTCCCCGGAAACGAAATTTCGATTCGTGTAACTTACTTATTTTAAATGAAACATGGCCAGATTTTCATATATTCGCGGAGTTCGTGACTAACTAAGTAACTTTTGCTGGAAGCGTTTTTTCGATATCTCGCACCTGTTGGAAGTTATGATGGCTCAAACTGTCCGGGTGTCGCTTGATGCGTTTACGCCAATGGCCACCTGAGTTTTAATGCCCACAGGTACTTTAAGCTGCTGTAACTTTTAATAGAAGAGGAATTTTGGAAAATTGTTCACGCGGAAGAAATCTCAGCTTATAAGAACTATTGGGAATGTACAAAAGTTTATTTGTGTTTTGTTTAAAAAAATAGATGTTGTTTTATAGGTTTAGAGTGAAGCTAGTTTATATTATGATGTTTTAAGAAAAGGATGTACTCTGTGAAATGAATAAAGTCCTAGATACAGCTCACCCTCGTTTACGTCACGTAAACAAGATACTATCAAGCAGTAGAAAATTATAACAGAACTCGTGGGCTCATTTAACTTGGGCACTTGAAGTACGATACAATCGCAATAAAAAGTCACAGATCGATCTTCGAAACGGCATTGTAAAGGGAAATCTTTTTTTTATAAAGTCACATTTAAAGGAATCTGTATACATTTTTTTTAGAATCGGTAGAGTCCTCTAAATTTATAAAATTAATTTCTGAACTTCTGAATCTAGGGCTCACAGCATACTTTTTGATTTTAAAGTACTATCAAATCCCTCCATAAAATCGCAGATTAATATTTGAAGTGTCACTGTACAGATGAGACTTGCTTTTATAAAATCATATCAAAACAAATACAGAATTTTTTGAACAACGTCGACTCATTTGAATTTATAAAATTTCTAAGTAAAAGAAAAGAGTACTAAACTGCGAAGGTCAAAAAGACGCGACACTAGAGAGGGAAACCTCCATCGGCTGTGCTGAAACACCTTGTAGATCGCGTGAACAGCATCGTAAACGGTTAAAACGTCCATCGGTTCGCTGGAGTTTGTCTCGAATGTCTCTAGGCACGAAATAGAAAGGCTCCCGTCGGCAGCAGATCCGGCTAGCTCAGCATTCTCTAAGAAACCGGCGTCATTCCAGGAGACGTAGCTCGACCTCGAGTAGAGCATCAGCCACGCGGATCCAACTGGCAACGGCGCAAAGTGCGCACCACCCCTGTCGGAATCAAATAAAAACGAAAAAAAGCAGGATCCCGCGGATCTCAATCGGATGAGGAAACGACGCGACGTTCCAGGGGGCTCGTATTCGATTACGTGGGAACGTTTAGCGGAGCAGTTTCGCGTGCCAGCATTCACGGCGGATTCGCGGTGAATGGGTTGCGGGACACTGATTCGATTCACGGGAGCTCTTCTCGTGGTCCTCCGATGAAATTTACCCCCGTCGTTTTCTATTTAGCTCGACCCGCAGATAATCGTCGTGCTCCCGATCCCAGAAACGCCTAACCTCGACGAGATTATCGTTACTTGGAATCGATCGCGATCGGTGTATCGAACAGGGCTAGATAACTGGACGCAATTTAGATTGCTGAAAGAAGGAGCTAACAGCATTTCCCGATAAGCAAACTGGGAATCTTGAAATCGAAATTGTCCAAGTCGATTGCAGAAAACGGAAGCTGCATGAAATCTGCTCCTTCTTTCGGTAATTCAAATGTTGGCCATATTCTTAACAGTCGTGTCAATTCGATCGAATTTAATTTAAAGTCAAAGAACATAAATTGTATAGTTTCGTCTAACTATGTCCTGTGGACGTTCGAGGATTGAATTTTCTTGTGGGTAACTTAGGGGATGTTCACACAGCTGGGCCTAGAACTTTTGTGCAGACTGAACTAAAGGATGCTTAAACAGATGAAAGTTGCCTTCACTAAATGTTCAAAGAGCTGTGAGTCGAATTCTCTTGTTGGCTATTTCAGGGGTTCTTCGTTCAGCTAACGATTGAACTTTTCTAAGGCTTAACTTAGGGGATACTCACACTGCTGAAACTTGAATTTCTCTATAGCCCGACTAAGCTAAGGATTGAATTTTTCTGACAGCTGAGTTAGGGGATGTTCCCAAGACTTAGAGTTAAATTTTCGTACGGCCTAACTTAGGGGATGAGAGTAGAACCTTCCTGCAACCTTCAGCAGGCATCTTCCTTTCGCCTCCCGGTTGTGCGCGGAAAATTGAATAACGCCCGGCTAAAAAGAACGAGAGACAGAGAGAGAGAGAGAGAGAGAGAGAGAGAGAGAGAGAGAGAGAGAGAGAGGGGTACTGGAGGATAACTCGGCTCGGTGGATAAAACGTCCCTCCTACAACCGGAGCGTAATTATAACGCGGTCCTGGAGGTTGCGCGCGATTGCGGGCAAGGTAACATTTATAGGATATGTAGGTCAGCTACTGACACGCCTTATTGCCTCCTCCAACCCGATCACCCCAAATAGACCTCCGAAAACGAAGTAAGGACGAAACGACCGTGATCGCGATGCTTCCCCCCCTCTCTCTCTCTCTCTCTCCTCTCTCTGTCCCTTTTCCTCTATCTCTTTGGATCGCGGTTTCCTGATGCCACCGCAAGTAAAACGCCGATTACAAGGAGCCGGATCGCTCGTCCTTAGGTTTCGCTACGGTTTCGCGCTAACTTCTAATAGACAGTTTAGCTAAAGGTGTTTATGCTACCGTGGATTAATCGAGCGAATGGAATAAGAAAACGTCGAATTAACTTAATTAAGTAACTCGTCCTCAAATAAGAGGATTAGGAGCTGCATCCTTTGAATGACTCCAACAACTTTAAATGCATTTGCTTAACATTTGTTGTAATTGATGCAGACTACTTTTCTTTTCTGCATAAAGATCCAAAGGTTTTATAGAATCTTTTTAAGTCGTGGATGCCGTAGATGATAAAATATGTTGAAATATATTCAAATATAAAATAAAATTGAAATATAAATATATAAAATATATTGTCATGTCTGAGCAGTGGTCTTGTCTGTTTACAGGAGGCGTATAGAAAATGGGTGTGCAGCTCCCTGGTGCCTTACTTTGCTCATGGGGGACCGCAGGACTCGGACACCTCGGGAACGAGCTGGACCGGAAGCAGACTCAGGCCCTGCAGGTCCTTCTGCCAATCCGTGGAGCAACGTTGTCCTTACTTGCTTCCCGGTGATCGTGCCCCCGCGTACCCCACGCAATACGCCGGCGAACCCACCTTTCTTTGCAGAGGTAACACCACCAATTTAATCGTACCAATTCCTCTCTCATCGATCAAAAACCATCAGGAAGAAAATATTATCCTAAAGGCCGCGTGGGGTCAGAGTACCCAATTTCTATTAAGATTCCTTCTAACGAACTCGGATCCTCCTATTCATAATAAAATTGCTGCATTGCACGAAACTACTGAAAACATGACGCGAATTCATTCAGGAATATTAAGAGAATGTAAATGTTATGGCTGCTGCAGAGTCAATGCACAGGAGGATTGATGAACGAGGGTAGAAACATTCTTTGGCACCCTCTCGTGTTCCCAAAGAGAACCGAAACAAATAACGTAAAATGTACACTAAATAAACGAAAATTAAATTGTATTCAATTCGCTTTTCAACGCGACAAGTGCCGAAAATCCACCCCAAAAATCCCAACATGAAGGTGATTTAATTACTGAATCCGAAACCGGAAAGTTAAAATGCATCGCAACGGATGGTATTTTAATTCTTCCGTATTTTAAACATCCTATTCAAATTCATTTTAATCGGACATAACGGATATGAATTTTGAAAACCACCCAGACATTTGCGTCACCCGTAAGTGACCGACACTGTTCTGAACGTGTTAAACGTCTGTCGTACAAATCAGTCGCTTCAAATCAGCAAGTTTGCGTCCAATTAAAACGGGCAGTCCCGTGTCTCTGACATGGCCAACAGTTCTGACAAAATTAACAAAAGCACGAACGATGCCAAGCCTGGGCTAGGTAGCCATGGAAACACTGACATCAGACCACGAAGTAGAGAGAAAGAGAGGAGCTGTTTTGGCAAACGCACTCGTTTCAGATCCGAACATCGAGGAGACCGGCGAGCAAGCGGCGCGAGCGTTGCACAGCAGCGGCGAGGACGAGTGCTGCTTCCGCGTGTGCTCCGAGGAGAAGCCAGGATCAGGAATCTGCGCGAACTGCACGAACCGGGAGCCACGGAAACGCGGCCGAGTCCACGATCCTCCGACGGCGCCCTACTGCGAGATTAATCCTATTCAGCCGGCCTCCATGGGTACGTGTCTTATCCTCGGACTGTCTGACGCTCTCCGGCAGCGCCGCGAGAATGCTAATCAAGAGTCTCCCTCAATGCCGATTCGTTAGCGCATCATCCCCACCCTCTTCGCTTAGAAATTGCGACGCTTCCTACTAGCCAGCGGGAAACGAACGCGCGCTGGCCGACTGCTAAACGGTCTGGCCGGTAGCCTAGGTCCTCGCTGTGTCGTTTTCTATGCAGGTCTAGAGTATCTAGGTCTTCGTAAAGTTGAATCTTTCCAAAATTTTATATTAGCATATATAAACCTTTGCAAAAGTGGGTCCTAGTTTATGCAAATCTTTGCAAAGCTGGGGCCCAACATAAATCTTCGCAAAGTTGAGTCCTAGTCTATGTAAATCTTTGAAAAATTGAGTCCTACTTGAGTCCCAGTCTTCGTAAATCCTTGCAAAATCGTATACTACGCAAAGGTGCGTAATGGTGGAAAAGGTTCCGAAGGGCAAGATTCGATTCTCTTCTCGTTCTTGCTTCTCCTCGCGTTCTCCCCTTACTTCCTGTAACGTGCTAGGCTCTGGAGGGTGTCCTGATCCCACCAACCAGCCTAAAACCATCTACTCCGTCAGATAATGCCAGCCAGTTTCGTTGAATAGAAAGCCAAAGGAGCTAAACAAAATCCCGAAGCCGAAGCCTCTCGATGGCGGTAATTTATAAGTGACTTGCTAGGCTAACTCAATCTCATCTAAAAGTCTCACGCAACTTTATCTTCTTCTCGTTGACAACTGTTAGTTGAAGAGAAAAATTGTAATGCGTTCTAGCTTCTGCAAATTAAAAGTTTGTCTCCAAAGACTCGCAGTTCAATTATTATCCAAAGACTCGCGAACATCTTTGAGGATAGCTAAAGCGTCGAATCTGCGGGTTCCACAACCCTAGTCTCCGCTAATACGCGATCATTGCATAAATTTCAGCATCTTACCAAACGGCCTGGATCGACGTTTAAACGTCCGAATCGATGAAAACGATTAAATCTCCTATCGATAGCTACCAACCGGTGCTCCGGCGCCAGTGTGAACCATGCTATAGAGTCGAAAGCTTAGTCGAGCGGCTACAAGGAATTTTATCTTAGACGTTTCCGCTTCGTCACCCCCTGAACAATGAATTTTTCAATTAACCCTGCTTCTGAGAGATATCGACGGCTCTTGGACCGTCGTACTCCCTCGAATACCTATCTGGGGGCTTAGAAAAAGAACTTAGGTACCTTCCAGTCCCTTGGACCGCCTGGCCCTCGCTTTATAGTGCATGATCCACTTTAGCTGACCCCAGGCAGAGTCTACTGTATACTATTCTCCTCTATCATCTTGTTTCGAAGGTATTCTCATTTTGATTTTTATAAGATGACCAACGAAAATTGGAATTTGTCTAGGTCCGTAATATAACGATGTACTTTGATCTCGCCGATTTAATTCTTCGGAACCAAATAGTATGTTTATAACTAATTAAAACTAGTATTAAATATTTTAAACTAGTATTAAAGAATCTAACTAATCCCTATAAATTCATCACTCATCAACGACTTCAGTCCCCACAAGAAGATCGACCACCAAATATCTCAACCCCGATCATACTAAAGACCATTGTGACTGCTGTCCCGAACAGGTGAGAAATACCCCCAGCCGGGTTCGACGGTGAGCAGCGTGGACGGTGTGGAAGAGGAGTCCTCGTCACCACGTTCCGTGATGCAGCAGCCGCCGCAACCGCAGCCTGGCACCTCTTTATGCGGGAGCGGCGGTGTGGGTTCGATCCCGAGCGTCTCGTCATCCGATCGCCCGTCAGCTTCGATGATGCCACAAGCGGTGTGGCTGTGCTCGTTGGCCAGCATGCTGTTCAGCCTGTCAACGTGCAGCTTGCTGTGGGTCCCAAGGGCCGTGCTCCAGGTGTTCAAGCCACTGTTCACGGTTCACATCGGTGGCAGTCGGAGTACTCTGGGTAGCAGCGGCGAAAAAACGAGTCGGCTGGGTGCAGACCTTGTCGCTTGGCTGCACGGTAGCTCCGCCGGCAGAGTAAGTTGCGTCAGCGCGCGTCATGGTGCGAAGTGGATGCTTGAAAAGTGGGTGATGGTCGAACGCCGGTGTCGGGGCGGTTGGTGGTTCGGCTGGTGGAGGTGGTGGAGGTGGCGAAGGTGGCGGAGGTGGAGGAGAGCAACGAAGGGCGAGGACCGCCTGAGGGTGTCCGGAGGGTGTGCATCGCGTCCCGGTGAACCCGGTGAACCTGGTCGACCCGGCGACGCTTCTGTCAGGTTGCACAGCCATCGAGGTGTCCGCCAGCCGACGATCTTGGTGCGCGGGTGCTCCTCGCTACGGGTCCGCCTCTGGACGAGGGACTTTGGCCGATTCGCGGCTCAGTGTCGGTGCCGATGGTGGTGGTGGTGGTGGCGGTGGCGGTGGTGGTGGTTGTACCGATGGTGGAAGTCAAGATGGAAGCCAAGGTGCACAGGTGAGAAGCGTCCTCCAGCCGGCCGGAAGAGAGGATCGAAGATGATTGGGAGCCAGGACCGTTCGGGAGGTGGTTTCCGGCAGACTCCGACGGTTAGGCGACCTCCAGGCTACCGGCTTCCCTCCAGGAAGGACCCGCCATAGGGTCGGCACAGGAGGAACGCGGACGCGTGACACGCAGGTATTTTCTATCGACAAACCGAAGCTCCCCACGCGCTGCGTGGACTTCGGGTATACCTTCCAGGATCAGACGCGACCCTCGAGAAAAAGGGTCTCGAGAAAAGAGTCTCTCGAGAAAGGGTCGCGCGACGGACACACATTCACATACCGGAGCCGGTCGAACAGCGCGAACATGGTCCAAGTGGAACGACGACGGACGACCGTTTCGGAACGAAGACGAAGACAAACGACGACTGTTTTCCCTGAACGGAAGAGAAAGATAAAGAGTGAGAGGGAGGGAGAGAGAGAGAGAGAGAAAGAGAGAGAGAGGGGAGAGAGTGAGAGAGTGAGAGAATGAGAGAGAGAGAGAGAGAGAGAGAGAGCACGATGGGAGTTGTTTGATTTTCTTGTTTCGTTTGGTTTTTGGTAATCCGGAGAAATTTGTTGGATGCGCGTCGACGACGGCTCGGCTCCGCAGACGCCGAGGAGAACGGGAAAGAGAGAGAAAGAGGTTGAGAGGGAAAGAGCGAAGAGAACCGTAACGTCTGTAGCGAATAATAATGGATAACAATAATACAATAATAATTAATAAATTATAAATATTAACGATGATAAAAACGATGATGAACGATGATAATGATAATGATGATGATGGTGATGGTGACGAGGATGATAATGATGAGGCGGGCGCAAGGGGCGGGTTCAGGAACGAAGACGCGCGACAAGAGGTCGTCGCGACAGGAGGTCGATGACGAGGATATGCGAATTAGGAACAGGCGGTAAATAATGAATAAATAATAATAGTTAACGAATAATAAATAATGATTAATGAAATAAATAATAACGATTAAATAATGGAGTAAAGATGATGATAAACGATAAAGTAACATTAACGTAACACAAAAAAAAAACGATAGAATGACTACGATACAACTTACTTATTCTATACATTCGGCGCGTGTGGCATACGCGCGCACAGGACACGTATTATATATGAGGCACACGTACACTGACACAAAAACACGCATACACACATCTACAGAGAAGACGCGGACACACGCATTAACGCAGAATTATTAATTACTACGAAAGAAATTAGCGGTGCGGATGAGCGCCTGATGCGGTGAGCGAATGCATCGCGAATTCGAGGAATGCGTACACGAGAAAAAGAGCGAGAGAATGAGAGAACGCGTGTAATAAAAACGATCTACGCAAAAAACAAGCACCCGTTCGCGTATAAGGCATTTACGATTAACAGAAACACATTAACGAAGAAAAAAATAGATTCACACCCGACTACACGCACACACGAACACAGAGACATACAGAAGATAAAAAGTTGTAGGTAAATAGTCTTTTGGTCGTGACAACGGAGAAACGGAGACGAACGGCTTAGAGAGCGTGAGAGAGAGAGAGAGAGAGAGAGAGAGAGAGAGAGAGAGAGAGAGAGAGAGAGAGAGCGCGGATCGAGAATTTTGCAAAGTTGAACGCGAGAATAATGATAAAAAGAAAAACACGACATTATCGAGGTATAATATGTGTTCGTATAGACATTACAATAAATAAATAACTATTATATTAACATAGATATGTAACGGTACGAACTAAATCGAGAGAACGTGAGAAAGAGAGAGACTGAGAGACTGTGTGATGAAAGACAGAGAGAATGAACGAGAAGAGAGAGAGAGAGAGAGAGAGAGAGAGAGAGAGCGAGAGAACGTGTGAACTATTAGAAAAGGATAAATCGTAGCGAGCTGACCGATTTTTTTATAGACAAACATTCCAGCGAAGCATCGCGGATCTAGCGAAACTGATTCTTTTTTCCGACACTCTTCTCCACACGGTTCGCGTGGCTTCGAGCTCAAGGTTTCTCGCGACGAAACGGAGAATCGAAAGAGAGATTGGTGGAGAGACGATTCGGGGGTCTGGACACGTTTCTCACGCAATAATTAGCCCTCGGAAGACGGATTGCAAGGCGGACACTGTTGGACGGAATTCTAGTTTTTGGCCGTGTCGAGAATTCCACAGGGCGATCCAGAACTTTTCTGAGAAAACTTAGTACTGATCTTTTGGATATTATGTGTCGTTCGTTTATAGGTCTGCACAGAATTGCAAACTTTTGTGGAAACGTAGAAGCCGCCAGGAACTGTATTTACTGTTTTTTTCACACTTTTAATAAACTGAGAACAGTGCGACAGTGTTCTTAAATTATTCTGACGTTTATAGTGTTTCCCGTGTTTCGCAGATGAAGTCCGAAAGTTTACGCGTAAATTTACGCATTTCAAACAGAGTAGATGGGCGAAATACGGAACGGTGAAAGCTCCAGAAGGGCCGAAGTCGATATTCAGTTGCGCTGAACTGTTCTGTTACGGAAAGTGTTTATTTTGCTTACAAATGTACGGTTGGCGAGATAGAAACTAAGAAACAGCTTTACTTTCACTGCTAATGAGAAACTAGAACCGAAAATTGCACATCCTGCGAACGAAACCATCTGCAAACACCACGAGACGTGGTATAACAAGCATGTGGTCCCTGAACCGTTACGTGAGCCATCTTCCGAGCATAGCGCTGTGTCTTGTCAAGGTAGAGAGTGCGAAACAAAGCGGCCACCTGCGTTTATTCGTAATCGACTAATCAAGTTGACGCTTGAGAGCTTACACGGAGACTGCAATCTGGCCGAGGCTGCGCACCTGACCCTCGCACGAGTTCTCCTTTTCGCTCGATAGCCGACAGGACCTAATTTCCGCGCAACGATAGACCGGAAGTGGACGCTTTTCTTCTCGTTCTCAGACAGAGTCGTCCAAACGGAAGCATCGAATAAGTAACGAAATATTCTTTCTCTTCGAGAAGGCGAAGATTGAACGGCTTGTCTTTATTACGAACTGACGATCATCTTTTTACTGGAAGAAAATTATTTCTGGTTAAAAATTAACGACTATTTTTAAATAAATGTCGATAAAGATAAGAGACGATGGATACTGTGATTTACGTTATTTATGTTTTCAAGTGTCTAGTAAGTTGATATCGACGTGTCCGTACTCGTAAATACTTCTAAGAATTATTTCCAAACATTTTGTTCCGAAAAATTACTAATAACATCATAATGCTGTGTCCTATTTTATGTGTTAATGTTCCTTATAAATGTATGAAATCCATAGTCGAGTAACATTAAATTAATATCATTGTGCGAGAAGTACTATGTTCTTGCTTCTTTAAAAATTAAATATGGTGTTCCACAGCAGTAAAGCCAATGAAAAATAATATACTTTTCATGCCGAAATAACTGAAGATAATATACCACATCTTCAATTTTCAACAATTCCAAAAATTTCCTATCGAATATCACAACAAGAAGAATGTACATACGTTTTCTTTCAGAAGATATTTATAGTTCTCCCTTAAAAAAGCATTCGCCGTTTCTTCTTCGAAAAAAAGATCATTGGGATAAAGACAAGACCTCGTCCTCTCCATCTCGAACGGAAGATAGAATTGAACGAGTTGCTCGTGCCCATCAGATACGGGACAAAAATGAATTCGAATGATTTCGCGTTCGCGCAGTTCGTTTTTTGCCTGGTTCTAGAACGAGACGAGATGCCGCGAGGAGGTGAGAAACGAAGCCACGAACACACTGGGGCGGAGAACGAGGCGAAAAAGGGAAAGAATGTCGAGAGAAAGGGAGAGAGAAAGAAAGAGAGTCGTCGTCGTCGTTGTTGTCGTCGTAATTGCGGGAAATCGTGCACGAGATGCAGGGCGTGTCCCGACACAGCCGCAAACGTATATAGCCAGTCACAGGTAACACGTGCACGCGCACACGCACCACGTACACACGGAGAGAACACTTTGGGGAGAGAAAGAGAGAGAGAGAGAGAGAGAGAGAGAGAGAGAGAGAGAGAGAGAGAGACAGAGAGAACGAAAGAGAGAAAGAGAGAGAGAGAGAGAGGAACGAGCGCGCGGATCAGACAGCCGCGTGTGCGTTTAATTACGTTGTTATACATTGTCCAATGCATAATTGTTACCAGTTTACATTTATAAGTCGAATGAGACACGATGTGGAAATGGGGGTGGAAGAGCACGTGGGTGGTACAGTCGATGCGAGAATGCGTCAGAGTAAATGACAGAGTAAATGTGCGTACGTTTGCGTGCGTGCGTGAACGCGCGCGCAGGTTTGAATGTGTGTATGTATGCGTGTGTGTGTATTGTGCAAGGCAGACGATAGAGAGGGAACTGAGGGTGAGAATTAGCGGTGGGACTGGTCGAGAAAGCCACGCATAAGTATTATAAATGTACAGGGTGAGACTTCCAAATAGGAGAACATAAATGTTTTCAGTGGTAGAAATATTGAGGAAAAGATTACTATATTTCAAGAGCTGCATCATGTCATTTTTCACCATAATCAGGCGTGTCTCTTGAATTAGGGTAATTTCGTCTTGGATATTTTCTCCTCATGAACGAAAATGGTGGATATATTTAGGTGTTCCCATTTAACCTTTCAAGAGGGACAATTACGTTGGTAAATAAATAATTTCATTATTTCAATGGCGAACGATTACTACAGTTTTTTTACCGGTATTTAAAGCTTTGTTATCTAAGGAGAACATTTTTAAAAAATTTCGTTCTCGAAGGGTTAAATATTCTACCCTATATAAACTGGAACGAATACTGTTGAAATTTGAGGGGGTAAGAGGTAACGAGAGGGTCGAGAGGGAACAGGTTCGAACAGGGGCACGGCTGCATGATTATATGGAAATATATACGTATTTATATATACGTATACGTGCACACACGTAAACGTACATATAGCCAGCCGCGTATGTGCCTGTATTCGAAGAGGGAGATGCGTTATATCAATGTGAGAAGAGCAAACGGGAGAACGATATGGAGTCACAGTGTCCAAGATCGATATCATCGATTCATCGCAAGGGTTGAAGGAGCAAGGAGTTCGATGCTTGTGTCCTGATAAAGTGAGGGCCGAGAGAATGAGAGAAACTGGGACAGAGAGAACTAGCGTAAAATATAAAGAAAATCAAGAAAAACAATGTGTCGTAAAATTCGAGAAGAGAAAACCTACCTTCTCGATCCCCTTTCCGCGATCCCCTTTCCGCGATCATGCTTGTTTCTCGCTTCCCTAATCGCGAACGACGTTATGCTCCTGCTCAAGAACGTTGCAATGCCAAGAAATGGGAAAGATAATGCAGAGGATATTGGATGTTTGATAACGCCCTTGCTATGGCTAAAGGATTTTTACTTTTGATTTTCTCTCGAAGATTATACTCCCTTGAATGTTCATCCTTCGGTATTGCGAGAATTTTGTTTAACAGTTTTTCTGTAAATTATTCATCCTGATATTTATCTCTCGCCTATTTAAAACTATACAGAAACAAAACACCATTTATTTGCTAGAAAGATTACAAGAGTAACCTCTCTTAATCTTTGCAACAATGTCAATTAATACTAATATTTATTTCTCGTCTACATTTTAGTCGTTAATTAAGAGGTGTAAGAGTACTTTCACACTTCGGCATTTACCGCACGGATAGGACAGATTAATTTTAAAAATTAAAGCAAACTCCTTAACGAGAGTTCCCTTAATAAAATCTGTATGGGCCGCAAGTGTCTCTTTAGAGGTAACGCTTCTAATCGCTAGGAATATTTAATCTCAAGCTCGTTACCACCGCGGCTGCAACTTTCGCAGACTTGTCCGTACAAGTCTTGGCTTTCCTCCGCGATTCTCGTGAGCGCAGCAGCACGCGCGAATTCTCTCGCAGATTGTTGCGCGATCGTTCACCTCTCCCTCGGCCTCACTGATTCGTCTCCACTCACACCCCCATTTTTTCTTCCGGCCGCAATCCATCCGTTCGAAACCGACTAATCGATAGTTCGCTTTTCCTACCAGGCCCCCAAGGCGCGGAATTCTCAATCGCGAATCAATAACGCTTCGTTCAGCGTTGTGAAATTATCCTTGGACTGCCATGCGTGCAAAAAGTTACTTGACTGGCACACGAATAAAATTAAGGCACGTGCGAAAATCAAACTTCAGCGTCCAAGATTCAACATACAATCTCCCTCTCTCTTGATACGACGCCTGAAAAATTTGTAGAATTTATGAGCAAAAATGGCGCTTTCTCGAAATTTCGTTCAAAATCGCTGTCTCTTTAATCTAGATCAATTTGTCGCTATCAAACGACATACCCATCACAACTATCCTTATTTTGGGGATGAGGAAACGTCAATGATCGTTAAAGATCTTGTAACTTGGCAATTAAACTGAAACAGATTAAATCGGAACGTTTCCTTAGTAGTTTCACCATTTCCAAATTGCAGCTTCGTTCGAAACACCATAGCAGCTAAAGACTAACTTTGAAACTGTACCGTCAGGAAACGAGTGCACGAAAATCGATGAAGTTAACATCGACGATAGAAAAGAACCCATTCTATCAAGTTCAACCAGCAAATCGAAACTCACGCCATTAGTATCTTCAAGAAAAATTGTTTTCGTGGCCGATGCCGGTCAATAGTGTATCGATCGTTCGCGAAAATTAATTATCGTTGTCCGAGGGTCGAGAATCTAACCGGGTCGCGGGAAATATCATTTCTTGATATCATTCTCGAGTAGAAAAGCAAATAATAAAGTCGGGACGGGTTAAAGCGCGCGATAATATCGTCGGGGGGTGGAACGCGTCCGAAGGCAGCCGGAGCCAACCTGTCTCTTTGATCTCCCGACTTTTTACAATCGTCGCTGAAAATTAATCTCGCCCGGCGTTTCTGTTCGCCGGCGACCCTTCCGCCGTTCTCTACCCCTGGATCCTCTCCACTGTCGTTCTCCGTCCCTGGAGCGCTCCCGCTCTTTTACCGTTCACCATCCCCGCGATGGTCCTGAAACGATCCGATGGAAACGTCGGTCGCAAGAGAATCTGCGGCCAAGACTGCGACACGTCCCTCATAAAAGAGAATTAAAGAATCTCGGCGGTCGTACGAGCCCCACGAACCACCACCTTCGACCACTTTCTTCGAAATCTCTTCTTCTCTTTATACTCTCCTTTTCCCTCTAACTCCGCTACTCCAACGCCGCCCTACCTGTTAGATCTGTTTTTCAAGATCTTTATATACTAAGTCGATCATTCGAATTTATCTCTCTATTGTAATTCTGTCTTTCGAGATCGTTAAATTCTAATTCCAACGTTGGAATCTGTATATTTGGAAGGAACAATTTTGACACAGAAATGGAATACAGAGAGGTATTTATCAGAATCACAATAGAAATTCTGCTCCCTGAAATGAAAGTGAAGGAAATTACAAAATTGCTTTGTTTAATTGCTCTGTCTTTATTGCAATTATTAACCGTACCATTTTTCAGAATCTTATTTAGACTCTGATTTCCATCACGAAGACATCGCATGTACTTCTAAAAAATCGCTTTCTTAATAAGGCTTGATATTTTTTTCGAACACAAAAATTCTTAAGTTCCACCCTTCGATTTTTTACTAAACGGTGTTATTTATCGAACCAAAATGTAATTCACTTGTATACACACTCAGAAGAAACGTGGATAAAATATTACAATGGAACAAATGATTCATTTGCCAAGCAGCTGAAATGTTGACTTTAGGGAAACTTGCCGATGCTAGTAGAGCGTTTCTCGATCCAAAAAACAACTAATTGCTAGCATGCTCGTTCGATCGGTAGTACAGCAGCCATCCAGTCGGCTTCGAGCTGTCCGTAGGTATTTTGTGTCCTTCCCCGCAGGGGTTGGTGGTCCATGGAGCCCGAATCGACGTCCCTTGAAATAATAACGCTGACGCGGGGTAAGTTTCATGGAAAGGTTGTGGAAGACTGGGTACGGGGGTAGAGAAAGAAAGAGAGAGAAGAAGGGAGAGGGTGGGTTTCCACGATAGGAAAACGGAGAGGAGAAAAAAGACGGACGGCAGCAGGCTGTCGGCCAAAGGGGAAGTTTCGAGGAGACGAGTTTGAAGCGTTGCTTGGGTTTCGGCCGAGGCAGCCACGAAGAGGGTGCAGAGGGGGTGTGTGAAGAGAGGGATGAAAAGAGAGAGAGAGAGAGAGAGAGAAATAGGGAGTATATGCGTGTGCGCGAACGAGAGAAAGACGGGTAGACGACAAGTATATATATATTACATATTTTATATATAATGTATATATACATATAGAGTATATCACGAGAGAGAGAGAGAGAGAGAGAGAGAGAGAGAAGGAGAGGAGGGGCGGGGGAGAACGAAAGAGAAGCGCGAGGACTAGACTGCGTATTGATCTCGCAAGTCTCCCGACGTACAAAGTCCGCATAAAACGGGCCAGCGTCGGCGACGTCGGCATCGACGTCGAACCCGACGCTGGCGGCGTGCGCTACGCTCGGTCCTGCCGGGTTCTCAATCAAATCGACGACCGCCGCGATCGAAATCGATCGAAAACATGCTACGACTACTGGGGAACTCGCTTTCCCGCTGGTTCTACGATTCTTTACGAATTCTCGCGATTTCTTGATATTCCTGGGAGAAAGGATCTTCTAGATCTCATTTCAATCCTGGATCAATCTGATTATCATTTTCCACAGAAACTGGGCGCAATTTTAAGATGTGGACAGGTTATGAAGATCATTCAAGGGAAAAGGAAATTTTTGTTTTGCAAGTAACGTCGCAGTTTAATATCAAAGCACCCGAAAATTGCAATTTTGTATACAAACGTTGTCCCATTTGCTTCGATCCCCTTCTCTGTTCCTGCTACGCTCTTCTCGGTTCAGGTAAATACCCTGGATCGATCCTCGATCGATCTGACTGCCAATCAAACTGAAAAATCGAGGAACAGAGCCACGATCATGCTAGGGCGCGCGTAAAACGCGATTTCTGTTCGCGAGGGGTGTATTCTTTGTTCTCGTCCCTTTCTTCCTCTGCCTTGTGGTGGTCTCATATCCAGGCAGATATTCTGCAACGATCCTGGATCGATCTGACAACCAATCGAACAGGAAAATAGAGAAACACGGGCACGACGATGCCAGGATAGATGGAAATTGTGACTTCTGTACGCGAATAATGTTTTCTTCCTTTTTGCTGTGTTCTTCTCGTGTCCAGGTGAAGAACCTCGATCGATCGCGTTGTCTCGATCGTTATTCGATCGGAAGGAATGTAGAAAGTCGTGGAAGAATCAAGGAAAAGGAGCAGATGAATTGAGGGGCACGCGAGAATTGTCATTTCTATAAGCATAGAAAGTTTCATCCATTTTCTTCCTTTCCGCAGCGTCATCCTCGCGTTCGGGAAAATGCCCTCGATCGGCCGTCTCGATCTTCATTCCGCCCGGAAGATCCATCGGGAAATCGTTGCGAGGTCGGCCGGAAGTCGACCTACGCGAATAGCATTCTCGGAATAGCAAATAGGGAATTGTGTAACGGAGGATGCGTGAGTGCGTGGGTGTGATTGTGTCGCATGAGTGATGGGAAATAGCGACAGCGGAAGCGGAAGAGGAAGACAGGGGGAGAGAGAGAGCGAGAGAGAGAGAGAGAGAGAGAGAGAATGGGTGCGTGTGACAGAGAGGGAGAGAAAGATTTAAAAGAGCCACTGCCTTAGCGACAGCAGGATTTGTGCTAGAAACAAGGCCTTAGAAAGTAACAAACGAGAAACATAATTAGAGTTAAGTAAGTCTGTTGTTGTTAAACGAAAAAAAAAGCAAGAAAAAAGAGAATAAAACGGTACTTAGAGAAATCAGGAGGACAAAATGATGTTGACGTATTGTAAAACTACTTAGCCGTTGTACGATATTTAAGCGCGTAACGTAAAATTAACGATATAAAAACAAAAAATAAAATACTTAACCCCTCGTGCCCGCAATTCAAGTAGGCGCGTGAAAACCAGTGACACACGCTCGTAGGAAACATTAGACGTAGGAATTTATTAAACGTCGTCGCTTGTCGCAAAACCGAGAACAGAAAGCTAGAGAAAGAGAGAGCGCGAGAAAGAGAAAGAAAGAGAGAGAGAGAGGAGAAAGAAGAACCGAGGATAAACGGAGCTGTAAAACCGCGAGAACCGTTGTATTGCAACGGCGAACAGACACAAAAAGAATCGAGGAGATAGAAACGATACCAAAAAAGAAACCGAGAGAAAGCGAGCACGAGAGAGAGAGACAGAGGGAGAGAGAGAGAGCGAGAGGAAGAGAGAGAGAGAGAGAGAGAGCGCGCGAGAGAGAGCGAGAGGAAGAAAGAGAGAGAGAGCGCGCGCGCGAGAGAGAGCGAGAGTGAGAGAGAGTGAGTAGCAAGCGCGAGAAAATGAAACCAAAAAAATAAAAAACAGAAAAATGAAATCAAGACAGCATACGAAAGAACGCGTCGCCGCGAGAGTATCAGTGTCCGCGTGAAAATTTGTTCATCTTCGCCCTCGACTTTGTTTTCTGCTCTTGCCTTACGAGACTGTCGCGCGAAACCGAGGAACACGTGTCGGGAAAGGAGAATAGGAAACGATGGAAGATAAAAGAATGTGCAAGAGAGAAAAAAAGAAAAAGAGAGAGAGAAAGAGAGAGTATCGGCGCGACGTCCGGACGGAGAGCGAAAGGCCAGATCAAACAGCAACGACGCGTTCGATCGAGCAATTTGCGAGGGGTCTTCGATAACGCGTCGAGCCACACACATACACACATATGCAAAAACATAATCTACACGGTCTACAGATTCTACAGACGCGCACACGAAAATACAGGAGCACTCGAGGCGAAACACATTACGACTTTGAATCCGATGTTAGAGCGTAGAAAGCGTACGTAACGTAAGCTGTCGACATTTATACTATGAACTATGAGTAAACTTGTAGCGATCATTGTGGACATAGTTAATAGTATAGATTAGTTAACCGCACTAATTGTACTGAACAAATGGAGAGTACATTTTAATTATCATGGGTGATCGTCGAGGGGTGTTATCTCGTTCGGCGTTAGGCGCGTGAACGGTTTCTCCCGGATCAACGTTCGGCCGAAGGAAACCGAAAAATAGAAGGAAAACGAGCCCAAAAAAAAGAAAACAGAGAACTTAAACGAGGAGTAAAAATTCTGCAGATCAGGCGAGAACGCGAAGCTTCTCTCCGGCTCGCTTTTGCCGCGCGAATATTGACCCCAGGGCCGAGGAATCGACGAAACTGATCGACGCGAAACACGAGAACGTTTGTTCAAAGATAGACGAGATTTAAGATCCGTATGATCCAGCGATCGCTGCTCTCCGAGATAACGCAGAAACTGACGAACTAAAAGGACGAAGATCCGTTTGCACCTTTTTCCTTTCTGCTTCATCCCTACTTGGCTCCGTCCCATCCAGTTTGTCCCTTCGGGGAACAATTGGACCGTTTAATCGTGTCTTTTGGCAGAGGAAAATATAAATGAATTTACCGTCAATTGGTTCAGGTCGCATTTAGTTTAGTGATCTTCTAATTGGACGTCGTTGATTCGATTTCATCCCTATTCACTGTCCTGGACTTTTTCAATTAAAAGTAGACTGATTTTTGTAGGGGTCGTGTGTAAATAGATTGTGGCTTTTGTGGATTTATAGATCGTGTAAATTTTTCGATTACGCAAACTCCAGATTTTATAAAAGATTTTATTAAATTGTCTTGATTTATGCAATGTATTATCTTGTGGAATCTACAAGTTGTGAATGCATAAAGTATGATTGTAACATTAAACGGTGTTCCATGCGATTTTTATTCGAATTTAATCAGGAAAATTGATATCTGATAAAAAATTAATATTTGCATAAATATACGGATAAATTGAACTACCGTACGCTAATCGGATGAAAATTTACGCATCTTGTGATACTGTGAAATGCTCGTCCTCTCTCTGCGTTGCATTGTTATACATCCATTGGAAATATCAAATTACCAATAAACACGGTGTAACAAAAATGTGCAAATCATCATTTATTAGTCCTTCGTGTAGCAATCTCTACGAAGCTAGTCTATCAGGGTTAATTTAATCCCCAACGGTTTAGATGTACAATAATCAAGTTACAAACAAGTTGTTTCTCTTAATTAGACGTCAACCTTGATCCAATTTAATTCGCATAATAACGATAATGTAACAATTCCCTGAACGGGTGCGGCTCTGAACAGGTCAATCCATGAATTACCAAAGTATTAATTGCGTATTAAATTACTTAGAGCCTTGTCTAGCATAAGAGAATATTGCACCGATTAAATGGATCCATACTTACAAAGATAACACGCGAACGTATTGAAACAAAAACGTGGGAATCACCTGTGTCACAATTGAACGTTTACTTTGATCTGGTTTCGATCTTAACTGATCGAATATAACAAGCTCCTTAAGCTAAAATCACATTGTTAATTAAGCATGTCAATGTTTCACCGTGGCAGAGATGGGAGAACTTTATCATAATTTTACATCTACTATAACGATACACCTAAACGAACGATGATGAGCATAAAACGACGAGCACCTAAATTATATAAAAGAGGATAATGATCACGGAATCATACATAGATCAAATACTTCACCCAAAACTTTAAGACCTACATATATTCACTCTAATTGTCTACCGCATTATTCCAATCCAACTTCTGTAACAGTACGAACAGAATGTCTCAAAGTCTCCGACCCATAAAAGAACTTCCAATACCCAAAACATCAAGCCAGGAGTAAAATCTCTATTCGAGGTAACTGTCCCCGAGATCTCTTCCGGCGTGGCCGGAAGCGTTGTTCCTCTCGTCGAACAATCCTAAGGACACGTTTCCCTAACGGGGCCTTCGTGCAGACCTGGTTTCGGGACGCCGAAGTAGAAAAGAAAGCGCGTCAAAGATCCAGCGTCGTGTCGCCGGTTCGACGAGAAACGGGGTATAATTGATTGGCCAATTAAATCACATTCGCGTGCACGTGACCGGCGCGGATTCGATATCGAGGCCGTAGTCGCGTCGTCAATCCCCTGCCACCCCTTGGTGCCGCCCCCGTTTTCACTCTGGGCAACTTGTGTCACACGACGACAACGACGACGACGACGACGACGACGACGACAACGACGACAACGACGACGACGACGGCGACGACGACGACGACGACGACGGCGACGACGACGACGACGACGACGACGGCGATGTTCGACTTCGCTCGAAGCTACTTTGCCCGACTGCGACCCGACCAATCGTTACTCTCGCGCAAAATCGGCTCGGCCCGGCCCGGCCCGGCTCGAGATTTTGCCGTGCCAGTTGCAACCCTGCTCAGGATTTCGGGGTTCGGCCGTGTCCTTTCACGATTAGGATTCACGGAAGAAAGTTTCGCCGAACTTCGTCTCTCTTTGAAACCATTAAACCCTTTGCGCTACGATTTCTTTCACGACTCTGTTAATTACAACTGTAATTAGTAGATTGTGTCCGAAATGTTCAGAACGAGTCCGACACGTTGTTGTACAGCAAAGCGTTGACGAAACCCGAGACGAACTTTACTTGTCTAGTATTGACAGAAGATTATGTAACTCGTTGTTTCAGTTAGTTCTGTATGGATTTTTGCGGAGTAGTTTGAATGTTGTTCCTTTGAATTGTGGCTTTAGTACGATTACGACAAATTTATCGATCGTCTTCTGTAATCTTGGTTGTTCACATAAGTATTTTAATCGTAAGACAAAGTGTACGAGGGTAATCTAATTCGCAATTCTGGCTTGGTAGTGGATAAATTCATGTGCAATATTGTTCAAGAAAAATAAGAAGAATTTATCCAAAACAACTGACTTCCGAGAGTCTTGAGAGTTGTAACTGATAGACTGCGGATTTTATGCACTTGTGGCGAAAGTGTATAGATTAAATACAAACCACTCAAAGAATCTGAAACACTGTTACTGCTTAAATGTTGAACCATTCCTAACTCGCTGAAATCGTGAAGAATTGAAACTACTCCCGCCTGCATTAATTACACAATTAATGCAGGCAATTTTAATTTAACGTAGAAATGTGCAGTCTAATGATTGATCGTTTCGCGAGTTGTTCCTCCGGCTCGCGTCGCGCTTAGAGACAAACGATTAAGTCGATTTAGTAGTAGTTATTGACGGTCGACTAGTCGTTAATTAATTAGGTTATCGATTCGGTCCGGTTGCATCGAACCGGCGTACACGTCTCCTGTTTCTAGAAAGCTGCAACAGCCCTCGGTTCGTTTGTGCACGTGATCCGAGGCAAGGCACACGCGTGCCTCCGCGCGGACACGTGCCGCGCTTTCATCCCGCAGATGTTCGATCCACTTTCTCCACCCTTATAGCTCGAGCCTTTTCCTTCTACGATCCGCAATCCCCATCGGCTAATCCGCGGAAACTATTCGTAAGCATTCCCCACCGCCGCGATTCTAGCAAACGTTCAAGTGATCGCTGACAAAATTGCTTCCTCGCGCAGACGGTACGTGCATGGGCACGGTAAAATAGAGGAGACGATGTTTGAAGAGCACAATCAGAAAATAATTGATGATGTCGCACAATTTGGTAAGTATGGTGATGCAATAGTAGAGACAACAAGAGAACGGAATAGCTTAACAAAGTAAGGAAGGAGTATAAACATTTTTACTTCACGATCATATGATACATACAATTTCATTTCAGTAAAAATCTCGTATTTATTCTAAGAGTTTTATTGTTTTAACAAATCATGAGATGGGAACATTGGTACATCTTTCCTCGGATAGTATCGTCCAGTAACTCGATGAATTTATTTAAATTTCGAAATTATGAATTAAAAATAATTTATTGAATTAAAGTTTTAAACATACTGTATGCAACAGTATCCTGGGATAAAAATGCATCCTTCCCTAATTCCACATACCATAAAATCTTCCATTCCCCAGTATTCGAATTAGAAGACTTATTCAAAACATGAAATTGATGTTTGAAATACAACTTCTTGAACTGGAGTATAAAACCGCAAGTATGTCTCAGAAGTGTACGATGTTTAATTTCAATTCCTTCGATTTAGAAGTAAGAAATTTCCTGTGCGTTTACAAATTTGTGTACAATCAGCAAACGAATTTACGTAATAAATAATTTCCACGTTCTGATAAATATTTCTATAGTGACTGCCCAGGAGCACAGCTTGCGACATCTTTTACTTTGTTGGGACAAAGTTTTTCTCGACCGGGGGATAGTATCGCGAGCAGGCAATATAATTTTTGCGAAAAGGGATCGGCGTGGCGCGCGCGGTTCTTTTCAAACATCGTCGGTTCCGTCGACGGGAAGAAAGGAATCGGATCCGCGGTATGCAGCTCGAACTTTCGAATTGGATGGGATTCACCGGAAAATTAAAGCTCTCCTCCTCGAGAAGCTCGCGAGCAGAGCAGAGAGGAGAGGAGAGGAGAGGAGAGGAGCAGCCGACTTCGCGATCATTTCTTCCCATCCTCCTCCGGAGCACTATCGCCTTTTTTCCTATCTATAATCGAGCCACCCAAACGCGGTCGAATCCCACCGAATCTCGTCCCTTTTCTTCTCCTTCCGCGACCCTCCTTTCCTGTCGATCCCTTTCGGCGCGGCCCTCGTTAACGAACTCGATCAAACTCGCGACGCTCGAGCACCGCGTGGATACGTGCTCGGACCTACAATCGGATGATAATCGGGGAACGAGTTGTACAAAATTGCGGGCTCGACACTCGAGAATTAGACGATGTCTGACGAATTTCTTCATCTCGAAGAAAACCTCTCTTTCTTCGCTGAAAATACTCTTGGAAGAATCATTTGGTCCCATGAATTGGGTGATAGATATTCTAGACAGATACGATTAGCTAATGGTGTTTCAGAAAATTATATAATAATGTACTGTCCACTGTTGTGGGGATATTGCAAATAATTTGAGGGATATGTGTCTGACGGTTATAAATCCACAAAAATGCGCAATCTACTGACAATTCAGTGTCAGTGAATGTCAATAAGGGCTGGAGCTTTTAGTTAAAAGAGTTTTCCAGAGTTTGCTGATCTCTAGTGATCTTCTTCCGGTTTTCTTCACTTTGCCGGGAGAAGTTGGCTCAAACGTATCTTCGGGACACCCGACGTGTTTGATACGTCCCGGAAATCCTCGAAGTCGATATGAAAATCAGTCACTGACATTGCCGAGCAATGTCAATGAACGCATTTCGGAGATTTGGCGATCCATCGTGGATCCAAAGGGAAAGTTTCAGCGCGTCGCGAAGCACATAAGCGTTTATATAAGACACGCACAGTCACACTGACACAAAGATACACACACGCAAACATAAAGACACAAACAGAAAGAGAGAGGGAGAGAGTGAGAGAGATAGAGAGAAAGAGAGATACGTGTAGACAGAAGAGATGCGAAAGAGGAAAATAATAAGTTAAATAAATTTCTAGTTTAAGAACGCGCGCGCGAACGAGACAGGGCGAGAGGAAGTTTAATTCTGCCGCGGGAGAGAATGAGAGAGAAAGAAAGAAAGAATGTGAGAGTGTGAATGAGTATAATGTATAGTATGCGTGGACACGTGCGTGTGCGTGTGCGAACGAGTAAATGCGCCAGAAACGAGGAGAACACTTTCGAGCAAGAGATAAAGCGAAAACGAGAGCGAGAAAGAGAATTGTAGCTTGCAAAAGAGAATTATTAGGGTTCCGTCTTTGAGTGTTGGAGAATGTTCATTTGTAATTGTTTAAATCTAACGAGAAATGTACTGTAAAACTATAAGTACTATAGGCACTAAAAATATATCATTTGTTGACATGAAAAAATAAAAAAACCTGAGTGACGTGATGATTCTTTTGCTACGACCCTCTACATATCCCTTCTTTAATGACCGTGATCATAACTTCACTAGGAATCTGATAATTACGCTTGTTATTAATTTCTTTCTCATAGAAATAAAATTCTAATTTTCTGTTGTCGATATTTACACAAAGAAATTCTAATCGATTTACCTCTGGAATAAATCCTAGTTCAATTAGCACCAAACATGACATACTATCGTAAAGCGCGCAGTTCACTCCATTGATCTGTGCAAATAATTTTTGTTTTAAATAAAAATGTAAAAATGCAAGTTGGACCAATGCAGAATTTAAAGCACTTTAATCAGAATAGGTAATATCTAAAATATTTTCAAACATTTCAATTACAAGATCTTATACAGCAAGGAAGTATAGAACAATATTTCTCATTTGCAAAATCCTGCAAACGTAAATGATTCTCTCACAGCCCTAAAACGTATTTCAAGTACGATAATCGTTTGGAGCACAATAATCGTTTCAAAGTCGATGCTTCAAAGCCATCGATGTTATATAACGATTTCGACTCTGCCTTGCGAAATCTCCGAGTCCCGAAGCAGAGTTTGAAGACCGTCCTGTGCCATGCTAACGAGAAGACAAAAAGGGGGAATTCGATTAACGGAAGCACGGGCAATTGATCGAGGCCTACGAGTCGTCAAGAGTCGTCGAGACAACGACGACGGCGAGGAGGATCCCCTTACCTTTGTCGAGGTAGGTAAATAATGTATCCTGTCCAGGTAAATATAGAGCGCCGCCACGGAAGGAACGGTAGACCTGACCGCCATTAGGAATAAATAAGTCGTCAGACGGGTTTGCATGAAAAATTTATTCGTGACGCACGCGTTTTTATGTACAGCGATAAGAATATAGAGCGCGCGTCATCGCTATGATGCCATTCGAAAATAGACGCCTCGATTTCTTCGCTGCGGGGGTAACCGACACCCCTAATCGAGCATTGCGTTAACGACTCGTCAACGTTACAATTACGACAGTTTTCTCGCTCGGGAATGGTGCCAGCAGATGTCCCAAAAAATCTCGGAACCCTGACACCTGTTAACCGGTAGCTGACGAGTCAACTCGTCGATATGCTGTTATGCCAACTCTCCATAATGAGTCTAAGAATTATACAAATTGGAAAACAAAAGACTTGAATGCTTCTGATGGAGATGGAAGGAAAGAACAAGGGCTGACATGATAGTTTTAACTGTGGTTCTTTGTTTGACCTCGTTTTCAAGGTTACTTGAAGGGCATTGATGACTTTGTTCAATGGTATCGCGAGATTTTTTTGGAATTTTATAGCTGCCTTTGAGATAAAGTTTATAAAATGGTACTGTGATATCTGACAAGAGATTGCGTTTGGGAAAGGACATGCTAATCGTCTTTAATGTGTGTGCTCCTTTTTTCTTAATATTATTTGAAGTGCACAGATCGAGTTGCAGGTTTAACTGCGTTTGTAATAGTGACGAGGTAAAAATCGTCGACAGGTCAACAAGTCGATTCCGTTGATAAGTATTGAAGAAGCCACGACCGGTGTGATTCGAATGAATAACGAAAAGAATGTGGGTTAATTATGGAAGGTAGCTCGTCTAATCGATTAAAAAATGTAACTCATATTTGCATGAATCAAATCACTATACTTTTATGAAATTGTCCCCGTAGTTTTAGTACGAAATTCTATATACTCACACACTTATGATCGATTTTAAATTGTGCAACTGTATGTCTGATCTATTCCAATTTGAATCGAAAAATTTGAACTGAAATTTATCATTTTTACACTGCTGGCATTTTTAATAAAAACTACGTTGCCATTCTGACTGCTAAAAATAAAATGACTAAAGATTGCCTCCTTTACATTGCGTTACACGAGCTACCTCCTTAAGGACGCGCGACGGTAACGGACTGGTCGTCGCGTCCGAGAAACGCGAATAAATATTTCCTTATAAATAAAAAAGCATCTCGCAGCCGCCGGGATAGACCGCATCCCGCGGACAATCCCATCAACAGCAGGTCGTCACAACATAATTGCTATTGAAGCGAGTGTTGTTGTTTTTGTTTTTGCTGGGTTGCCTTGCTTAAGGGCTCGATGCTCGTTTGGCTCTCCGGAGACGGCGCGGCCTGCTTCTTCGTCTCCTCTTCGCCCTCCTTCACCAATTGGGGAGGCAAAGCATTCAACAACCCTTGTAGAAACAAAAACACTTGTCAGATTACTACTGGGAGATTGGAAACTGGGAAAAATTCTTACTCACCCACGGTCTCTCCTTTAAGGGAGGCGCCTGCAACGATAAAAGGGAGCTACAGTTTCCCGTGCAACCCTTAGGACCTTTTTTCAGCAGCCATCGTTCGTTTTGGGGAACATGGTACCCGAAGAATGCTTATAGGTTGTTAACACGTTTTTAGCTCTTTAAAAATTACTATACTTTATAAATTAGTAAATTGCAAATTTAAGAGCAACATAAGTGAATGCAGTCAATGACTTTTTTTCTTGGTTATACAATCTTTCTTCTTGTTGAACGTAACAGCGCAAGGATTAAATAAATTGCTTGCAAATGGTATTTTAATGATCCCATTTGTTAAGACACGAAAGTTATTTGTACCCAGCAAGGAGACAAGTAGAATTGCATTTTAGTTAAAATTAATGTTTTCGGGAAATTGGAAAGTAGCCGGGACCATTTTCAGATGAGAACGATGACCGCCAAATGACATACTTTTCACATTTTCTCGACTGCTGTATCAAATGCAAAAGTCACAACTATCACTATTACAATGATAGTTGACATACCGTTGCCGCGATACTTGTTTAGCTGCTGGTACACCTGCTTCATCCTTTCGATGTTGATCCTGGAGCTCTTGCCATGATTGACCATCGGCAGTGAGTAGTCTTGGCCGATGATGCACTTAGCGGTTCTTTGTACGCTGAGTGGTGCATTCCAGGGTTCGTGGATGTATCTCGTAGGGATGTTCTTCAGTACTGGTAGATAACGCCTAGCATCAAAGTAAAATATATGAATCATAAAATCAAAATACTCTAGAATATGTCTAAAAACAAATGCTGCCCCTAGGAGAGGTGTTTTTAAAAGGCTGCAGAATTTTTGCTACCTGATGTAGTCACCATTGGGATCAGCTTTCCTGCCAAACCTCACCGGGCAATAGCAATGAAAGAATTGTTGGAAGAAGGAGCTACAAGACAGCCACATCCACATGCCAGCGTTGACAGACCAGTCAGCGTCCAACAGGAGCTCGTCGAACACCTTGAGGAACGTTCATCGTGTATCGTTTATGAATCTGTTCTTCGGAAAAAGATTGCTGAAGTCACAATAGCTATTTTGCATAGGGTATTAATTATGCCATTATAATATGAAATGAAGCCTTATGAGAAAAAACAGCAACTATACCGGCAACTATACATGCAATTATAAATAAAGCTAATAGAACTGAAGTAACACAATACTAAAATTAAATAAACAAACACAGTTGGTCTGTAAATATGGAAGACGTAAAAGTCTGTAACAAAACATTCAATGTATGGAATTCTTGTACTGTTCTTCCTCAAATTACACCTCGTCATTACTGACACAATAAAATAAATAAAACAATTGATCTGAATAAATCTAACAAACAATGTGAAGACTAAAATTCTTAAATCGTTTTTATTGATAAACTCAGACTTAAAGTAACTGAAATAGATCATTCGCAGCAATCAGCTATGACTCCAGGTATCTTTTCTCCGAAAAAGCAGACCACAGGTGTTAACACTGATCGCTCAACAGAGAGAACAGAATCGAGATCCGCTGCAAATCTCGGTCATCAAATGCCAGCACGAGACATTTTACCTTCATTCCCTCTTCCCAGGAGATCCAAAGGTCGCCTCTGGTGAGAAAGCAGGCTACGGCGTGTCTGGCCAAGTGATGGATCCAGCCCTCCTCCCTTAGCTGCGTCATGATCGCGTCGATCCATGGGAATCCCGTTTGGCCCTATTCGAAAGAGAAGAACGCCATTCGATCGTAATTCGGAGAATTCCGATGCACGGAAAATCCATTCGAGTCACTCACGTTTGCCCACTTGGCTAAAGCCTCCACGTTCTTGTCCCAAGGAATCTGCACGCAAATCGGGTTTCCCTGCATTCGATCGAAGTTAGGGTTCTTGGTCGCTGCGCAGTAAAAGAACTCGCGCCATAACAGCTGGCCATGCAGCGATAACGGTGGAACCGCTTTCTTAATCTGCAATATGATACGGAAGCTTTCGTCTAACTGAATATTATACTTTTGTACTGGAACTTAATTTGCTAAACCTAGATGCATAGTGTTTGGAACTATCTCGTTTGGGCATATTTTGAGTCCTGAGTGGCGGACGCTATTGATGATTCCGTGGAAGCCATGGCTACATCTATTAACATCCTTAAGTATGGGTATTTTACATTTGAAGAGAGATATACACTTGATGGAAACTAGTGACATTTTGCATAATTTCTATATCGGTTAGATTACCACTAATCTTCTTATCGTATCTAGTATAACTGTTTAACAATTGAGACTGTCTGCTAGAAGATTCGAATTGAAACGAGAGTCTACTTTTGGCAAATGATTTAAATAGGTAGCTGAAGAGTCCAAGATGTCCAGAGGAATTGTTTTAGAAAATACATTAAAATAAATGCGGCGAAATGTTGCAATGGACATGCTAGGGTCATTCGATTTCCGGCGTAGTCTTTGGTACACGAAACACCACTTCCGTCCAGGCTTTAAATACCCAGGACAAGGTGGAGCCAAAAGGATTCTGACTGAGATCCTCGTATATCAACATATTCTGGATATAATTTCAAAGTTACAGCAGCAATAGCCTCGGTAAAACTGCTACACAAGTAACCGACAACCTGGGTGGCAAAAGATTAGAAATTAAAGGAAACCTTTGTAAGCCGCCCGGTCGAGGGTTAGCTGATCAGCTGTGTAACGAGAACCGCATGACTCCGAGTAGTGAAAGCCCTAAGTCCGTAAGAAGATCACAAAAGTAGAACATCCTCGGGCGCGCAAACACAATATACCTTCTTATAGAGATCGGTGAGCTGGTAGTAAAAGAGCCTAGTGCTCAAGCAGCCGAATCTTAAATAGGGCGAGAGGCCAGTCTGACTTGGCAGCAAGGACTGTGGAGTCATCTTCGGTCTGCCGAAGCTGGCTACCCACGCTTTTCTCTCAAGATGTCGGCCCAATCTTGCCAGAGCTTCGCTTTCACCGCCTACCCAGACCGGTGGTCGAAGCCCTTCCGTGTCGAAACCTGGCAATAATTTAAAGAAAATCATACTTTCACTAACCCTAAGAACGGCATCCTCAAAGTGCTGTTTAGGTAGCTAGCCTCTTTAGCATCTAGATCGAAATTTTATCCAGTGCTTAGATCAGACTTAATTCACAGGTCTTCGTCAATTGACATAATTGATAAAACTGCAAATACTTATTCTCTAAGCTAAGGCAAACTCCGTTAAATTTTCATTTTCACTCTAAACAAATTTTGAGAAAACAGAAGTTCTGTGTCTATTAGACCGGTTTAAAAAAATTTACCAAGCTCTTCGAGGGTAGGTACGCCATAGTGATCGTCGTGGTCCTCCTTGAGAGGTGTATAGGCCGATCCGACGCAAACCGAAGTGACGGTCTGCACCGGTGGTTCCGGCGGGTCCATGCTGGCCACGACATTTTGAAATTGATGATACGTCAACGGCGGCTTGCCCCCGTTCTTCTCAATGATCCTAAAACGGGAATTCGATGAAGCAGTTGCCGTTGCCGTGACACTGGCGATCGACAAAGTCGAAAAAAACTGTGCTCACTCGTCTAGCTTGTAGAGGGTGTGCGAGACTCTTTGGACCACCGAGATGCCCAACTCGTTGCACAGTGCAGAAATATTGTGATCTCTGACACGACCGAATGGCTCTGGGTCCTCCTCGAAGGTCAGGTTCGTCGTGCCCCATTCCTTGAAGAGTTTTGGCAAAGCGTCCGCTGGTTGACCTCGTATCACGAATAGTCTGGAATTCAACTTCCTCAGAGAACAATCGAGATCCTCTAGGCACTGTAGCAGGAACCTGTCGTTTGTACAAATAAAAATTCTTTTCAGTCCTTTTAATCGTTTTGGCAAGCAGTTCGACTTAGAATGTTAAAATTAAGAGGTAACTTTATTAGGAAACTACAAAGATATTCTTCCTAAAACTTTTGATTCATCAGAGATACCAGCAGAGTGCAACAGTATATCCAGATACCTACTTCCACCTTTATCAGAATATTTAGGGTATGGCTATAGAGACTAAAATATCAACGTGAGACCTGAAACTAGAAGGACAGAAGGATAAAAGAAGATGGATGTATGAATCGTTTTAAAGAATCCTTCTTTAAATAGGGAAGACCCTATGAAGACGTTCCCAGGATAAAAAGTAAATGGGTTCTCTAGGACTCACCTCCACTTATTGATGCCGACGTTAGTGCTTCCGGCGAACCAGGGGTCCAAGACGAAGACACACCGGAAGGTGGCCGCGCCTGCCAGCCCCTCTCTCAGCGAGGGGTTGTCATGCAGCCTGAGCCCCCTGCGGAACCAGTGAACCGTGTGCTTCTGGCCCTGGTTCCCCACGTCCGGATTTATTTCTCTACTCCGACTGCCCGTCATCTTCGCCTCCTTCTCCTCGTCGTCCTCCTCCTCCCCGTCCGCCACCCCTGTTTCTGTCACCTTGCCTCTTCCTTGCAGCCCCGGAACCGTCTTCTACGCTTGTCGAACGCCCTAGTCTATCGCCGCGACCCTTCTAGCGCCAGAATCGCGCTCGTCAGTTGCAAGATCGCATTTTCTAAGAGATCGCTGAACCTCCCCTGCCTGGTCCTGTCGTGTAAGGTTCCTTTCGCGAACAGTTTGTCTTTCCACTGGTTCAATCCCCAGCGGAGACAAATTGCGACCCAGAACGGCAGCCTCAGCCTCCGAGCACCGTCATTCTCGCGAATCGATTATGCCGAACGGTTTTGAGGTCATCAAGGTCGATACTAGGCTCGATCGATCTTACTGTTCGGTCGATAGATCTGTTCGCTGATTGTGGAAAAGAGAATAATTAGTGGTGGCGTTTCATGAGGATTATCCTACCACTGACTAAAGAATTATTGGGACACTTAAGGGTGAGGCAAGCGTTGGGAGGATTCGGAATAAACCAATTTGTTTGGTATCTTTGTCGTACTATCTGGGCATTGCTAGAAAAGACTAAATGGCTTCTCCAGATGGAATAAATTTTTTTCTTATAAAATATAAAATTGCTTGAAAGCGCTTGGAAAATTATTTAAGTAATTTCTTCAAGTACGGAATAAGAACTTATTTCATTTAACTGACACATAATTAAATAATCTAGAGGAAAATCATTAGACTTATTCTAAAAGTTCTTATTTTAACTATGAAATGTATTATAAATAGCGCGTTCTTCGGGGCCTGACCTGTTACAAGATATTCTACTGTACATAGTCAGCTCTGCTTGACCCATCAATGACTATTCTACTGCGTGTGACCCGGCCAATGGTGATTCGACGTTTGACTAAGTACCGATCATTCTACTGCCTTCAATGAAACAGCTCGTTTTATCAAAATGTGTTTAATTTTTCAATATTTTCTCTATGCAGCATAACTCCTTCCTTCACTGACTATATTTAAAAATATAAAACACATGATAAAAGTTATTACAATGAATACAAATATAATAATGGTGCCTGTGTCATCCCTCGACTAGCAGACGATACTGAATACCAATTATAGTTTCGTTTTCAATATTTTTAAACATATTCTTCAAGCTACTTCCTCCAGATTAGACTGTCTATTTCTCTAGATGGTTCAGCTATAGCTAGACACTAGATAGTTAAATGATGATTTTTATATTACGGGTCAATACAGACCCGACATTAATGCTGCAGTGACACGTTTGTCAGAAATGCTGCTAATTTTCACGAGGAAACATTTCTTTGGATTCGGTTGTTCGCAGTTCGCAGGTCCAGGAATAACCGCGAAACGCCGGGAAATAGAACGCGTCGTCTGCAGCATGGGAAGCAAACAATACGGTTCCGGATATGTTTTTTTATTTTCGTCCAACTTCGTTAGCTGCAGATTAATTCCAGGTCGATTCACGTAACTATATACCATTCACCCTCTATCCTGCCTGAATATAGACGCATGTTATATAATTATATGTATAATTGCAATATTTGTGATCTGACTCAGATCAACAATATTTATAATTCCCACAAGTCTACCCTCGATTTAGTCTTCATGAACATTCCTAATGTTCTCCTTGATCTTTCTTATCTGCCCTTACTTAATGAGTATACCATCTGTCATTTAACTAATTCCATCTTTAATCAGCAATCGACATATGCCTTCTTCAATGGTGACTACAGAAACATCTCCTCTATACTAAATTCTATTCCTTGGAACTTTTGCTTAAATGAATTATATCTAAATGATTCTATCTCATTTTTCTATAACAT
>CM052168.1:10284921-10299834 GCA_028455555.1 Augochlorella aurata | reverse complement strand
AAAAGAATAAAAATAATTATATTGTTCCTGTGCTTGAAACACCATAGTTGATGTACGAATCAACACTGTCCCATTCAAATTCTTCCATTCGAACACAAGTTCGAATTGCGCGCCTATTTCGAATGCATCGTCAATTGTGCACACGAGTCGCCGGCAGTTTGCGTTGATTTGGTGAGGAGAAAGATTTACATTTACGAACGTGGAACTTTTGGTTTTGATGTCGCTCGTTCAGATCTCGCCGGTTGTTTACTTAACCTAGTAAACACGCTTGACTGACCGACGCCCGAAGATAATTCGCGACGACGTCCTTCGCTGGTCAAGCTTGTAATTATCTACGGAATAATACGATCGGACTAACTGCAGCTCCCTGGAAATAGGCGGCAAGATGACACGCAAACGACATGACGGAGTCATGGAACCGAATCCAAATATGTTCATAGTGGAATTATTTGAAATTGGTAAACATCACCAAAGGGACGGATGCTGCGTTGTTTCGTTCGATTTTGCAGGTAACCACTGGAAAGTTTACGTATAATTTGTCGCGAACGCGCTGTGTTCGTCTATCGAAACAGGGAACTAAACACAACATTACCACGTAACCGATTCTGAACCGTAAATAGTAAACGGAACGATATAGCAGCGAGACAGCGTTCCTTTTGTTTTGTTTGCGTTTATCTCTGATAGGTGAATACTGACATGTTAAAAGCATTGAAACTGCTAATTACGATCAATCAATCGATTTTCAATAACAAGCGTCTTTGTTTCGGTATGGAATTACTCGACGCAGAATGGACCGATCCAAGGTCGTTCACGTGATCAAACATGGCAGAATTGTTATCATCGATTCCAATTTCAAGTAGAACGAACATTCTGCGTGTTCGTTCGAACAGAGAAAGTCGCACGCGGTGTCCAAGTCGATCCGGATTTTCAATGGGCTACTATAAAACAGTAACGATCAACGTAATAAATATCTTACATGGAAATTCGTTTAGACCGAGCTCGAGGCGGATGTGCGTCATGCAAACGAGTCGCGACCGACTCTTTCTGCGAGAAATAAATTTTTCAGAAAGTGTGCCACGATTCTAGGTCTGCTTCTAGAATTGAATCCTCTGCAACAGGGTATCGAGGCTTTCTTAATAGTTTAGCGAATGACTAGACAGGTTGCAACACGTGAAAAATGGCGACCAAATGCGCGACCAAATTCTAGAGGAAAACATGTGACGCGGATCGATATTGCAACCTACGCGATAGTAGACACAATAAGTGAAACGCATTTTCAGCATCGTATATGTTGCAGTGACTGCGAATGCGAATAACCGGTGCTGGGTCACAGGTGACCCATGCTAACTTCGCAATAGCTGTCCGCCCCACTCCCTGTGTCGAACTCGTCACGCGGGAATGGAAGAGGCAACTATTATGACAATTGATGTGCATGCATCAGATTTATTATTTTGACAAACAGATCATAGTACGAGAAAAATGGGTGGGACAGAGAATTAATTTAGAATTATAATAAAAAATATCCTTTTTCGACATATGGAAAAGTGAACTGACATAACCCTGGTTTGTTTCAAGGTGCTACGTTGCACAGTGAAAAATTGACAGTGTCAACAATGTCGAGTGACGATTTGCCTGAATCCTAGATCGATAAATATTACCGACACAGCACCATGCAATTCTTGGATACGTCGATCGGCTGCACTTGCGTCGCACGATCAACACATCGGTCACCGGTGACCGACGGATACCGAACGCCACCGAATTGCGATTTATTGCGCGCCGCTTAGCTTGTCAGCCACGAAAACGAACAGAAACGACATGCTCGACACGCTGGTCTGCTGACATAATCGCTTTTCTTCTGATAGATCATGACGTAACTATTGCGATATCGTTGTGGTTTCGATCGCCGCGCCTGGTCGGTAAAACAGAGTCTGGAATGCGTCTAGATCGATTACGATGACCGTGGTCATTCCACGTGCATTCTGATGTAATTGCGATTACTATAGAATAGGAGTTGCACGTTTCGAGATTTATTCAAGCATTTGTTATTGCTTGAGTAATGATAGATAACAAAGAGCTGTTGAATTTCTTTTCATGTTACTGTTAGTATGAACTTTGTTGCTTTCGAGTTTATCGCAGCACTGTCCTCATCGTTCAGATTCTCAAATAACGAATCGTAAAGGGTTAGACCTCTCACAGTACATTTGACCATTTTATGGGTAGATCTATGTGTTGAAATTTTTACATGAACTGTTTACACGTTTATGAATCTACTTCTTTGAGATCAACGTTGATCTTGCTGGACCTACTAGAAAATCACAATTTAGTTTTCGTTATTACTCGTTTTCTCTAAAGTATCTGCAAAATAATCTAATCTGATTTATTCATAATTCTTTAAAAATTAAATCGAAAATCATAGTAACAGGTATGAAAACGTCCTTAAAACCAATGCTCATCACATCAGCAATCATCAAACAGTTTCTTTGATTACAAACAAACAATGGAGCAATTAACCGTTATGATCTAGCGATAGAATACCTCAAAATTCGAGAAATGTAAACAAACGTGTAATTCCAAAGTTGCATATCAGTAGATCCTCCGAAAATTTGGTGCGAAGAAACGTGGGTTCGCTAGGGAGATAAACTGGGTCTCTGATCTTCGGTAAATCACCGGGTAACATGTTGCAGGGCAGCAGTTACTTACGTTTTCAAGCAGGGACATTCCGTCCAGATACTACAAAGTTCCTCGATGCACCTGGCAGTCGCTTATCGCGGCTCGCGAAAGTAGTCACGCATAGAGGGACACAGATTTACGCGCACACGCTGGAACGAGCACAAGTGCGCCCGCGCAAATAAAATCGTACGCACCTGAGATTAGACAAGCGCATACAGCGAGAACAACGCATTCGCTCGCGCGCCGAAACCCGGCTACACGCGACGCACAAGGTGCGATAAAGCACTCGAGTACACAGAGTACACAAGACACTGGGTACACCGGGTACTTGGGTTACATAGGATACACTGCAAAAAGCCCACACTTGCACTCACATGGACACACGCACACGCATGCGATTCTGATACAAAGCCACGAGAGTGGCGAGAAGGTTTGGTACTGGCGCAATTGGATCACGGTGTCGGTACCATGGCTTCGAGTACCCTGGCGTCCCGCCGCCGCTGTTTGCACTTCCTGCCACTGTTCCTCGACCCGACGGTGACCCGTTTTCTTCAAGAACGGAATTCGCGATCAAAAACGCGGCGCGTCGAGAGAACGGTTGCTCGCATATGCGAACGTGCAACATGAAAGCGAGCTTACAGGGGAGGAGAGGCGCAGTTAATAAGAGCAAGGGGGAACTCGAGCCACGCCGAGTGCAACGTGATCACCGTGCCGCGTACCTTCCAATTGGCCTAGTCGATCACGTGGTTCATCGGTCACGTTGCAACCGCTGTGGTTCTCGTCTTACTCGACTCACTCTCTCCTTCTGGCTAACCAAAGCGGCGTTGTCTCCCTTTCGGTGGATGGTGCATAATTCACTTTCTTCCTAATTACTGGGGACGTTTCTTGATCATCGAGTTGCGATCATGGAGTTGCAAAGTGGGTGGCCCTTTAGAAGTCTCTGACATTGATCCGCAAGGTTCGAACTGGATCGGATCGTAAATGGTTTTCGCTACTAGGATGAAATAGTTGTTGCGGAGTATTTCGCAATTGTTTCACGATGACCTTCGTTAAGTATTGCATTTGATGTACACTGACCGATAATGTTCGAAGGGCCGCCCACCTGATGTGTGACATAAATTCTTTGGACGACTAAAGATTGAATATATTTTTGCAGCTGTTTTACTGTACTATGAAATCTGTCTGCAAAGTCCTGTGACTTGCTGATAATCCGAGGGTTTTCTCTCAGAAGTTATTCAAATATGAGCGAACTACTGTGACTTTGCATGAAACCGGTGTTACTTCCTTGACTTCCGGTGGATATCTGTTGTAATTTCTTTCATCAAAATTCCTATTTCCTTATTTTCTTATTTACCTTACTGAGTTTCAAGTTAGGGAAACCGTGGCGTTCGAAGAAGAAGAACTGATCTCAAATGTGACTTGAAAAATGAGTGATTCCTTAGGAGGAGATCGGAAAAGTGATTTTCCAAATTCCAAAGTGGAGCAACATTTTCAAATCAATAATACAATAATTTATAATCGAGGCAACACATGCATTACTAATAGCAAATGTAAATACTATTTGAGGTTTGAAATTGGCGTGGAAGATTACACGACGTAATAAATTTTATTGTAGCATTTTCTTCAAGAGAGGAGATTCGCAATTTATTATCGTGTTATCAGTAAGCTGCAGATCTTAATATGTTTATGGCGCGTGTGACGTTGTGAAACATGCAAACCTACTGGTTAATTAAGATCAATAACATTTCTATTTTATTTTGGCCTGAAGCAATCTTCTAAAATTGCGACAAAGATGTTTACTGTACTCCAGTTACCATAAAATGACGTACGTAAGAGGAAATTTGCATAAACATCTACAATCTGGTTATCAGGTTACGAAGAGTTTCATTGGCTCTTGTGATCAATAGTGCGCGTCAAATCCGTTTCCCATAACAGGCAGCAATTTCGGTTTCTAAGTCACAGAAGATCTTAGATTCGATCATTTAATATGCGTTCATTGAATCGAGTTGGTAATAGGAAACGGATGTACGCGATAATCATTTTAGTTAGATCACTTAGGTGGTCGATTAGCCCGGCAGAGTTGCAACCTTGCATCTATCACGTGCCTAACACGCTCCTGACCTGTCACCGAATGATCCAATATAGCATCTCATTTGGCAGGACACTGATCTTTAACACCCTAACTAGTTATCCACGTTTTACATTATTTACCTAGCTCTAAAAATTAATTAAGTTTACGATCTGCGAACTACAAGAGAATCTGGTGAGTAATTAATACTGGCCATTCCTTGTAACCTAGGACATTTGCATTCTCAATTCAGCAATTACTCGGGCAAATAACGTTACTAATTCGTAACAACGCATTAAAGTCACTTCAAATATAATAATTACTACAAAATGCTGAGTACTAAACCGTAGAAAATGGGGACAAAATTTGAATTAGAATGTTTCTATGGTTCTGAACATTTTCTTGCGTAACAAAACTCCGGTTCCCTAAAAATGAAGACGCATTTCTAAGAATGCCTTTTTGCCTATTAGAAGATAGTTGCTATTAAAAGGAAGTTTCCAGCATTCTATTTCAAGGACCCTTCCGTGTCAATATGGCAAACTGCAAAATGTCTATCTAATTTGTTTGAGAAGATCGAAAAAAGAACGCTAATTCGCGAGGAAACAGCATTGAAATGGGTCGTTTCGGCACGAAATCTTTAATTTCGACGCTTAGAAAGGTAATAAGCATTACGGGGAAAGTGGCGTACACACATCGTCCTATTATTTCACCACTCTCCGCGTCTAGTGCAACGGGTTGCTCGAACCATGTTGCAATTACTCTCGCCAACACTCTTGGATCGAGATATCCTGTGCCGCGCCGTTGCAACGGCAGGCAACGTTTTATGTATTCGGGGTTCGAAATTAATCCGCGTGGCTGCCGTATCGACTAACGTGAGTTCTACCAGGATCTGCGTGATGCAAAGAGGATAACAAACTGATTAATTTGGCAAATCAACTCAGCAATTCCCGTTTCATTTAAACAATCACATCGACTTTGTACAATTTAATTTATGAATAGTGCTCGATTCCTCGATGCATTTTCCGAGCAATTTGCAGCATTAAAAATATTATATAAAGCACAGTAGGTGGCTCGAAGTTCCAACAAATAAACCAATAATCGAAATTCGCCGAATGCGTATACATTTTTGCGGCCTCCTGCGTTTTCACAAATGGTCCCTGAAAAAGGAAAAAGAAATTGACGGATTTTACGGCATCGTCTCTACCTCACTCTTCCTCTCTCTCTATCTATCTCTCTCCCCTCTTCTCTGTGCACCTTTTCGAAAGTCCACTGTAACATTTGAAACGGTCGAGCGCATAGAAACATTCGCCGGTACTGTGTTTTCAATCGCTTTCCAATTTTGTCGCATTCTCTGCCGTGATTTCGTCGGCAGGGAACACAGCTGACAGGACCGCGTTGCGTTATGTAAGTCCATTACACCAGGATATTTACCTATGCAGTACCCTTGACCGAATTCTATCGTGCGCGCACTCGCCGATGCAGTTGCATTCACACGCGCATTATCGTTCTTTCAGCAACGCGGTCCGATTCCGTATGATGCAACACGATGTAGCTGACCGAGCGCTGACGCGACCGATCATCGAGCAGAACGTCACGATCGAACGATGCTCTTCTGCCATTCGATCTTCGATCTTTGCCGAGCGCACGATATTCCTTCATCATTTCGACGGTATCGATAGTCTTTTGAAAGGATGATTTTTGGGAATTTTTTCCAGGCGAAGTAGTGGACTTAATTTTTAAGCAAATATCATATTTAGAAGTGCATATCATGGATCACTTATCACTTATGCGAATTTGTCTACAGTTGATATCTTAAAAAATATTGTGCCATTCGCTTTTGGTTCTTAGTCGAGCACACATTTTCCCATATTTGCTCTTACTAGTCTGTATAAAGAGTGATTTTTTGGAATTTTTACCGGTAAATTAAGAAGACTTCTTTTTTGAAGAATTGTCGCATTTAAAAGTTCATCATATATTGGACTTCAAATCTTGAAAAGTGGCTCTGCAACTGCTTCTTCTGTGGAAGTTGTTTTCCTGAAAACTCTGTCTGATGGGATCCATATCTCAAAATTGAATAAAAAAAGAATTCGCGAAAGTAGAGTTAGCATATGATTTTATCTAGTGGATGAACGAAGAATTTTTGAAAAAATAGGATTTCTTCAGATTTGACTTTTTCCTCGAAGTTTTCGGTTTTCATTTGAAAGAATCGTTCGTTTAATAGATAAATGAATAATTATAATAGATAAGCTGTTAGAAAAAGAGGATACACGTCGACGAATAGTTACAGTTATTTATTAGTTTCTTTCACATATAAAACATACCAGAAAAAGAGCCACGTCTTTCCCGATACATTCCTTCGTATTGCAAACCATGTGCAACGTATATAAAAAATGACTTCTTTCCTAAATTTCGTGTCACGCGATTTCGTAATTCCATTGTTTTGTTTATCTCTTCGCAACCGCCCCGTCCCTCGCTCTCTCATTCTTGAGCTTAGACTCTAGTATTGTTACTTTACACCCTCCAGTCGCACCTCGATAATACAATTGTTAATCGACGCTGTCTTGCATAGTCAATCTATACGTAAATATCTTCTCTATACACATTCGTACAATTTGCAAAATTCTTTCCAACTCTTTCGTTTCCCATTTTTCTCTGCCGATCGTCAACTCAAATAGATCGGAACAATTCCAGAATTTCAATAATCGCGAAACATTCTCGTGCTTCTCGTAATATTACAAATATACGTTTCTCTCGCTTCGAACGTACGGTAGACGCTAGTCGATCAACTATTATTATACGTTATCTATAATCATTCTATCTGTATAAAATAAAAAAGAAAGAAAGAAAGACTATTGCTACTGGCGAGACGGAGCCCGGATTTCACTGACGAGTCGCGACATTTCTCGATTCGTGGATCCTCTCTGGATCTTCACGAAATGGTATTTCAAATCGGAAATCTTTTCGTGGCCCGTCGGTGAGCTCGCGGACCCCGTCAACGTCTATTAATTCGTTCACGGCTATAAACATATGGTCTATATTTAAATAACAATCGGTAGACTCCACACGCTCGAACAAAATAGTGTTTATGGCTGCGATGGCGCGTCATCAGTTTTCGTGTTACAAACTACTCGGCGATGAGCTTTAATCAAGATGGATGCTCGGAACGATCGGATGTGTTTTTCGATTTCGAAAGAAATTAGAATACAGAAACATGAAACTGTTTGGGTGATCGAGTTTTGACTTTAGTTTCGAAGCCGCCATTTCCTTTTAAGTAATCCTCGTCTGCTCCTCCTTTCGATGAATTAAACTGTCCATTCTTGTCGAATTTATAACAAGAAGTCAATAAGTCGTGAACTTTATAAATTCCTCCTTCAAGAATGAAGAATTAAGGCGAGATAACTTTGAAGTGGGATTATTCAAGTCGCATAAATGAACAAATTTATAGAAGGAACAGATGAGGGTTAAACGCGCCTGTAATTGGAATAATCATTATCGACGCAATCGATAGTAGTAGGTTTAATAGTAATAGGTTTAGCCGTGTGTTCGCACGTTCACCAACAAATTCGTGTTTCAATTCGATAGAAGACACTGGTAAACAAAAATTACAAACGGTTAAAACATATATCTACTGGAAGTCTATTAACATAATAGGAAAAATCAGCGTTATTAGCAATCACTGGAGTGCAGGTTTTATGCATTTGTGGCACAAAAAAATAGCAACCCAAGACGCAAGACTAAAAGAATTTTTAAAATTGAACATATTAGTTTTTGCATATTAAGATCGTTAAAAGAAAGTTCTCACTTGACTATTACTTCTCGTAATTGACGTAAACAATTTTTATTTTGCACGATGTTCCGCAGCCTAGTAATCATTATTATTCACGTAATACTAAATTTTTTCATACTAGTTATGCTTAACGTAATTCAACATGTTAATAAAACTTCGCACGATTCCGCTCTCTCCGAAAGAAGCTTGAGAATCACCTGAACCAGGGCGAGGAATTATTGGCATGCAACAAAAGGATCGCGAGTACTACGCATCCTGACACTCATCACTCGTCTCGCTCATCCGTGGTCGCCTAAATGCTACATACACACGTACACACACACGTACACGCGCGCACGAAACAACAAACACGCGCTCCGATCCGAAAGAGGCAATCACGGGTGAGCGACGGAAGTCAGGGGGCGTAGCTCTCGCGATCCTTATGTTGTGAGCCGACGATTCCTAGTCCTATTCTGAACGGTAGTACTAAAGAAATTGTTGGTTCACGATTGATATTACTATCACTATTATTTAAAATCAGACTTTTAACTCTTGCGTATTGTTCAGAAAATTGTGGCGTTCACATGTTGAGAATTGGATTGGAATCAATTTACATTTCTCTGTAGGACAATTTTCAATCTTCCTTCGCCGCGAGAGTTAGGCGAGAGTTTGTTACAAAATAAATTCTTTTCTGTTGGAACAGTAAATTGATTTCCGTCAAATAATGGCGCCGAACAAGCTGAAAACACGCAGGTGGCAAATTGAAGATTCGCAAGCAACACACGTACAAAAAATTCCTCGGAAACGGAGACCTCGAATTAAAAACGGAACACACAAAGTTTACGCACGAAGTTGATACGCTCTCCGAACACAGGACTTTTTAATTCTTAGATAGATTCACGTTAGAGCCATGATCATTGGGATTCCAGAGTCGCGAACTACCGTCCTGACTTCGAAACCGGTGGAAAACATCGCCGAGAAACCGGGGAACGATGAGAAATCGTGAACACGTTGTAATGATTCTCGTGAGAGAACGCCCGGTGAATCCTGCCCAAAAGGTGTCCCCGAACACCTTCCTACCATATTTTCTTTTCTTTTTCTTCTGTATCTATCAGTAATCTTCTCCTCCCGTTTTATCATTTATTTGTCTTGTCTCTTTCACACACTTAACGCTAACATTATACGAAAACGACTGGAAGCGTCATAATCCGTCATGCGAGGCGACTCTCTGTAAAAAAATATAGCTGTCTATACGGCGTTCGATCCGGGGATCGAAAACAGTACGCACACGCTTCTAAGATTAAATGGAAAACAAGCATGTGTGTGTCGGCGAACTTCGATAATTCCGTGTGCATGCTGACGCGGTCACCGTTGAGGTTCACTCGCTTCCCTAATTTTGCCGGGCTGAGTCGTAACTAACTTCCGTACTCTTCTGTTCCTTCCAATAATTAATAATTTTCATTCGATGGAGGAACGTAGCCGAACATTGTACCCCTAAGTCGAAATCACTGAAATTTATCGTATCAAATCGTTTCTTGTCGTCTCAACTTTACGAATGGATGAAGTATTATGCCAGATGTTCCTAGATAGGTAGTTGGACCTATAGTGTTTAATATTCAAGATTACTTGTAACGTTTGAAATATAGGACTGTCCTTAAATTGATCGCATACAATCTCGTTTCCCACAAGAAAAATGGAGAACCGTATTCGGCCACGTTCTTCTGAATTGCTATAACGACGCGGTTTTGTTAGTTCGATGACGGAACTCGTTTAGGTCTCAACCCGACGGTAGTACGTTAAATTTATTCGTATGATCGTAGTACGATGACGAAGGCCGCTACAAAAATGACCCTAAGCGGACGCCTAAGATCCGTCTCTTCGACGGCTTCTCGCTGTCCTTTAGTCTCCCGAGAAAACAAAGAGAATATGAGATGAAAAAACAAGGATGTCTCGCGGTGGCTGCCGTCTACGTCATAATCACCTGCGAAAGACCAGCGCAGACCACGAGGGAACGAAATGGTAAAATACTGTAACCTTTTGTTAAAGCTATGATTTTAACCTCGAGAAAATTTATATCCTATGTATTGCGATGATTTCCCATTGTCTCATTCGAAAAAGATTAAGAAAACGAATAAAAACAAAAGAAAAAGAACAAATAATCGTTTCAAGTGAAGGTTCGGTAATTAATCAGACGTGCGTCCTTTCCTTTTCTTTGTCTTCTTTCTCCACGGTCGCAGTTAACACATCCAGGTACGTATATGATGCCACGCAAAAATAATTCGATTAAAGATTATGATTAAAAAGTATTGTACAAGAAGGAAATCCAAACCTCGGCATTCTCTCGTCTCTCTTTCTTTTCTTTTTACAATTTATAGGAACATCTGTTTGGAGGGTTCGCAGATCAGATGCAACGACAAATGTGTTTGTGGACACTCTTCGAAGAGATATATCATATCTCTCTCTCTCTCTCTCTCTCTCTCTCTCTCTCTCTCTCTCTCTCTCTCATGCTCTTTGTTTATTTCACCCGCTTGGAAGGCCTCCCCCGTTTTTTCGCCTCTGTGTTTACGGTGAGTTTCAGGGTGGTCGATGATTTGGCAGTATGTGAGTCGATCTTGTAGAGGTCTAAGTGGACCGACTCGTTCTCGATCGCCCTTCGAGATCGCCTGGTCCGGCCGGCTATTCTCTCCATCTCGTCGAACTTCGCCTGTAGTCTCTGTGCCAGCTCAAAGTCCTCTTTCTCTTGTATGACCAGCCGCTCCATTCGCTCCTGTTCCTTAATGATTTCCTCGTCGGAGAGGACGTTCCTCTCAGCAGTTATCTCCGCCTCGGTGGTGTTGTTGTTCTCGGCAACGACTTCCTGCAACTCACTACAGGACTCGGAGGAATTATAGTTCGCATCGTCTATGTTCTCGAACATCGCATCCTGCTCGCTGTTCGCTGATGAACTAATTGGGTGCATCGGGTTCCTCGCAGTTTTCCTGCGGCCAAAGTTGGCCAAGTTGCAGCTGGAGCCGACGGACGCGTCGCTCTTTTCCGAGCTCTCGGTACTGGACTGCTTCGACCGACATGCCCGTCGTTGTTTTGACTTCGAGAATGTGCCCCTAACAAACTTAGTTCGACTTCTCTTCTGTACCATCGCTGGTACATCTTCAGCCATCTTGTACTCCAGGTCCTCTTTCCTGCACAACCTCTTCCGCGTGTTCCTCTTCACGATCCCGCTATCCGACTCTACGCTCAGCAAGGAAATCCCGTTCTCCTTCTTGTCCGCATTCGTCCTCCTCCTCTTTATCCGTTCGGCAATATTCTCCATCGAGATGTGGCCTTCCGCTTGTACCTCGAAATCGTCGTCACACGGTGAGTTCAGCTTCACGGACGTCGATGACGATGTCGAGTGTCTCACCTCGGTGTCGTCTGTGTACTTCCTGTCCGTGTTTCTCGATTCCTTCTTCGACCACAGGTTCCTCTGCCGCTTTAACTTGCACGCCATGCCGTTCCCAACATGCGACTTCCACGCCTTCTGGATCTTTTCCATGTCTAACTGGTCGTCCAGCGTCAGTTTCTTACCCAACCTGGCGCCGTTCACCATCCTCGTCGAAGATTTAGCGTAGTTCTTGTTCGAGTCGAACGACATCTCCCCAACGAAGTCGAGCTTGTGCGTAGCGTCCTGCACTTGAGCTTTCGATGCTTTTTTAGGGATATTCTGGGACTGGGTGTAGGACGTCGATGGCTGCTGCTCAGCGGTTTCCGTGTCTTCCTTGGATGCCTCTTTCTCTTTGAAACTCTGCTTGCTTTTGCCTGCAAATGAATAATGTCGGTTGATGTTTTCTTTGAAACTTGCTGATCTGTCTGCAACATCCCACTTATAATTGAATTGTAAGATGTTACGAAAAAAATTAGGTGTTAAAAAGAAAATACTACTGAGCAATTTACTGTAGAGGTTCAAGCAACAGCCGAGTCGTTAGGGAGCGGACGTCGTGCTTTGCAGTAAACGTACCTCTAAATGCGCTCCAGGAACAACCAATGATACGTTTCAAATGTGCCTGAGCAGGCGGCTTCGGTATCACGTTCGACATTCTTTTCAAGACGGGAACAACTCTAATTAATTTGGGGTCTACGTGTCTTCCATCTAAAATACAATAGCATGCAATTAATTAGCGTTTACAGTTCATTAATCGGTGGCACAAAGAGAATAAGGCTCTTACCTGTAGACATTTTCAATGGCGTTCGTGGCATGGCCTTAATAGGTTTGAAATGATGAATTTCCTGATTGATACTGTCGTGGCTGCCCGCGCTTTCCGCGCTGCCGGTTCTTTCGTCGTCTTCGCCCAAGGTCGTACACACCTCTACTCCTAAACTTTTTTTCTTCTTATTTACAACGTCATTCGGTACATGCAACTCCTCCTTGCTCCGAGTACCGTAGATCTTCAAAGAAGTCTTCGCGGGTTCTGCAGGACAATCTGAACTGCAGGGTTCTATCATTTTCGTTACCGCTTGGTGTTTCAGCGTTCTGGCAGCGGTATTATATGTAGGTATTTGTTTCTGACAACAAAACTTAGCCATGCCGTCGCTGCATTCGTTCGGCGAGTCCTTATTCTTTGTACTAGAAACATGCCTATCTACATGAATCTTGGATATCAGCGCGATATTCTGTCTCCTTACCCCTGAACCATCCTGATATTCTAGAGCAGTCTCCTTCTCGCATTCAGTACTATGAAATTGTAATCTATAGGGGTTCACTTCAGTCATAGAAACAGTATTCAATTTCGATGTTTGCAAAGCACCACTGGATGTACTAGGACGATCGTTGCAACATTTAGCGATGTCCTTCTGCTTCTCCGCAATCTGCTTCTTCACTAACGTTTTAGCAAACAATTGATCTGTAGCCAATTGAGTCAGCTGCTGACGTTGCTCCTCCTCCTGAATCTTGCGGATCAGCATCTCACTAGCTATCTGTTCAGCCTTCCTTTGACACTGTATCTCCTCTTGAGCCATTTGAAGTTGTACTTCATACTCCTTGCGGATCTCTCCAACTTCGCTGAGTATTCTATTAGTGGCAATGAAACCTAAAAACACATAAGTCATCTGTACAATGCTAAACGTTATAGAAAGCCAGGTTGATTGTCTAAAGAAAATGTTTTACTAATAGACAGTCGCCAGAACGACAAATTTTCCTTGTTTTGCAAAGACTAAAATGAAATGGAATTTTTCTGAGAAATTACAGGTCAGTAATTCTGGCTGCTCAAAACAGACATAAGGTTGCATGAGTTGTCATTGATTCATGTACGCACGTACACACCGATATTCGTAGGTCTGTGTACGTATACGTGCTACGCTATTGAAAGAGGTTATGTTACGTTTGTTTATCTTCTCCAATAAGAAACTCACCAGCATCCGATACGACGTCTTTATCGTCGCCGTTGTACTTGTCTTGAACCTCTTTCGGAAATTTCGTTCGGATTACCTCCCAGAGACCGCTGTTAACTAGTGTTTCAGTCTTGGTTGCTGTACGTAGCCAAGAACCAACTCGTACACGACAGAGTGGACAGGTCAGGCTATTGTGCTCGAATGTACCTCTTAGACATCTTAAGCATAAACTGTGTGTGCACGGTAACGTTACTGGTTCGATCAGGATGCCACGGCACACCGGACATATCAGGTCTCGAAGACTGATGTCCATCGACGGTCGTGACAAAGAAATATCAAACAATTTTGACGTTCGCTTCAAATATGTCGCCATTTTCCCATCATTCCCCAAAGAAGCATAACAGCTACTGCCACCATAGCGGGAACCTTGGTTCTCTCGCTCTCGCTAGAGAGCAGGTCCGCAATCGAGCCAATCCACATCAGATTCTATTCAAAACGAATCGACACTTCTTTCGCTCAATGTTTATATGTAGCCCAACCACCATTTAAAACAGTTCTCTATCCCGCTCCGATGAACCGAGAACTATGATCGTAATTGGCAGCTCTCTCTCATACTGAGGTACTAGACCATGCCATAGTATATGTATTTATGAAAAAAGATAGAAAAAAGGCAAAACAAGTAACGAAACGTATATACTTCAGTTGTAGCAGACAGTCTGCTGAATATTTTTAATTGATGACATTTTTAATTGATATTCAACGTTTCCTTATGTACATATTTAATTGTGAAAATAGTAAAACACACTAGTTACACCATCTACAATAAAACGCCCAAGCTACTAGTTAATTACATAGTAAGATAACCTTGATGATAGATGGCATTATATTCTTATTTTTGTGGCAGACTGTAGTAACCTACATGATTTTACTGAAAAATATCAAAAATAGCGTCCTTCCTTCAGAGTTCAGAGTTAAGTTTTATATGTTTCATTTTGTTACTATTGGATTTTTGTCGTTGTACATTACTTTTGTTACAAAAAGG
>CM052168.1:10246957-10284821 GCA_028455555.1 Augochlorella aurata | reverse complement strand
ACAGCGGATCGAGCAGGAAACCCCGAGTGAGAAAACGGGGGTGGACCAGGGGGTGGCTAGAAGGAAGCAGAGGCGCTGCTAAGTACCACGGTAGCTCAGTGCCGCTGAGTATGGTCGCCAGTTCACGGACCGTGGCCTGATCTTTATGATCTCGTTCGTTCTTTCGAGGTACACAAGAGCTCCCGTCTTCCATCCCGCCACGATCGTTCTTCCACACTCCAGTTTTCGCCAGTTCGATCGTCCCTGAAAAATTTCGAGTGGCGTCGTGACGAACCACCCCCCGTTGTTTATGTTCTTCCGAGCCCCTAACTTTCGCGGTCGTGTCGTTATGATCGACATTTCGCGCCAGTTACGCGGACATTCCGTCGCGGAATCTCCGCAGATCTGATTGACACAGTCGGCTCTACACTGGTCAACACGAATCCGAGTGGCACCCTGTGTGTTTGTTGACACCGATGCGAGAAACATCGATGATGGCTCCTTCTGACAGTTTGCCAAAGATCCCTAATCCTGCAGGACTTTCGCAGTGTTTGTTCCTGAGAATAACTGCTAAACGTTAAACACTCAATTTAGTTTGTGGGAATCTTGTTAAGTGCGTGGCCTATATTGAGAACGATTTGTCACGTTTGCGCTAGGAAAGCTTATATTGCTGGTAGTGTCTGATAAAACTTGGCCGATGTCGCGTAATATTTGTGAGCGTCTCCGAGAGTCTGGATTTCTCAGGATAGTTCTTGGAGATTCGCTCTTGTAAAGTGCGTGTCCTAGATTGGGGAAGGTCTTTTATGATCGCAGTGGGAGAGCCTATATCGCTGATGGCGTTCGATGAAACTTGCTTGATGTTGCGGAATCTTTTTCAGTGATCTTTCAGAGGCTAATGTCTGTTGGAAATCCACTTGGACTTTCAAGAAAAATCTCATGGAAACTAATGATATGCGTGGTTTACATTAATCGCCTTAAGAAAGTTTCCGTTTATTAGAGTATTTGAGAAAACTCGCTGACATCAAGAAAATTTTGCACTCTATTATTGCTCAGAATGTCCGCTAAAAATCCACCGATTCAATTATTCGCGTTGATCCCCGGGAATTTTGGAGGGAACGTGACCTATTGGGACAAGTTCTTTGCCCTGATTAGGGGCAGCCTACATTGCTACACGGCTGCTAAAAATCGGCTGATGTTGCCAGACCTTCGCGTTAGTGTAAAATCTTGCAGAGAGCATAGTTTATTGCAAGAAATTTTTCTTAATTCTGAGAAAATCTATATTGCTAAGAGTATTCCTACAGTATTCCGAGAGTTGGTAGTCGGATGCTTTGTAAATGGAGTGGTCTGCCTAAAAACAATTCGCGTTTTTGTAGATAAGGAAACAAATTTCAGTCTCCGAATATTCGCGTTGGTCTCGGGGAGGTTTTTTTTTTTTTGGGGGGGGGGGGGGTTGTCGCGTCCCGTTGGTAGCACGGCGCACAACCACAGTGAGCTATATCCGTTCTACTTTGGCCTGGCCAGAAAGTAAACAACTCCGCGAGATGCATGCTCCACCACGATTCTCTCCTCTCCTTTCTCTCTCTCTCCTCTTTTGGCGAGATTTCTAACGGGCTTCCGTCTTCACCAGCGAATCGAAATTTTCCTAATCGATAGTGTTCAGGTTCCGCGCTCCAGAACTTTCGTTCTCGACTTGTGTGTATCTGTGTGTTCCATCAGCTAAATCGGATTGATTACGATACAAATAATCCTTGTTTTCGTTCAAATACTGTTGGAAGATTTTTAATCGATCTTTTCCGTTTATCGATTTTAGTTCTATGGGTTCTTATCTGTTTCTCACTGTGAAAGCTTTATTGATATTTTTATATTGATAATACTTACAAGTTTGTTTCTTGTTTTTAAAATAGGTCTGATTTCGGGAACCTTTTCGAAAATTTCATGAAGTATATTTTAACACAGGTGATATTTAATTCGTTTTGTATTTTTCAAGCGAAAATGGATTCTAAGTCTTACGAAACGTGTTTCCAGAAAAATGAGCTGTGTTGTGAATTCGCGGTAGCAAACATTAAAGGGCAGGATGTTGTAGAACCGTCCGAGATCTTCAAGAACCATTTTCGTTAAGTTCGTCGTGTGGGGTCAAGCGTCGTTTTTATTCACTAAAGAGGCCGCGGTTTTTAATTGAAAGTTTTGTTGTTGCCAAGCGAAACGAGACCGTGCGCACTTGCTGATAAAACAAACGGAAGAACATTTTGCATAATGCGCTCGCAGGAAAACGCGTAACGAATTTCAACAAAGCGGTTCTATATTACAGTTGACACGATTTTTTGTGAAATAATTTAGAATAATTTATAAACACGAATATTGTTCCTTTTGCTTATTCTTTGTAGTCTGAATTGGTCTACAGGGTTGGGTCGTAAATTCATACAATTATTTTTCATTCTGGGTGTTAAGACACCAACTTTACAATTTTCAAAAATTGTTGATGTTTAATCTGTTGCAATTTCGTACAAACGAATCGTGTAACAGGAAACCTGTACTCATTATAAAGCTTGGACTTTTGCTATCCGTCGATCATCTTTTTTATAAAATATTCTTGGGTAATATAATAGGTGGGAAATCGAAGACACATTTCCTCTTGAAAGTGTTGCAAACTGAAACGTCTCTGAAATCATTGGACAATTTTTTTCATGGTCAAATCTACCATAGATCCGAAGAACGAAGCTTACACTTTGCAACTTTGTCTTCGTTAGTACAGGTCACGAAAAGGTTGAGGAAGACGCTACGCGCGGCTAGGATCCTATCGGCTGAAGATTCTCATCGTGTTCTTTGGTTTTCAGGTGAGAAGGTAGAGACGCGGGGAGACTCGTGGACCATGTCAGGACAGGGAGCGGAGTGGTGACCTAAAACTCATCCCCGGCTCTGTGGCTCGATGCTTACGCTACGGCTGGTGTCGACTCACTTCCTGAAGCAGCCATAGGCAGTGCCCTTCGCCTTCGAGAAAGGGCTCGATGCGATGTGCCGTGATAGGGACATGAACCCAAAACCAATCGAGTCGAAGGTTCTCTTTTTAACGTCGTATCGGTTCCCGTGCTCGGCTTGAGACTTCAGACAGTTTGATCGGGAGGAGAGTACCGAGAGTGACGCGTGCCAGGTCGACGAAGGACTGTGTCTTCGCCGGCAAGGTTTTTCTCAAGGTGTCCCCTCCTCCAGATTGTCCCGTTGATCCCACGTTCTACCCCACACGTCGTTCCTTGTCCTCCGTTTTCGAACAATTCTCTATTCTCATCCCTAGTTACACTTTCTCTCTCTTTCTCTCTCTACCTGTTTATCTTCTTTCTCCTATCCTAGTGTCTCAGGTTCGGTGGTCCGTGACCTCTCTCTAGGTAGAGTTAGAACGAAGAAGCAAGTCCGGGATAACTCGACCACCGAAACCTCACGCTCTCCCGTGAGTTTGTTCGATGAAAGTGTAAATCGGTGACGCATGAAGGGGAGAAACGGCTACGGCCGTCCAGCAGAACACACGTTAGACCGCAACCAAAGCATACATCCAGTCCAGAACAACGACCACGACCAACACGAACCAAGAAACGTGGAAGAAAGGTGTAGCGCAGCTAGATTCCAGGCTGAACTCCGTTTACTTCAACCTGTGGAGGGTGGCGAGGGAGTGCATTGTGAGTTCCTTTCTCTCTCTATTTTTCGATCTAACACTCTCATTCGCTCCTTCTGGTCGTCGCTCTTTGACCGATTCCGGTAAAAACACTCTGTGACGAACAATGGGCTCCGCGGGTGCTTAATATACCAAGAATATTATGAGACGCATCCGCTGTAAAGTTTATCGATCGCCCTCTTTGGAAAACACTGAGCCGCTGCGTGTCCATTGTTCGACGTTGATCAAACTATCGAGGAGCTGCAGCGCGTAGCATCTAAAAGAACGACGTTTAAAGTAGACATTGTTGATGACATGATCGCCTGGCTATTCGCTAACGTTGCGTCGATTTTTGAGCAGTGCGGCGGTGGGTCGCGGTGTAGACCAAGTGGGATGAGACGACCTCAGCAAGAACATCATCACCATCAGCACAACAACCACAATCACCACCACCACAACAATCACCATCATCATCATCACCACCATCATGGATCTTCGGCTAGCCCCACCGGGCCCAGGCAGACGATCGACAAGGTAGTGATCCACCCCTAAAGCTTTGCTGTGTTAAGGTGGAATTTATACCGATACAATAGGCAACAATCTGTTCTAATTTCCTATAAGCGACTTTCGAATTTGATGTTTCAACCCAGACGTACTGTTTTTCCAGTTTTAACTACGCCTGTGAAAGTCTACAGAATGTTATTTTGTAAGGCGGGATGAAATCGTAATCCTTCCATTCTACATATGCTAGGACGATTTCTTATTAAAACGTAGACGGGGGATCCATTTTGATTCAGCATTTCAAAGACAGCGTTTAGTTAATATTAATTTTAATTCCGGTTATGCAATTGGTTGTAATGAGAAGTACATAAATCGAGTTAAACATTATTATCTGTACAATTATTAAAACCGCCCGCTTTCTGCGTATTAATATATTACAATAACTTACTGTATCACTGCGAATTGCCTCTTTATCTTTGAAGGGTTTAATGGCAGGATTGTCACCTGCGAATACATATACTTGCTTGCATATGAGAGACTTTCTAGAAAATTTATTCCCAGAGTAGAGAAGACTTACCATTTGGTAACATTGCAATTCCAATCTTGCAGTGTCTATGTGTACAAATGGACTGAAATTTTTAAGGACGAGTCCCGTTTGGCGAAAGTGAAACGGGTACTGGCAGTCTCGCTGCTAGGTCGCAATAGTGGATCGACGAAGGTGTTCGGCGCTCGGCTAGACTCGGCGGAGTCGTACCTGGACACAGGTGTGCCGTTCGTGGTGCACCGGCTGTGCAGCTACATCGAGGCGCATGGATTCCAAAGCGCTGCCGTTTTTCGTCTGTCCGGCGGCAGTCCGAGGTTAGCCGAGAGGTTGAGGGCTGCATTCGAGAGGAGAGGAGACGCGGACTTGGAGGCCGCTGCTTGTCCTCCGACAGCGGCCACGCTTCTTCGACAATACCTCAAGGAGCTACCTCAACCCGTCGTGCCATCCACGCTCGTCGCCAGACTCATCATCGTTCATGCTCGTGAGCCTGCTTGCCCTTGGTTCTTCATTCGTCCCTGCAAAAGCACACTGTTCCTTTGACATACACCAAATAACAGATTTTGGACAAAATACCCCATGTTTTATTGCTAGATATGAATCTATTATCAAGCTTCAGGCTATATTCAAGATAGACTTAGATAAAGTACTCCTAGTTTCAGACTATACTCAGCCATAGATGTTCTACCTAAAAGTAGTCACTTGAATATTTCTTATCTAGTTAGGATGTCAAAAAATGTATATTGTAACTTTGAAAATCAGTGGTCATTTCGAGGTTATGTCATTAATATTTATGAATAGATTTTAACTCGGCTTCAATAGGCAAGGGAAGAACTGCAGCTTAGTGTGAATAATGAGTATAAAAGATTGATTTGCTATTATTTTGAGGTGCAGTGTGCCACTATAGGGTTTCATTTCTTGGTGTTCTTAATAAAACTCTGCTTCTTATGATTGCAGAGAATTTCGAGAACGACCGGGATTGCTGGATTAAATTGACCAAGGAACTTCTCTCGACACTGCCGTCCTCGCACTACCGTTTGCTCGGCTATCTAGCGATTTACCTGAGCAAGTACGAAGCCAGACATGGCCGCAGAGCGGGTGTTTGCGGCGTATTCGCACCCGTGATCTTGCCTCATGTTCCACCAGCAACTACGCTCCTCAGAGATATTTTAGCAGAGGCTGTTGAACTCTTTCCAGATTGGTAAGTGATGTCGATTCACGCCACAGATATTCACGAGCATAGGTTTTCAAGTAGTTCTTGAGGACACGTCGATCTTTGTATTTCTGCTTAACCAATCCTGACTTTGTATGTCTTTTTTCTGGGAAGTTTTTTTAATTTAAAGTAATCCGCTGTAACAAGAGGATTATAACACTTTTATATAACAGAAAATATTACGATTAAACGTAGCTTCGAAGTTTTTAATCCTGAACCAAGGAATTACTTTTTGTGACGCAAGCTATTAATTTCTCTTGGTATAGTTACTCAAACGAAGATGAAGTTTCCTCTTGGTATAGCACAGTCTTTGAGATTGTTATTAATAAACTTCCGGTAGGCAAACTGTGAAAGGATTGAAACGTACTTCGGCAAACTTTTACGGCCTACAGTCCCCATTATCAGTCTTTTCTCTTCAGTACCCTCCTCATGTAGGCTATTTTTGTTATTGAAATTTCTAAATATAAGTCCTTTTGCAGTGTTAGAATTCAACAGTGTTAGATTGAGGAAGCGAAATAGCTAGGAAGCTATATATTCTAATATTTTCCGGATCCTCTTAGCAACCACGTTTAGGAATCCATGTCATAAACGAATGAAACGGAGGTTAATCAGCCTCCGAATAGAATCCGCTTACCGCTTGCAAATATGCGTCATTCGTGCCAACTATTATGTAAGAAATAAGCATACGCTCGCACTCAACGACACATCGTTGTCTTTGCTACGGAAGACTGTCTGTGTCGATGATCGATTCTATCGTCTCCGTTCTGTTGCGTCTGCCTCGGCATTATAGTCCGTCGACGGCGTAGCTTGAGGTGACTTTCATCTTCAAAGACACACGTGAATTGCCTAGGAGGTTAGCAGTTCTTTTTATACCGGTGTTTACGTAATGCAAAGAAACACCAAAAATTCGCACGTGATGTCATGTTTCTGGCAACATAATTCAACTTAAATAATAACTCAGCGAGAATCTAAGGCTTCATTGTTTACTAAACAGACCCGATTTCCGTGCTGATATACAGCGAAAATCTTGTATAATGTTTTTCATACGTAGATAGGTCCTGACCAAAAAATTGGCATGAGTCTTTTACATTTTCTATATATTTAATTTGATTTATAAAATCAATAGTATTTTCCTCAGACATAGATTCACTCATAATCTTTATTTATAATTTCAAGGGTTGAACGACATTTAATAATTATTCCGATCAACCACTAAGCTGAAACATCTATGGTCAAGGACTATCGATTTTCCAGTAGACGAAAGCAATTTTGTATAAAGCAGCTTATGAAAGTGGAGTTCGCGTAAAGATCCGCGGTTTAATTAATAAGTTTGTTTCACAAAAATAACTGAAATGATTTGTGAGTATGCACAATGCAATAATGTTGTGGCACTCAAATGTTCCTGGTGCAAGCAACATTTATGCTTCACGCATTTTTCCATACAATTGCATTATTGTACAGATTACATACAGTAAATTTTACTTATATTCCACCTCTCAAAGGACATGCCATTCTACGCTCCTGAAATTTGCAATAACAACAGCTCTTTTCATAGCTACTATACGCTTCAAACAAGGATATCTTCAGGTTTCAACACATAGAAAGGCAATCTAGACCTTTGCTTGTGAATCGACGCTAGAGAATATAGGCCATAAAAGCATACAATTCTCGCAGCTTTAGGTGATACCGCGTTGCGTTTTTCCATGCGGTACTGCCGATGACTATTCAAATCAATCAACGATAAATTATATAATTACAACACTTAATCGGAGTGTAGACAAAATTGACTGTGACCATAAAATACAACCCAAGATATTTCTCACCGCACGGACAGGTAAAAAATTATACATTCAATAATTCCTATTTATTGGTAAAAATAAAAAATTCCAAAGACACGTGTCTCCTATTTTAGCCTACAGTTTACGTACATTGATTTACATAAATGTGAATTAACATTTAGTATAAAAAACTAATAAAAAAATTTTAATTTTTAATATATAATTTACATAAATAATTTTTTTTGAAAAAGTTTTGTACGATCACGTTCCACATACAAGAGTGCATATTTTGCAACAAAAATTTTTAGTCTAACCCTTTTGGTTCCCGATATAATCTAAAAAATGTATTTTCGACCCCAACTTTGGGGGCTGTTATCAACACTTCCGCATGGATCATTGCCGATAAAAAAAATACGTGTCAAATATTTTTTTGAGAACTTTCTCTCCACAAAATTTCATCGAAATCGGCGTGTGCGACTTCGGTATGTTCCCTTGTTAGACAGTTGATAGCATCAACCTGCCTTTAATATTTGAACTCGAGGAATCTAATATTTGTCCGCTTGACGTCGTTTGCCCCGAACAGTTGCCCCTGGAGGCAACCCTAAACGCTCCCGGGGTAAAAAGCGTTTCCGCGACCTTGGACACTGGAATTTTTTTCCTAGAGCGTTTCCCCTATTAAATGAATTATCGAATGCATTAGGGGCTCACTGAAGAACGTAGTTGTTTTCCAAGGGTACGTTGTTGTTCTCCCGGTGCCGATCGATCGGTGTTATCGTGTGTCATTAAATATACAGTTACGAAGCAATTATGAAACGAGCCGTAATCGCACAGTTACCTCTCGCCGAGGCTAAATCGATCGGTCGCTGGCACCACCCACGCACGTGCTATCACACGCTCTCAACACGCTGGCTTCGAATTCGACTCGGTTCGAGGTGGAATCGGTTCCTCCCGCGAGCAGGTACCGCGGCCAAGAGCACGCAAGGCACGCGAACTACAGAGATCCCGTGATCTATCGATCGTAGACCAAGCTCATCTACCAAGCTCATCAATTCGAACTATCACATTTTTATAATTTTCCATATTTTTATACTCTTGTTACTCCGATTTCGCTCTTTCCCTCGTGATCCATAGGTCTCAGACCAAATTCAAGTGTTCTTCTAATTTTCTATTTATACGATCACGTTTGATATTTTTTGGCATTTTGACATTTTTTTCTCGATTTCCTTCTCGTGATCCACCCATCATATAGAAAGTTCATCTCCGATATTCAATACAAATGGTCAGATAATCATACGGATAGATGTTTTTAATTCTCTGTTTTCAAGGTTCTCAACACGTCCGATTCCAATCTTTGAAAATTTTGCTTCATCTAGAGAACATATTAATTGACGAACAACCTTTGCTTTGATTCTTAATATAAACATGCAAATTGTAATTTTTCACTTAATTTATTCTCCCGATTTTTAAACTTCAGTTTCTTAAACTTTAGCTTTCCAGTATCAGTGTAATTACCTAACTTATTTCATTTAAGACCATTTTATAGTATACAATATTGTCGTTAACAATCGTTATTTAAACTGTTCCTTATACTTTTAATTGCCACAACACGTTCAAACCATACTATCTCTGTTCCCAATTATTCCAATTTATTTTCTTTCTCATTCCGTATTTATTTGCTTTCTATCTGAAGGGAAATTCTGCAGAGTCTAAACAGGTGTTTAGCAGCCTAACGAGCATTGCTCGAACTTTCGAAACAAAAAAGTTGGAAAACTATTGTAAGACGGTAGGAATTTCAGTTGTAGTTAACTTTCACCGCGCGCGTCGAATTCTTTTTCCGTATTAGCACGTTCGACTACCGGATCTACGCAGGAAAACAACCGATGATGTGTATCATGGGTCCTCCGTCGATCCGGACCGACACAATCGTCGACCTTGTTCAAATTATTCAACATTGGCGGGCGTACTTGAAAAGCGTTGTCTTTCTCTCTCGGCACTTCCTCTCGTAATTACTCACACTTATTTACCGTTTGTCGTTCAAGGAGCACCATCGACCGATACCTATCGCATAGCAATACGTTTTCTCGGTAATAGGAACAAGGTAAATAACAATAATTAGACCTCACGTGGCCCCTTATGCGTTCCGAATACATCGGGTGATCGATAAAACACGAACAGCCAATTTGGCTTCTTACAGTAACATACTGATCGCTTCGAACGTTTTATTTCATCCTGTTCATTTTATCCGACTTGTAGCTTCAACCTTTGTACAGCCAGCGAAATACAAGAGCTAATTATACTTAACAAATTATTGACCGGCTGGATATAAGAACACGAGTTAACTCGTGACCGGTCAACGATGTGTTAACGGCAAATTGGTCAAAACAACCTGTTTTGAATTTTTCGTCTTCTTAAGAAGTCCACAAAACACGAGACATGTTTCTGCTACCAGCAGAGTAATGTCATGAATTTTTTTTGTTTTACGAAGTCAGAGTATCTTTCTTTATCGATGTTTTCGTGAAAAGATAATGAATTCATTCGGAAATGAATGCTGATCGTCAAAATACGTAAAAATCTAAATGAGTACAATCTTATGATTTTAATAAAATAAGCATTTGTTTCAATATTTACGAGTTTTAGCTGCTATCGATTACAATACATTTGCATTACATGTTGATGTACAACGGAACCTCATTGACTTGACAAGATGAATTGCTTTTTCTCGCAACCTGTCTTCAACTTCAAAATGTTTCATTAAAAACAACGTATCTCGCGTCAATAATATTATAATAGTTTAACAAAAGTTACGGACTAGTCGATTATTACGCTACGTAAATATGACTTCATCTAACGTAAGATGTTACGCTGATCAGCAAGCTGTCTTAATTTATTGTCGCTGTTTTAATCTCTGCAGTTATGTTTTCGTAAGAATCACAAATATTCTTCAATTGTTACGCACAATTTTTCTAAAACAAGATGCGCTTCGGAATTATTTAGTACATGTCTCCAATTAAAGCCTTTTCACTAATTTTTAAAAAACTCTTGAATTTATAAAGGGTCTCATGACTAGGAAACGATTGAATAAATTTTTTAAATCTAGATTATAGTCGCAATAGCGTAAAGCGTAAATAAATTGAGTCAGTTATTTTCAGTAATCGGTAGGCTTAGGTTAGTGTTGAAGACTGCATAAAATGCGATGCAGAACTGTGCAGAAAATATTTAGACAATAGTTCCACGTCAAAAAGATCAGCGCAGCAATGACGTGAGAATTCCAACAGAGAAACGTGGTCCGGATACAATTAAACGTAATTCGGTCGCGTCGATTGCCGGTAATCAACGCCGGCAACAGAAGCGTGTAGTTTTAATCATTATCGCTTTGATGCCGCGTATTGTTGCGGTCGTCGATCGAAACGTTCGTAACCCTAAACGATACGGTCGGATCGCGTGTCATGATTTTCGCGATCCACGGTTCCCGGCAGATATCGCACAGTTACGGATGTTCGCGGATGTTTATGTAAATTTCTCGTGTGTCCAGAAATACACCCGACAAAACCGTAATTCAATGAGATGCTACCTCGTTAAAACGAAGCTGTTCGAAAGCGACGGAAAACTACCGTGAAATTTCGTTCGCTCTGTTTTATTGCTCCCCGAGGATATTTGCGCTATAAACACACGGAGTTTCGATCGCGAATCGCGACGTCAGTTCGATTTGTTACACGCGTGTCGTATGTGAAACGATCCAACCAAAATTTTTCCGTTCGGCAAAATTTTATGCGTCTTCTGCGATGGATATTCGACTAAGAATATTCGACGATCGTTCTACTCCTATTAGCCCTTAAGATCTGTTTTCGTAGATAATTAGAAGTCAGGGTTAATCGTTTCCTTAGGGACGACGACAATTTATGTGTCTACTTCACTCGAGCAGCTGAGGGAGATCTAATGTTTTCATTATAAAGGAGATTCTTATGGAGTGATCGATGGGACGGGAAATTCCTGCGAAGATTCTTACGAGCAGACTGCGGATTTTTTGCGTTCATGATAAAAATGGATTGAAATACCAATCAGTGAAGGCATTAAAAGAATTTAAGAATTACATTTTCCTTAACCTTTTAGCTTGCGATTTATTTTCAAAGAAACATGTGCAGACAATTTAATTTAGCGCAGCTCTATGAGAGGAATCATCACAAAATAAAACTAAAATATTTCTGTCTTTATTTCATACATTTTTAAGAGATTAATAAAATTATGGCACTATTAAATAAAAATTGAAAAATATCCCTTTTATGTTACAATGGAATTAAGAAAAAAATTCTTAACATAATTGAAATTATTGTGAACAAAATTTATAAGCTATTTAAATTTCTTTTTAATATTGTCTATTTTCTAACGTTATAGCTATAATTACACAATTTTAATTTATAAACGTCATTGAAAAAAGAAATACATTTTTATTTCACGTCTGCTCCGTATAATTCCGAGTATCTTGCAAAATTTGTACATTTGCAATTTCACATCAATTTGACACAGTTTCCACGAATACTCATTTCAACCGTGTGAATGAACTCTAAGAGTATTTTCTCAGATTACCCATCAAATGAAATGTAAAATGATGCAACGTTGCAAATAGCATTCTATTTAAATAAAATTTTGCATCATTGTATCGGTAAAAGTCTTGTTAACCGAGTCCAAAGAGTTAAGTTTAAGTTTCCAATCGACAAAGGGAATTTACCTGTTCCCTATGTTTCAGAATTTTGTTTTCCTCTCCTTCGAGTGCTCGTTTCTACCAGGAAGCAGATCGTTTCGTGATCGCAAGCTCGAGGCTGAAACGTTATTACATCGTGCTGTGATAGTATCGAGTCTATTTTTGTGAAAAATTGCATCGTGGATCGTCTAATTTTACCCGGTGTTTGCATCCCATCCTTTTTCCGCACGAAAACTCGAGCATAAAAATATCCCGCGGACTGTGATCGATGTGTTTTCTCGAGATTCCCCTTTTTCTCGATCATTCGCGCGGGATCGCGGCGACTTCGACGGTTCTTGATAACGGAGATCAAACTCCGAACAGTTTTCAGGCAAAGATCCGACATGTAGGTGGAGTGTGGGGCTAACAACGTGCACTATATCGACTCCTTTCAGCGTTTCGAGGTAACCTTGTCCGGGTATTCCAAGTGAATTTATTCTAACAGTTCGAACTGCGCAATTCGTGATCTTGGTTCTGTTTCTCCTGGACGAATCGTCTTGTTTGCGCGTGGACTGACACTAGAACGACTAAACCTCGCTAAATTGCGAATTCCGAATTCCTTAATTTATAATTGTTGAGATTGCAAAACGAAATCGTCTTTCGCCTGTATCTTTGTTGAGTGTCCTTTTTCGATGTCGCTTCCGTTTGGTCCTCGTACACCGTCCAGGTAATCGTTGTATCTGTATTTTGTGCGTCAAGGTTAATGTACGAAAAAAGAACAAATCGATCCTCGCAGTTGTTAAGAACCGCTTTTATTAGTTGTGTTAATAACAGTTTTTATTCCGATAACGTGTTCATCATCGGCATCGCGCAAAGAAGTCGAATTAATTTTACAAGCGATGCTATTTTAAGTTGATCGTCACTAAAAATGACTCCTCTTGATCACGCTTTTTTAATGCTCCAGAGAGAAGGCGCGTTATATTTAACACCTGCGTGGGCGACCAGGTGCGGCAATACGCGTTTCTATATTTTCTCCAACAATATTTTCAACATCTTGTAAAAATACATTCCGTTTAAGTAATTTTACATGCAGCGCTGGTTTAAAGTCTGCATATTTTTATCCAATTTCAGTGCCTATTCCAGTTTCAGAATATGTAAATTGCATTTAAGATCTAGAGCTTTGATGTTAATTCGTGTATTTAGATTATCGGTTAGTATATTTTGGTTGCACAAGCGTTAGTAAAGTGTCGCAGTTACCAAAGCGAATACAAGTAGCAGATCTGTTCATCAAAATGAACGTTTGCTTTCTTGTCGAATCGATCGACATGATTAAATATTTAGACGTTATCGTTCCCCGCAGAAAATAGAAAAGGAAATGGAAGACAGTGTGTTATTTCAGCTTCGGTGTTTGATCGAGTAGAAAAAGATAGAAAAAGACTGCGGAAACTATCAGTCCTCCTTCCACCTCCTTCTTTCCTTGTACAGTTCGCCACGCGTGAAATTGCAACCGGTCGCATGCACACAATCGCATAGTCCTTGATCCAGGACAGCATCACGATCCTCGTTGGCCCTACGCACTGTTGCATCGATCCTGGCAACCTTGGACTTCATCCCATTCTCATGCATCAAACAGTTTCTCTGCAGGCTCTACAACTTTTTCATAGAACATACAACAATTTTTTACGAAGTCTATCATTGTTAGTTCGACCGTACAATTTTTTAAAGAGCTTCTCGGTTTTTTTCACATCCTACAACTTTTTCACTGCCTCAGACATTATCACATAGGTCGGGCAATTATTTTACGATTCCTACGATTATTTCTATGGCATCTATGTATTTTTACTAACTCTAAAATATAGCTTCTCCGTAAAATTATTTTGAAGAGCTTAGAAATTCTTTTCTTAAAGATCAACAACTTTTTTTTTTGTAGATCCTAGGACTTTCTCTCGGGTCCTAGAACTTTGTTCATAGGCTCTGAAACTTTCTCGAAGTCTCCTCAATTTTCGGACATCGTTTAACTTGCTCACAAAAAAAGCAACAACGAATCATTTCTTAAATTATTCCAGTTGTATTTGTTGATACGAGGACAATCTTATTGGGAGATTCGTAAAAAGATGAGAAACGTACGGTGACAGGCGCAGTCATCGCGTCTTAATCATTTCCACGGTGTTTATTTCGCGAAACGCGAACGAATCGAGGGCCTCCCCGACCGCGAAAGTAAAAGGAAACGTTCCGAACGATTTAGCAGCATGCTTGACGAACAGCGAGCCAACATGATTTCGTAACCGGTGCACTAACCGACGATGATTCGCCGATCTTGATATATTCAGCCGTGTCGTGGCTTGCTTATCGCATGCAAAAAAATTGGGTCTATTACACGAAGCGCATCGGGGAAACGTCGAGTCATCAGCGACGAATGGCTCGCGTTGGCTGATACTTAGGCGTCTTGTAATCGCGCGTTCGGCATTTTGACGTCAACAGTGTTATTTTCGGCCGACGATGTACATTTAGCACGCGGCTACTCGTAAAATCGCCATGGAAAAGGCACCAGCGAAACATGCAGCTACCGCGAACGCTTCCGATGAAATCGCTTTACTTGCGGGTAAATGTTTCTAAACCCCCTGCGCATTGTATTCGAATCAGACTGCTACGATTCGAAATGTTTACGTTCGATCGTACGAATTTTTCGAAGAAAAAAGTGAGACAGAAGATTTTGTAGAATTGCGATCTTTACTATGCTATTTCTTAGCGAAAGCAAATTGTAGTTCGACTTTGTCCTGTGTTCGTTGAGCGAATTTATTCAGCGTGGCTTCCTTGTATACGCTTCAATCTTGATATATAGCAAGTTAGAGAATGTTAAAAGAATATTTACTTTTCAAGAGCAGATGTTGATCAAGTAAAGAGAAATTGTAAGAAAAGTTGTAGGCCGCTTTGACAAATTATAGTGCTCACAAAAAAAGATTTTAAGAGCTCCAAGAATAGTTCGTAGCCCTTAAAAATATTGCAGATATAATCAACCAGATTATTGTGTCGTTAACAAGTTGGTTCTGCTGAAAATTCTGTGCATCACAGAATTTTAGAGCCCATGAAAACCGTTGTATTACTCGCAGAAGAGGGTGTGCATCTGAAAAAATATTTTGGAACTTCCGACAAAGTTGCAGAGGTAGTTGAGCCTTATAAAATATTTGGAAACCAAGATGGAAATTGCGAAGCTCGTGAAAGATTGTCTCCAAAAAATATATTTTGAAGCTACTGAAGAAGTAATTTAAAAAATATTTAGAAATCTCGCAAGAATATTTTAGAATTCGTGGACAAAATTTTAGTACTCACAGAAAGATTGTACATACATGTCAAAAATAGCAGAGTCAATGGTAACGTTCGGGGAAGTACGAGAAGGGAATTCACACTAAGGAAATGGGGTTGTTAGGGTAGCTGGCGAATTGTTAGGGTCAGGAGGGTGAACTAGGGGTAGCCGTCGTGAGTCATCGGCAAAAGTACTTAGGGACTGTGCGTGTCATGCTGCGTCACTGAATTTATATCTCTAGGCTTGATATCGAATAATTCTTTTATTAGTACAGATATAATTTCTGGGAATATGTGTCAATAAATGATTATGTAGATAGATAAATTGGCGTACTCACGATGTATTTTCACAGTGTCTTTAGGATTGTTCTATGAAAAGTGAGTAGAGTTATCATTGCTCAGGAGCTCTGCAAATACGCATAAAATTTTATCTACACTTTTGACTGTGTACCTTGCATTTAGATAGAATTGCATTTACATACGTAATGAGCAGATTTAAATTGCAATTTAAACATCTTAAGTTTCTGAAAAAAACTTGGGTTTTCAAAGTACAATTGATTGTTGACATTCTTGTCATTACGATCACGCGTTCCACTAAAACTCTTCTTCTGATCTAATAATTGCGCGATTGTGATGTCGTAAAAGACGTTCTAGTGCGGAAAGTAAACATGAAAAAAAATGTTAGAGGACCATTTTCTACCGAAATTATTACCACTGATAGTCCAATTCAATTCTGTTTTATATCTAATAATTGTACATTCACAGTCAAGCCAAACACGTTAATTTAATGTTCGAACATCTATTGACAGATTTAGGTCAGTTGAGCACGTCGCATTCACTGGTAGAGAGAAATAAAAATTAAGCAAGTGTTAAAACAGTATGTAGACCAAGTAATTAACATACTAAGCTAATATATTCACTAAAAAATTAATTTCTAGAGTCATTCTGTAAGCCTGAAAAACAACTAAAAAGATTGGAAGTATAATGTGGGATAACATAAGTCGATTAAAATTTTTAAATAATTCATAGGATCACAGAGATACACAGAAACTAATTATCAGAATAATAAAATCAGCTAGGGCGAAAACACATGTAAAAACCTAGCGAATTCGGTTATCAAAAATTTTAGCAAATCTAATTCGAAAAAATCAACGCCATTCTCCGATAGACTCAACAAAAACCTGCTCGGTGCGCTTCGGCTCCGATAAAACGCGTCTCCGTTAGATAAGCAAAACAAATTCCAAAAAGTTGACACTATTCTCTAACGAATTCGTGCACAGCCGGTCTGAAAAATGCTTCTCCGTTAAATGAGCAAAGCTATCTCCCAAAGAATTGACACAAGCCTCAAATAGAACTAACAAAAACCAGATCTGTGCATTTAGGGTTCATGAAACCGCTCCTGTGTTATACAACTACAGGCTAAAAAATCGACTACATTATCCGAAAGATCCTCTAAACAGCAGATCCGCGGACTTCGGACCAAAATCCGCAGAATCCGTAAATCCAGTTCGAGCAGAATCGAGCAGAATCGAGCAGACCCAGCTCGCACCGGGCCCGTGGAATTTGGGCCCAAGAAAACGTATCCCGTGGTCGATCGGTCACGAGTCACGAGTCACGCTTCCCTTTTGCCTTTCTTCTCCTTGCGTGGCAGAGAGAAAGGGTTTCCACTCGATAGGTTCTCGAAGCTGTCACGTGCTGTAATACGGCCGCCGATGGGCGAATGGTCGGATGGATGGATGGATGGGTTGGTGCTCGTACGTATAGATTATGCAGGGACACGACCAACGAACACAGAACGAACTACCTTGGAATATAGAGGAGGTCCGGCCTAGGGACCGGCGCAGTCTGAATCAGTCGGGTCTCGTGGTCGGATACAAAACGCGGTGGTTTCGAAGAGCCGTATTCATTCGGTTTCTGTTCACAGCGCCGTGGGAAACGCGATCGTGAACGTGAACGCGAACGCGCGAATCCGCTCTGTGAATCCGCGGGCCGAACCGGATCCGCGTTGTCGCCGTGCGAGGACACGGAGTGCTCTCGGAGAAGATCGGTCTCCGGTTTTGCTTTAGCAGTGACCTTCACGAATTCGCTTCTTGCTGATTAGAATCGCGTGTGCTTTCAAGCCGACGCTTCTATCTGAACGCTAGTCCAACCGGCAGGCGACCATAAATGTTTCATCGAATCACCGAGAGACTCGTCTTCGCGCCGGTGGTCCGCCATTGGAAAAGAAAGTTGGTGTTCGTGATTACATGAGCGGACGCTGACGAGAAAAGGGATTTCCGTTGCACAGTGAGTCTTAGGAATGATAATAACTGCGGGCTGATAGGCACAACGTAGATCAAGGAGATTCTCTCTCGGTTCGACCAGGCGTCTCCGTTTCGCTTTCAAAACCGTTCGCAGTCTTTCGAATTGCAGATGCTAGCTGGATACCTTGTGTTGTGTTTAAGGAATCGGAACGAGTTTGTATTGAAGTCGATAGTGGACTGATAATCGTTCGAAAATCGATGCGGTTAAAAGGTTATTAGTAAATTGCTCGGAAGACTGGAATTTCGATCTTAGTACAACGAAAGTTCTCTTAGAACGAAGTTGACTCCTGTTCTCTTCAGTAATATAATTTGACTACCACTTCTGCTGTAATTTAAGAAAATTATCTAGTTTTTTAGATGCAGCTCAATCATTAGAAAGTCTATTAATCCTTGTGTACAGGAAATTGAAACACATTTGATAACTGATTAAATAGTCCCTTCAAAACCGAAGAATAACAGTTAAGAATTTCGTAATCAGTCAACAAATTATAATTCAACAAATTATCTTCGATAATATCTTGTCCAGCTAGTTACCATTTCTAAACACTGCGAACCTGTTTGCCAGCGAAATCGTTCGGTCGCGTGCGGATGAGCTACAAAAGTATTCGTATTCGTCTCACGAAATACGTACATATCGAACATTATTACGATCAGAACGCACGACTCGTCGGAAGTGTTACCATTATTTCGTCCAAGCACAGTGTCTTAGAATGGTCACAAAAAGAATAACCGTTATTACGAGTAACAGAGGTTCCACTTCATCCGCACGTGGACCACCACGTTAGTTTTCGAGCACGCAAACACGACGGTGTACCAAAACCTGATCCCATTAGCGAATTATGCAATAACGAAGATCCCATCGCGTGTAATCCGATTCGACGGATTATCGATTTAACAAGCGAGCCCTTCGTTGTCTGCTAGAGAAGAACAACGTCTCCCTGGTCTTTTCGAGTCACTATACTATACTACCGTCTGTTAACATAACACCAGCTACGCGACACAATATTCCAACTTCAAAAAATAGTCTATAAGATTGTGACTTGATGCATAGATCAAATAATTTAAGAAGAACTCTAGCGTTAGATACAAAACGAGTTTGCAAAAACTACACCGATGCGTTGCTATAAGAAATTGCAGCAGACGATAGAACTTGATAAATAATGAGAAACTGCGCTCTGCAATTTCGTTCGATTTCCAACAGAAACATAGTTATAATCAAGCCAGCCTAACGTGTACATGTCTTCCATGTCTGTACACTTTTCGACGACGTATATATATATATATATATATATCCAGCGGAGCGAAAGGGTTAAATCGATCGATCCGTTGTCGCAAACGTCGCAGCTCGCTTGTAACACGCGGACAGTTAATCGAATTAATTGAATCCAACAGGCGCCGCTTCCGCAGATCGATAGAACCTCTCCGATGCTTGACGCAACCTCTGTAGTTGGTTACCGTGTCTAAAACGAGGAGCATTCGGACACTAGGAGTCGCTAAAATGCTTTACACGTCCATGCAGCTTCGCCGTCGACGAGCGAATCGCAGGAAAATCGACGGGTATTTATCCCATCTGTTTAAACAATCCCGTGCCAGCCGAACGACAAGGGCATTATTTCATCGGAGAATGATCGTTTGTTCGGGAACGTTGATGCATTTAACCCATTAATAGCTAACATTGAACGCAACGTTTCATCCGCCATTTCTTTTTACGCCTGTTTATGATGGAGTCGTGAAAGGGAATTTCAAAGATTTGTCTAGTTCGTTCTTCATCGCTACCTTCCTTTTGTCTGGCTCCTGTAAGACTTTGGAATCTGCTTTGGAACTATAATAAACTAACTTGTTTCAAGACATATACAGATCTTTTCTACGTAACTTCCTTGCGTAATAGGTTTTTGTATAGTGTCTACTATTATAATGGAGTTTTTATTTATAAACGGTTCAGATTTAACAATCTCGGAACTTAATGGGTTCATCCTGGTTTAATCCTAGATCTCAGTAATCACAATGTGAGCAGAATCTTTTCATCGTTCTTTTCATCGCCTTTTCTTCGTTTCATCTGTACATATTTAAATCGGATGGACTGTAATTAGATCGCAGATCTGTATGCGTTGAATGACCCATTTCGAATTTGTCATTTCACAGTTACTGAGATTATAAAGACGTTTTTGTAAAACAACAAAATCAACGAAAACGTGGCTTTTGCTTTTAATAATTTTAGCGGCCGGTTGACCAATAGCCTCTCGAAGATCAATTACTTGCTAATTTCTTGGTTTCTTAATTAGCACCAAAATAGCAATTCCAATCGTCAATCGACAAGTTATTTCGAGCATGAAACTTTCTTTTTTATCGAAACAAAAATTCTCGGAATGCTTTCTGAAACAGCGCAGTCATTAACGAGCCTATTAATAAATCGTATACACTAACACGTCCACTATCGCGTGACTCACACGTGAGTCACATAATTAATTGTTTCGATGTAGCAGTTATCTCTCGCGAGATATTGCGACAGCTATTAGATCTAAATCCATTCAAATCTTTACACATCAATATATTTTCATATTTTTGAACCTCCTCTGCCGAGACCGATATAAATGAATAACTTATGGAATTTAAGAGGACGATCACAATAAATCTGGACCTTAAAATTTTGCTGCAAAAGCAGACCTCCGTTCCAAAAATAAATCCTTACTCTTTATTGCAATATAATATATTTTATAATATATATAAAATGTGCTATATAATATAATGTATTATAAATATATTATAAATATATTATATAATATATATAAAATGTGCTATTTAAGCCCAAGAGTTTTCCAGAATGGTCGATCAATAGCGCTCCAATTTAATTCTCGGAATGCAAGCGTCCCAATTTCCCCGCTAGAGCACAAAGGTTAAATAAAGTGTTCCGATTTCGTGATATTTTACATTTGTTAGTGGTCACGCGTCGAATCGGCGCTTTTCCGTGTTTTAATCGAAGGTAACACCGCAAAATAGCTTGTCGGAAAAATCGTTCGGGAAGATGTAACGTTGATTTCCTTTGATTTGCCGGGAAATTGACCAGCAAGATTTTCCTTCGAATTATAGATTCCTGGGTGAACAACGCGCTGCGGAAAAGCTGGGAAAGCCGGATAAAACACGGAAAGTAATCAGAACACGACCTACCTCACACCTGTGTTGCCTTTCAAAGGCATTTCCCTCGTGAACGGTGATCGATCGATCATCCCCGCCTACCCTTGCCGCCCCTTTGCCTCCCCTTTGCCTTCTGTTTCGGGTCGCGACCCTGGTGTAACCACTTGTCAGTTCTGCTTTTGCTAATCGAGTGTGCTACCGCTTGTCGGACGATTTTGCTCCGAGATATATGTATCACGTTGTTGCGTTTCTCCCCGACAAGTCCTTTTTATTCGCGAACGATTACACAGGTTGTTTCACCGGCGTACAACGGCGACGACCCCTTTTCCAACGCAGTTCTCCTTTGACTAGAACACCTGTCTGTTAATAAATTAATCAATCGATGCACGGTCTCGCGTAATCGAGGCGCAACGAAAGTCACGTAACCCGGGAAATCGTAGAACCGATGACCTTTATGCTTCTATTTACAAGGATCGATCGGGACCACGATTATACTGCTCGAGAATTTCATTGGCTGCCCCGGTTCTACGGATACATCGGTTTCCAACAAATGAATATACTTGAACGTTCACTTCTGTTGTGATACGCTGGAGAAGCTGAAATAGATCACTACAATCTTGTAGAATTTATGAAAAAATGTGTAGGTGGAATACAAAAGAATTCATTCTTATCCGATTTCTATTTCTTCGCAGTCTATTTATACATATTGTGTAACGAATGGTCAACGAGGAGCTGCGTCTGATTTTGTCGTACGGTGATCTTCGCGATTTATTTCTAAGAAATCTTAAAGCGATTCTTCTTATTGATTTAATAATTTATTTAATGTTCAAAGAATACATACTAATTTCTCTGTTGAAAATCAGCCAGTGCAGTCTTTAATCTCTACAGAAACAAAAAAACTATTAGAATGTCCTATAAAAATAGTTGCATTTATTGTACACGAATTGATTGATTCAATCATCCTGCAGCAATTAAAAAAGTGATCAATCTTACCCAGAATCGAAACTACTAACTTCTTCAATTCTTAATATTGTTCTTAACATTGTCTTAACATCATCTTAACATTGTTTACGAACTTAATGAACTCGAAACGAAGTACAATATTCAACTGACTCATTAAACTGCCAAATCATGTACTGAATACGTATGATGCAATGATTCTGAAAGAAATAAAAATCCAGGGATGGACCAGTTTGACTGGTCCGCTGAATCCAGCGGCGATTAGATCACGCGTCCGCATTTTTTTTTTGCTTAGAACAGAAAGAATGCTCAGCAACCAGCGATCAAATGTCTGTGGACGGAAGCGTACACATTCTCGAGTGTTTATCTTCTAAATCACTCTGGTTTCTTTCCACGTTGCTTCCCACCTTTTGCTGTCCCTGATTTCTTCGGTTCGGTTGTTTCGTAATTCACAGGCGCATCGCCGGCGAATTGGATTAATAGAGCCTCAAGCATGTGATGCGTGGTTGCGGCATCGACATTGTTTACCTCGTTAATTTTCTATGGGTTCTGATCGAACCGGTCTTGGGTGGTGTGGCAGCGGAATTTTCCGACCGCCACTCGTAACCACCGGACAGAGATCTCGACTGCACGACTACGGGGGAAAAAGGATCTGTCGTTTCCATCGTGACTCCTAAGTCGTTAATTAAGACGTTCCGGACGACGTGCTGATAGACTCAGCAAACGAATTCAGGAGAAATGTCATAATACTGTAGTTCTGATCTTTTCCACATTGAATTCTTCAATGTTTCAGCAAAAATTATTCCTTACAATTCTATATTATTTTTAATATAATATGTCTTAGCTAAGAAGTAGGCTATGAATCTTTATCTCAAATGAACAGTTTCTTCATTTTTTGCAGGAAGAATTATGTTTTCCTTCGGGATAATTTTGCAGTCAATAAGTCTGAGTCGACCTAATTCGAATTATTCAGAAAGCAGGAATTGAATAAAAATTTATTTTTCCTCCCAATAGTTTGAATTATTTCAAAATAACTTGACTATATTTCACCTACTCCTTTTCCTCATAAATGCATGAAATTCATTCTACTTACTAATAAGTAGTATCAGATCTTTTCAGAGAAAGTAATTTTTAATGATTTTAAAATAGAAGATTAAAAAATAAAGGATGAGGAAATTCATTGTATTTGATTTTCGCCAGGTTTATGGTGCTATAACTTGTTATAAAATAATTATTGAGACACGACTGTTTAGAATTGGCTAGAATCAATTATAGTAGTTTCCAACAAATATCAATTATTATTCAGAATCCACGTGCAGTCGTATATAAGACTCCACGTAAGAGTCCATCTTTGTAATGATTTGTATACATAACATGACACGCATGTTCGTTCTAATTCGAAAGTTCAGCCCATTCTTGTCCAATTTAAAACGATATATCCGAGTGAATAGAACGAAGCATTCAGTGGTCTTTATATGTTTCAGCATTCGTGATAACAGCGCGGTGAACGGCGTGATCCCTGCCAGTGACTGTAAAATCTGCAAGGACTCGAAGGACGAGCCGAAGGAGTCCGAGACCGACGGCGCGTTCCTGCTTTGCGCGCTGAAACCGCGTAAGCGCAAAGACCGCCGTGAGTCCTGTTGTCAAGAGAGGAAGTTGATAAGGTGGGATCGATAAAAAGACAGTCTTGCTTGTTGATTCTACCACGGCTGTATGTTATGCTTGATTTATCGATTGAAATGTTTTTTACCAATCACTTTTAGAAGTAGCAGCGAAGAGCGTGTCCTAGACAGTCCTACCGAGGCAGCAGACACAATTAGACGCGTGAGCAGTCACGAGGATTTCAACAGCGAGGAACACCTGCACGTGTTGCCGCAGATAGGACAAGAGATGGGGCATGGTGTGGTAAGGAGACTGTTGAGATCTTTCCACTCAAAAAATCGCTTCATCACGTTATATCTATACCATTAATTATTTTAGTCTCATCTATAATTTGTGGCTAGCAAATTCTTAACTAAATTTTCAGTGGCTATAGCAATTTCAATCTTGAGCCAACAATTCACCTCAATAATATAATTAGTCGTGAAATAGAAATAGGGTTCTATGTTCTAAAAAGAGAAAAGACTTCACGAGAAGAATATCCTTCGTAATGTGCTATACCATTTTCATATCTCGGGCCTCATTTTCATCACTGTAGATTGAATCCTTTGTAGGGGTTCTGAGAGAAAAGATTCTAATAAATATTGAATACTTTGTTGCAGAGATGCGGAGGTCTTCCTCTCCATGAGAGAACGAATGTCTCGCCGATTTCAAAGAAGAGCTCGTCGTTCCCGTCACCGTGCGAGACGACAACTCTGGAAACAGAAAAGTTCGAGTGTGACGCGGAGAAGTTGAGGAGTAGCGAGCGCTTCAGCAGAAGCATCACCCCGCGAGGAAGAAGGCAGGCTAGAAGAAGAAGGGTGCACAAGATCGTGGACGCAGAGAATTCCAGCAAGGTAGCGACACGTGTTTTAGAAACTATTTTCTCCAATAAAATAGAAACAGAAATATAATACCCCGATTTCTTGCAGGAGAATGAGGAAGAAGCGGAGATCATCTACAATGTATCATCGAGTCCCAACAGCCGCAATGGCTCTCCCGGCCAAAGTTTTTTGGAGATGTTGAGTAGCGGGCCGAGCCGATCACCATCCCCGGCTCGGCCGCCAACTGTTGACCATGAAGACCTAAATAATCCTAGCTTGACCAATTGGACCTTTCAACGCGAAGAAAATGTAAATAACCAGAAGACAAATTTCGAAGAAGAGCTCAAGAGATATGCTGATGGTTGTTAAAGCTGACCACTCTGTTCTGTTTACTCTAGACTCAATTACAAATGTTTAAAATACAAAGGAGCATTGCAACCATCTGTGTATCTCAGGTGTCTTCCGAGCTGGTTGTACCACAATCCACTCTAGGTTGATGTAGAACTATTTTATGAAACGGTACTATCTATCTGCGATATCTCTAGCTGGGAGACGCCTTATATGTACCATTGATTCGTGTTATCTGATTACTGGTCGCATGTTTGCAGGGAGAGGCCAGTGACGCCCGGGTGGAGGCAATGCTATCACCTCGGAATTCTTTGTTGTTACCCAGACGGTTCTACTCGGAGAACGAGACTCAGCCTTGCACACCGACAATCGCCGAACTCGGGCTGAAGCACTTGACCAAGCACATCAACGGGCTGAAGAAGAAGATCAAGAAGTACGAGGACGAGTTCGAGGAGAATTTCGGTTACCGGCCGAGCCACTCGGACAAGATGAGCAACAGGGACATCAAGAGACTGTGCACAGAGCTGAACAAATTGCGGAAAGAGCACAAGATGCTGAAGGAGGATCCAGTGGGCGCTTTGCTGGCCAATGCAAACAACCGAACCAAGTCCATTTGCGGCAGTCCGACCAACAACAACAACAGCCAAGAAAAGCCAAGAGCTACGTCCATGGAGGAGATGGTGAAGGAGATCGAGAAGAAACTTAGCGAGAAGAGGGTGAAATACAACAGGCCAGACAATATGGAGGAACTTACGTACGAACAGCTGTTGGAGGAGAAGACCGCGGTGCAGAAAGCTTTGCTTCATATCGAGAACACCTTCGGTAGACCCGCCCCCTCGGAAGATAGGACCGTCGTGCGACCTTTATACGACAGATATAGAACCTTGAAGAGGTTGCTTATTAGAGCCGGAGTGGTAAGTCTCCGATGACAACCCCCGAGACTTGAAATAGCTGATCGTCTTCCCCTAAACGGTGCTTTCCCGTAGAACAAAAATAAAGACAGCATCACGGAGCTGGCGACTATCCTGGAACATGAAGCAATGGACTTCACATCGTCCAACCTACCTGGCAACCAATCGGACACTGAAAGAAGAGCCAGCGAGCCGGACATGTCGCACAGAGGCATTTTGGATTGCATAGAGACAGTGGATCAGCTACCAACCGACAGCGATAGTCAGCACAGCAGTAGCGAAGGGAGCCGCAGCAATAACGAGAGCCTCCACGCGCTTCCATTGTGAGTAAACGTTGTATCACAAGATCAAACCGTCCTACACTTTTGAATAATAATCTCAAAAGTGTGAACCTGTATAGGAGAGTCAAATGGTATTACCCACTAATGGATATTATTGTTAGGATTTTCATGATAAAATGATTGATCTGATTTCAGAGAAGACCTGTTGGTTCAGCAGAAGTTGACCAGAGAAGAAAAGAAACGTCTTCGGCGAGCTCTAAAAGAATTGGAGGCACAATTTGAAGCTCGTGCTGGTCGCAGGATGCAGAGAGAAGATCGGGGCCCGCAAGTCACCACAGTGTATGAGTCATACAAACAGGCCAAAGCGAAACTGAGACTGATCGATGCTTTGATAGCAAAGAATGCCTGACGCAGTATCTAAAAGGCGACTCCAGTAGTTGTGCGTTCATGAAAAGGCAACGGTAAAATCCCAGAAGTATCATGAAACGTTCAAACAGAGCACTGCAGTTGCTACATCGACACATTGTACATTATTGTGCAACAAGGAGTTCAGACAAGTGAGACAAGGAAGCCAATGAAAAATTAAAAACTTTGAGCCTGTTAACCGGATAATTTTTTACGACAAAAACAACTATAAGGAAATATGATTTTTCGCAAAAACGTAAGTAGTAGTTCACCCTACTGCAGTTGTAATACAATACAAGCATGAGGATACAAGGCTCGTCAGTCTAGTACTTTGAACTCTAAGCACTGATAGTTAGGAAACAACAGTAGCTGCTGCGACATGCGTGCCGAAATGATTCGCCAGTTTGCACATGACTACTTTCTCATAATACTCAACATCGATTTTAACACAGCGAGGGTGCTTGTCTCGTAATGCACTTAACCGAACTCATTACAAATGTCTACCTATTTGTATGAACAATTTTGCATGACGAAGTATATTTCATTGAGCAAAATGATATGTCCATATGCGTAAACAATGCGAACGACATGTAACTCCATCGTCAGTTTTGTACCGTACTTTTAATAACGCCAACAAACGTTTTGTTATTTTGTAACGAGAAATAATTCCGAAGAAACTGCTTCCTTCTCTATTTCACAACGATTTCGTGTTTACATTGCGTTCAAGTTGTAGGCGTACGAATTAGTCGCGCCCACGTTTTTACGTTCACGCATTTCTTCTATACTCGAATGACAAGAAACAATTGACAACATAAATGAACACATAAAAAAAGACGGCGTCGATTGAAGAAGTTACTATGCTGTACGTATGTTTATTGTCTCACGAGCAAACTGACTAAGAACAACCACGAATTCATATTGTGAAAGATGGCTTTTATGTCTGTAGTTGCAAGACGGAAACAGGGGTTCAAAAGGCATTCTCTGCGTGTATAAGACAAATAAACATGAGTCCCAAATTTTCATGAAGAACATAAGTCCATTGAATTTAGGCTGTTTGCCTGACGCAATCGTACGTGCTCATTGTTCTGTTTAATACTCTAAAATATAAGCATGATGACTTATGTCTTCTTTGCTTGCAACTACAGGCGTAATCGGGATAAATATAATAAGAACGTTTTCTATTTCTTTTTGTTTTTGTACAGAAATTCTAATGCAATTTGTTGTCTAATCGTATCGCGTAGGTTTTTGGATTAACGATTCCTTTTTGTACTTAGAGATTGTGTGAACGAACAGATTCTCGTTTAATGCAAAGAGATCCGATAGACGAGTCGGTTTAAAATAAAGTCGATACGTTCATTTTCTTTTTGCGAGAAATTCGCCACCAGATCGAACACTGAGAGCAATGAACGAATTTGTGGGGTTATTTGTAATGTAAGTACCTTGTAAGAGATATCACATGTTGTAATTGTAGAGTACTATAAACTGTTACAGTCTTATAGCGTATTGAACGTATCCATTGAAAAACTCGTTGATTTATGCAATTTGTAATCGGTTTGGGCGAGCGAAATTTGAATGTGATCGAATATAGCGAACCCGCTAACCGGCTCTCTAGAATTTTTAAGTGATAGCCTTAAAATTCGACTTTAACGAAGACTCGTACGAGGGTGCTATAGTTTAGTTTTGAAACGCGTCGACTATGAAAAAAAGAAATGCTTTGCGAATTCAATTGATGCAGTAACCGTGCGAAAGGGGTGCGCGTTATCTTCCCTTGTAAAAATAATCAACCATAGTTGAACGTCTTGTCTGCAATATCTCAACAGATATATCCGATATTACATAAATTTTATGGAATGTTCTTGCTGCATATTGTCAATCAGATTTTGTTTTCTGTGACCAACAATAAGTTCAGCGACCCCTTTTATTTCATGCTAATTCATTTTGCACAGTCATACGAAGAAAGCACAATTAACCCTGCAATGGCCCCCTGGGCCTCCCCAGATATCAAAACAGTTTTTTGTACACTAGTTTTTGCTACTGCCTCGCAAAATAATATTTGATACGATTAACAGTTTTTAAATGATTTCAACTTCCAATCTTAGGTGTATCTCACTTTATGTATTTTCTAGTATTTAGGAGATTTTATACAGAATACAGTGCGCCTCTGCAGGGTTAACTTCTTCGAAGCAATTTGGAACGATTGAAATTTACAGTAAGCCTTCTTCTCTCGATAATAAAAGTGTGCGGAGCGAACGAAAAATGCGAACGATTATCTTCTCTTTTTACTTGTTTGAAACCAAAGCATTTTTTAGTCTGTGATATAAGAGATATACTGTTTGCGTTCACGTGGGTGTGTATGAGATGAGTTTTGTTGTCTTCGTTCCGTGTGAAAACGAGAGAAAACCATTTTCGGCCGTCTCCTCTCTTCTTCGTAAAGATAACCAGGATTGTCGACGATCCGCTGGAAAGATAGTTTAAGCGACGCTGCATACTTTTCTATAAGACGGAGTCAGTGTGGTTTAATCAAAACTGCGGAGCACTTTTCGATGTTTATAATCCGGTTGATTCATGTTGTATAAATATTTCATCTTGAAAAAGCATCGTGAGATTCTAATAGAACAGCAGGGACTGTTGATGTATCAATGTGAGTAGACGTTTCCCGAAAAAAATTTCACTCTCCGCAATTTTCAGTGATCATCACAACGACTCCGTGGTTCTGAATCGAACAAAAAAAATACTTATTTTGTATTCACAAAAATGTTTTATTTTGATAGATTTCGTGCGTACGAGCAGTGATCGTTACTGTAGAACGAAGAAGAATAACGTCTTAGAAATAAGACTACATTTTGTATTCACGTCGTTGATGAGGAGATATTGTAGCTTGTAGAAGAGATAAAAAAAGAAGAGAATTGTGTCTTTGCGCGTACAAAAACAAAATGAAACTGGCGAAGAGAATGTGCAGTTGCTTGGAAGAAACATTACTGTGAACGCTTGAATTCGATGTTAGTGTTCTGTTGACAGTGAGTCGACCAGAATCTGCAGACAAGGATTTTAGTTGATGATTACACTGGGGCGACAACGTTTCCCACGAATGATTCAATAAACAATTTTTCACGAGGTACCTAGACGTTAGCGCTGACACTGAAAAGTATAAAAAGAATACTATGTTAACGGTAAGTTTTACGTTCGATCATGTATTAGACATAGATACATACAAGCCGAGGGTAAAAGTGAAGGAATAAATTATAATTAGCGAAATGTTAATTATCCTTCGAGTTCGTAAACGTATGATTATGTATATACATATACACGGTATGTATAGATACAAGCAGTTGCATACATAAATACCATAAGACCATACGCATATACAAATCAATATTATACGTCATAAGAGGTAGCACGCAGAATCGAATAAAAGAAGAGTATGAACCGCTACAAGCATTTCCCTCATTCTAGAAAGTAATCCTCATTTTTGTTCTATTCCAATGGTGTTTATTTATTTGTAAAGCTTCCGTAATTCACTCTGTGTATAATAAGAAAAACTCGATATTTTTAACATATATTGAATACGTTTGTTAACGAGTTCAGCTCACCACAAAAATTGCACATATTTTTATCAGGATGATAGCCTCAATTGTTTTTGGAACGTTTGAATTTGCCGTAAAAGACTAGCTAAACGAAGAGATGTGGGCTCCTTGGACGCGACGACAGTACTTTTCCTTCCATGAAGAAGCTTCTGTTGAAGAATCGTTCCATTAGATTTCGTCAACATAGACGGCACATGTGAATGGTGTGTGTTTAGTCCCATTGGAATTTCGCTCGATATGCAAACGTAACTATTCTTTTCCTGCAGCATTTTCATTTGTTGTTTCAGCGTCATCACCTAGAAACAAGTACTATGAATGTCTGTACTCGCATTATCTCCAACTACGTAAAATTACTCTACCTCTTTATACAAATTGATAACAGTATTTATCTCGTCTTCTTTTATGCTCAACTCTTTCTCCAAACTCGAAACTTGTTCGTCCAATTTTTTATCATTATTCTTCTCCGCTGTTGCTTGTAATTTTTCATATTTGCTAAAATTAAATCGCAGATAAGCTAACATCTAGAAATGTTAATATTCCAGGATTGAACAACGCAACTCACGTATTCATTTCTTCAAATTGATCATGAAGATTGATAAGAACTTCGCGTATTCCTTTCGCACTCTGAGAACAGTTCACTGATTGTGTATCGCACACATCCATACCGCATTCATTGTCCTGTAATGTTCTCTTATCAAAATTTTTATTTGCTGATGTTACTTTAATCTTACTTTGCCTGTTGTCGGCTGCGGTTGCCCGACATTCGGAACTTCCGTTATTGTTTTTACATTTTGTTGAGACGAAAATAGTTTCAGTACTTTAGCATTGTCTGTACTCTGCGATATCTGTAGGGTGTTCCATCGATTTAATTGATTCTCCGACCGAGTGTCCTGGAAATTCATCGGTGGTGATTAAATGGTAATTGTACACTTGGTTTTTACACAAACCTTTTTCTTTGGAATACTCTCAGGTTCAATTGTACCATCAGCGCCTGCTTCTTTCGTGTTTGTTATATTCACGTCCAAGTTGAAATTTCCCAATGCTCTACCACTATAACTTAAAGAAACGCTTTCGTTCCCAAATACATTAAAAGGTTCGCTCAGAAATGAGTTCGCCTTGTGCACCAAAGAGCTGATCATTTGAGAATTCATCTGCGACAACTTAATCTGCTCATTCGTTTGACCCATTAATGCAGACACGGGTTTCGTCGCTTTGCTAACTTTATGAATGAGAAGTGGAGCAATTCCGTTTACTGTTGGTTGTCTCGTTTTCATTATACTTAAGACCTTTTGAATTAAATAAATCTATAATAGAAACTTTTTCTCTATATTTCTACATGAACCAACGTACTTGCTGTATATTCAAACCTAAATTGTGACTCGGAGTTACGGAAGTACCCACTACAAACGGTATGTTTCTAATAGTGAATCTACTGAAGTACGAACGATTTACTCTTTTTAATTTGGATGCTAATGTTGGCATTTCGTAACTACGAGTGGTAGCCATCGGATTGCAATACGATGTTTGCAAAATTGATTGCTGGCATTCATTCAAATTGCATTGCTCCATCGTATACGCCGGAGCAATAGGACACTCTGATGTACAATTTTGATTATGGGAGTTCACATTTTTTTCTCTGCAATTAAATATAGAAACCACGTTTCGTTATCCTCGTGAGCAATATCATCAGAACTTACTCAATCTTTTGCTTAGACGGACTATGTATCTGGGGACTACATGGCCGATTATCTTCATCATTGTTACAGTTATAGTTATATTTATAATTACTATTTTGGCATCTCGTTTTCATGTGAACACTTTGCTGTTTACTTGCGCCTGGAGATAATTTATTATTATACGTTGCGTGAGGGCCGATTCTCGAGTGTTTACTAGGGCTGACGGAAGTGCTACCAGCATTCACTGCCGTGTTATGGTAAATTTCAACCACTTTCTTCGAAGCCTGAGGATATTTTTGTATATGACGAGAATTAGTAACATCTGAAAACACAGAAATAATTAGTTCTAACGGCAATTAATTCGTGGTAATATTTTTAAACCGTACTCTTCTGTTTTCGTCTTTTAACATCCTTTCTTCCTACGACATTTGTGTCTCTCGTAGCTATCGTGCTTTTTGAGGTAGAACCACATAACTTTTTTCTTCTTTTCCTAAATTTCAATGAGGCAATATCATCTAACTTAGACGCAGAACCCTTTTTGCTTGACAATGCAGAAGAAGCAGTTTTCTCTTTCTTTTCATTTTTTCGATATGCTTTACTCTTACCACCACTTCCGTTTCTTACACTATCGGGGATATCTAATTTAATACCATGCTTTGCAGAAGGTAGATCCTGATGTATGTAATCATCCTGATTGTCCAAATCTAATAGTTCTGTGGAGTATTGTGCTAAATGTGGTTGATATGAATTGTGCCAGTTTTCATTTTGTTCTTCGTACTGTTAATTAAATAATTATAGTCAACATTTTCCTTTCACGTATGATCCCATCAAATACAAGGTGCTTACAAATTTCTGCCATTTCAAACAAGAACATTTCTTTATGGCAGAAATTTGTACATACTGTGACTATTATGTTTATAAAACTTGTGTATAGTACCAATATGTCTCTACATATTGGCGACAATGGCGTAGAATGAATACGAGAACCCTGTAGTAATGTTTTATTCCTAAATGGAATATCGTTTGCGTCAACTTCCAATTTTCCTTGAATATTCTTGTTTTCTAGTTTTCCTTTATCCTTAAATTGCAAATTAATTTTAGGGACAATGTCCCCTAATTTTGGACTCTGCCGTGACTCATAATCTTCTCCATTTCCTGCAATTAAGATAACTTCGAATATCTGTTTATAATAATAAAATAATAAGGCCCGCATTGCCGCATTTACAATTTTGCGACAAAATGGCGGATATGTGCGGCGGGCCTTAAAAGTTATTTCTTTATACCATTGTCATTTGTAGATTCTGGTGTAGCATCAGATGATTTTTGCAATGAGTCATTGTAATTTATGTGTCTAGAACTCGCAGATTCGTCTGTGTCAGAAAGTTTCATTTTAGGATCATTGTAACTTTGGTCATCAAATGCATTCTTTGGTTCCAAAATATCTTGTTGCATGTCACGACATGCCAACTTCATGTAATCTATATGATATTTTAGGGATTGACATTTTATATTTGTATGATATAACCATTCTTTCATATCTTCAACTGGAAGAATTGAATTATGAAAAGATAAATAATTAAATATCATCGTTACCAAATATATTTTGAAGTATGTATGGGCTAAAATTTTATATTAACAGTAAGAAGAGTCCAATGGAACATTAAAAGGTAGGTAAAGAATATAATTACCAGGAAAGCACTTTTTCGACTTATCATCATCCATTTTTTTTAAATTAAATTTCATTATATTTTCGCATAATAGAATAGTAAAATAGATGGATGATATTTCAAGGATTAAAAAAATTGTTAACAGTATAAAAATAAAAGGAACTTATAAAAATATGCGAATACTGAAATTCATAGGTTACCCTTCTATTGTATACCGATTACATTTTTGTAGGCGAATCTTTTGTTTTGCAAATCGTTTAGCTTTTGTTAAAAGGGAACCGTTGTTGGTCAGCCTTGACTTTTGAAAGATAAAATCTATCTAAGAGTTATGACTCTCCTTATAAGAAATATACGGGTGCGAAAAATGCTATGAAATATGCCAATTTACGGATCAAAAACTCTCCAATATCTACATCATGCAAATAAAGTCCATTCATTATAGTTAATATACAGAATAAATGAATCTTATCACTGTCGCCGTAAGATCCAATTTAAATTACTGAAAATTAACAATAGCGCCATTTATGACAAGCATCGTTAATTCATAAATAGCAAAACGCTCAAATTTGTAAATGATACCGACAGAGTAAATTGCACCAGCGATAGTGGCGCCTTTTATAATGGAATCTCGAATCTCTGTTCAGGGATCCGTACAGCGCTGATTAGTCAGTGACAAAACGTTCAAACTGTTAGCTAAAATCTACTGTCGATAATTTGGTCATTACGTTAATTAGATTTTACATTTCTGCAACCTTAGAAATGTCCCTTATAAAAAAGGTACAATGCCAAGGAGGTACAATGAATAATGTCGGATAAGTAAACTAGATTCCTATTTTCTTCTTCATTATCATTTTTGCGAACATAAGACGATTATTGATTCTATGATATACCTATTTCTTCGCAAGTCTGCTGTATTTTGATTCGAAAATCTATAATTCAAGCATATTTGAATCTATTAATTCGGCAGACTTGAAGAACGGTCTCTGCAATTATTGCTGGGAACAATGGGTATTGAAACACTGTGATTCATATTCCAATTGCTATTATTAATATTTATGAGGATTGGTAGGCGTATAAACTACAATCATGCGAACAGTTTAGTGAATCAAAGATGTTTGTGAGTTGGTAACGAATTTAAAAGTGACCGAGAGATCAGGAAAAATGCAGTACAATAAGGAATAAACGACGTGAGACGCGGTAAATTTTTAAATGGCGTTATCGCGACACTTGGTCTGCAATATTTGGTCGTTAGGTGCGCTGAGGTCTCTTTGTTGGATATATTTTAGGAGAACGTAGTTCGTTCTACTTGTGAGTTGCAAATGGTGGACGGCCTGTCATAGTTGGTTGCGTGAACATCAGGTACGTGAATTTGCATCGTTTCTGTTTGTTTCACTTTTTTATCATGATAACGAGAAGCAATACTATTATGCTATGTCTAGGGCCAATCGTTGATCATTCAACAAAAACCGAAAGCTTTTACGGTGGAAAATTATTTTCCTCAACCAAAATAGTCCTTCGGTTACGTAAAATTGTTGCACCAGACGAAAATAGTCACCTGACTCGACAAATTCGATTATCCTTTCCGTATTTTTGAAAGCATAAACAATAATCGAGAACTTCTACCATTTTTATACTTTTCTTTATAAATTCTTTGATAATGTACCTGTAAAAGAATTTCGTAAGCCGACGTTTTATCTGATCGAGATTGGGAAAACAGATATTTTTATGTACCTGCACATACGTTGAATGCAGTTGTGCAATCGCTATATAGATATTTGCAACATAACTAATCCTAACTATTTCTTCCTGTGGTATACGATAGCGATTCTTTTTATATTTTATACGCAGTTTCGTGTAAGAATGCGTAGATCTGTCTATAAATCAATTGAAATTTAATCGCATTTTTATGAGACAAATGTCACATGGTCACTGACATCGTGTCGATGACAGTTTCTTAGTTTTCGTTGTTCTTCGATTATTTACGAAACTAGAAATCCCCTTCAACCGGTTTTCGTCATTCTTTTGCAATAATGACACTGGAAAAGCTAATATCGCGAATAAGAATTAAGGTTTATGTAGGAATTCCGTGAATTTAAGAGAAGTCGAGGCTCACCCACGCAATTTTATGACGTTCCACCCGCAAAAGGTTATAGCCAATTAGGTCATAGTCTTACCGCATCGCTTTGTTATTACTCATTCCTTATCGTTTGTTCTGCCCAATTAATATTACATTATTGCATTATTCAATATTTATATTGTTAAACACAGATTTCAAACGTTTTGCAATTTTATATTTTTATAAACAAGTTTCCAAACCTCTAATCAATGTAAAAATAACGTAAAACTTAGTTATAAAAAATTTTATTTTTTGTTGTATAATTAAATATGTCATGAGCACGTAAACATCTACAGACTAGACATAATAATAATCAATAATTACATTATACTTTATGTATATTATGTTCAATTACTGTTATTTTCCATTTGAAGATACATTTATACTCTCATCTATAAATCAAAGATTACTCAGAAGAACTGTATTTTATGTTTTCTTAATATGCTATGACTTTCCTGATTGCTTATTCAGATTCGTCATTCATTTCATCTATGAAACAGATTATTCATGCAGGCCAGACTGTTTCCAGACGTGCTTTAATGTTCTAGTAGTCTCCCTCAATTAAACATTCAGATATTGTAATTGGAATTGTACCATGTGTGCAGTAAAAAACAAACATATTTTAACTATATGCCAATTTCTTCAATGGGTCCGACATTTTATTATTTAATATAATTTAGTAACTTGAAAAAAAGTTATTAAAGTCATTCTTAATATAGAATAGCCATAAAGAATTCTATTAATAAACTTATTACACTTATTATGTGTTAATATAGAGATTTCATCATACATTAGTTTTTAAAATTGGCATCCTCATGTCATTGTGCAATTTGAATCCTTAATTAAAATCAAAGGAAATCTTAAAAATATATTACTGTATATATCATAGTAGTGTATATCATACTGTATATACATGAAGTATTAATAATTGGTCCTTCTTCTTGATCTTTGTACAGAATATGCGAAGTTTATAAATTAAATGATAAAATAAGAGACTGATTATATTATGGTAAGCAAAGATAAGCACAATCATTGTAATTGGAGATATCCCTAGAAAGCACTTGATAAACTAAGAATGTTTATCTTCATTCTCAAATCAGAAATGTTTTCAATGGATGCAACATTGAAATCTTTGTGAAGCATAATCTCACTGATAAGAAATTCTTATTTACTCATAATTTGAGGCAGGCAGCTGTGTAATATACATGTTTATATCTTAGATATTTGTGTGGCTGCTTGTGTTGAAGTACGATATAATATTTAGATAATGTATGCGTTTCTCAAATTGGTTTCTATTTTCTTTTAAATTTAATGGAATCGAATTTTTTTAAATTATGAGCCAATCTAAGACCAATATCAAGAATAATAATTTTTCTAATGTGAATATTTTTTGCTTCAGGTACAAAATGTATAAAGCGAGGACAGTATTTAGTACGCTAGCTCCTTTAGCGCCACGCATGTGTGGCCCAGAAAGGTTTGCTTCATGGTTGGTACGAAGCCATCCACTGACCAGGACTACACAGGTAACAGTGAATGAACCAATCAGGAAATACAACAGCAGGGCAGCCACAGAACCTTTCTTAAATGGCACCACAAGTTCTTATGTAGAAGATATGTACAATGCATGGTTACAAGATCCCCATAGTGTACACGTGGTCAGTAACATGTTCCTTAAATAATTTTATTACATAAACGGAAATTAAAGTTGTTTTTTTATAAATTTAATCTTATTAATTCATTTTTCTACAGTCCTGGGATGCTTTTTTTCGTAATAGTACAGCTGGGGCTGCACCGGGTGTTGCTTACCAAGCTCCACCATCTCTTGCTCCAAGTCATAATCAAATACCTTTGGGAGCATTATTACCACTAGGCGGTGGGTCCCAATTGAGCCAAGTACCAGTTAATGAAAAAATAATTGATGATCATCTGGCTGTACAAGCTATTATTCGATCCTATCAGGTATTTATAGTTTTTGGTTCACATTGAAATTAAAGGAACAATAATAATTAATCTTCAATGAAATATAATTTTAAACAAACAGCAAAGTTTTCAATTTTATTATTTCTACACGATTTTTTTGGTATCAAATTATTTTGTGGAAAGTATGATGTTCGGTTAAAAGTGTGTTATACTTGTTGCTACATGTCATGTCAAAGCTTATAGTTGTTTCAATTATTCGTTTCGTCTAATCAATATAATTGAAACTTTCTGTTACCATACTTAAATAGTGTAATTTGAATCAGTTGGCAAATTCTGAGCATGATTTACGGAAACATATATATATATATAAATGTTTTATGTTAAAGGGAAGTTACATCACCATAATGCATGTAAAGATTTCTCTCCAATCTCTAAGCCCAACTTCTCTGACCAATTAATGAAG
>CM052168.1:10213508-10246857 GCA_028455555.1 Augochlorella aurata | reverse complement strand
AGAGAAATTACTTGATTAGGGGCTATCATGAGCTGGATCATGGAATTTTTTGTCATACTATCAAAACTTAATAAAAGAATACTTACACGACCATAGACCATATTAGACATTGAGAAATCATTTCTGACTGCTGCATAATAGCCTCGTTTTCTTTACATTAATATATTAGTTGTTCACTGCATCTTTTGCCTTAAGCATGTTTCTCAATTACGTTTCTCCCAATGTAAAAATATTTGAATTCTACACTTTTTAATGTAAAATATACATGTTCTTATAATTTCATTATTAACCATTGAAAATTAATTTACATATATTTATTTCTATTGCTAATCGATGAACCAACAATATTAATGTAGTCAGTAAGATATAATGTTGACATAAAAGATAGTATATTTTCGGAATAATAAGTAGAAATGATTTTTTAATTAGTGCCAGATACTCTTTATAAAAGCTTAATGTTTCCATATTAAATGAAAAATCATAATAATTAATTGTTATACTTCAACGAAAGACATTATATTTTTACAACGTAGTGGTATATAGTAAAATTTGGCAAGTGCAAACAGTTATATACATTGGGGTACTTTTGGGATTATTCATTGGCATATAGGCTCGAGGTCATTTAGTCGCTGATCTGGACCCACTGGGTATCATGCAAACAGACCTGATACACACACATTATGCAGCCCGCAAGGGGTCTCCAGAACAGGTTCTACGGCAATATATGCTTGGTAAGGCTTTATCCCAAACCAATTCCTTAAAGTACGTCTTTAATTAGTCTCTATGTGTACCATAAGGTAAAGGTGTGTCAAAATTCATAATGTTTGTTGCTGAAATTTTGGTCCATATCGATTTCGTTCATATGAATGTTAATATCTCAGATTTTGATGCTTTTAAAACACCTTCACCCAATATGTACATCATATTTCATCTTGTACTTAAAGATCATGGTCTTTATATCATACACATTAATTCCTTCTTAACTGTCTTCATATTATTCTTCTTCTCCTGATCTGATGCTCTCTATATCACGTAATAAGTGAACTTCTCAATTTCAGCAATCTTTTTAAGGTCAAGCATCTGGCTTTCTAAATTTTTATAATCTTGCTACAAAAACTTGAAAGAAAGAGTATCTATAATTGTTTATCTTGTATCATCCAAAGTTTAGATGATTGCAGCAATATTTCTGTTAGTAAAAAATTTATATTATTACAGTAAAGAATATTGATAGATGTTTTTCAGATACTGAGAAGGTGTTATGTGAATGTTATTCCATGATAGTTGTATACTGATACTGAAAATGTTTTTACTAGGAACAATTGCGGTGTCCATTGATTTCTGTTTTGTGATTTATATCAATGTTAATTGCAATACTTATTTAAAGATACGTTCAAACAAAGTTCTGAATTTGTTGTTTTGTAGTCAATATGTTAGTATCCACGACATATTCGTGCAATAAAATATTTTTGTAAATTTGTCTGAGGTAAGGAAACAATTTAGAGATTCTTGCTTTGCATGCTCAGAAACAATGCTATATTGTTAGCTCTGCTTTTTATATGTTGCAACTCACCATATGGAATGCGTATTGGTAAAACAGTCTAGCATTTTGCTTATTTATATTTTTCTATACTCATTTATTGTTTTCTTTCAAAAGATGTTTTCACATTGTATCCATATAGCCAGTAATGATAAAATTGTAAAGATAATTATACATATAAATGTTTTATTGATGAGAAGCATGTATGCAACATTATATGCTTCAATTATTAGAATACCATGATCAAAAAATGCTTACAATTTCAATGTTTTATTTGCAATTACTGTGATACGATATCCGCAAAATAATGTGCGTTTGTATCGTTTGTTTTTATGGTCTGATGTAAATAACATATACTTAAACGGTCCATCGATCACAGTAATTTCTCTTATTAATTATGAGTTGATAATTCTAACAAGTTCTATACTACTTGGTTCGTATGAATGTGGCATTAAATTGACAGATCCGTGGCCATCATATCGCTAAATTGGATCCACTTGGCATCAACAGCGCTGATCTTGATGATAGACACCCACAAGAGTTGCTCTATAATTATTATTCATTCGGTAAGCCCATATGACAGTGTCTCTGCATAAATTAAAAAGAAAATAAAGATACCATGTGACGCACTTTAAGTAATATGTATGTATACTATATAACTATAGTATTAAAGCTAGAAGCCAATTGGACTGCTGGTAACAAGCAGCATATGTACTTTCACTGTTCCTTCTATACACTACTACTTTGAACTTATTCAAATCAGGCATTTGTGACTTCTTTTATCTCTATTATGTTTATCATACTTCACAATCATACTTTTTTCCTGGACACAAAATACAGCATTTATCATGCAAGGAAAAGAAATTCCAAGTCTCTGTAGCATTGTCGGGATAGGTAAATCAAAGAGAAATAGTGCAATTCATATGTAGTCACATTTGAGGACAAAACGTTTTCCTCTAATATGCGAAACGAAGAATGCTCATGTGCCATTCGCTAAGGTATTTATTCAGTTCAAGTCTAATGTCCACAGGGAAGAGAGCTCGTACTACTTACTCTCAGGAACTACAATACCGAGTAGCTGCACTTATGAAAAGTATGTAATAAACACAATTTAATTGGGACTTCTGTTTAAAACTTCGTGAGGTATTAGTATCTTTGGAAGGCGCTGGTTCGTTATGGGATCACATGAGAATTGGTATTATAGGCAAACTTTCAAGGTGCTTGGGTCTTCCATACGTATATATATATTGATTACAAGTTTGCTACACTTTGCTGTAAATATGTTTGTGCCAGGAATAACTTTTAAGCGTTTTCCTTTTGGAAGAATTAGAGGAGGTACAGTGAATAAGTAATTATTATTATCACAATATTCCATGCCCAGTAATGATAAAAATTATATTCTATTATTATTTTAGATTATTCATTTTAACTACCTCTTTGGCTTCCTCTTATTTAATTTCTTCGTATTTTCTTTGTATATTGTGTGGCAAATGATATAAGAGTCAGTCCTATTTGTATCTACTACAGATTTGTATTAGTTCTTTGGTTTTGTTACTGTTTGTTTCTACTAATGCTACTTTAATGAAATTCAGAGCTTTGCATTCTGTTGAAATTCCTTTCTTTCAGTCTTCTATTTTGTTTCCTACTTTGACAAATGTTATAAAGGTTTGTTATATGCGTCTAGCAATTCCTTCGGACGTTATGCATGTTAATAATATCTGCAAACAATTAGTATACATACACGTGCAGCATTATTATGAACATTATTTGCATACCGCATTGTTTTCGAATACATAAGATATACCGACTTTTCAATGTTATAATTTACAAAAGCCGATTATGTACCAGATCTTATTCAGACACTTCTATGTTGTATCAAATGTCAATTTTCTTTTCATCACCTTTGGCTTCAGTTCACAGCTCACATTTTCAGTATCAGTTTCTAAATATGTACTTGCGTTCAATGATATCTATGCAAAACATTAGTATAATGTATAAACGCAGTCCTCCAATGATCAAAGAATGATCCATAATTATTGGAGTGCTGTTTCTCTATACAACATGTAAAACGAACTATATAATACTAAATGTCACAGTTTTCATGTGTATGATAAACGTGTGATACTTCAGAAGTGTTGTAATCGTATTCATCTTGAAACTATGGCATTTGCATTACGTGTACGTTGATCTATCTGATCTCGAGACGTGGCGAATATTTTATTGTTAAATTTCTGCAGAGGAATCGGACATGGATCGCATTTTCAAGCTGCCATCCACAACCTTTATCGGTGGCAAAGACAAATCATTGCCACTCCGTGAGATCCTGAGCAGGTTGGAAAATGCATACTGTGGCCATATCGGTGTTGAGTTCATGTTCATCAACTCCCTTGAGCAATGCAACTGGATCCGTCAGAAAATGGAGACACCAGGCATTATGGAGATGACCAACGACGAGAGAAGACTCATTTTGGCCAGATTAACTCGTGCCACAGGGTACATTAAATAGTCCCGAAACATCTAAACCACCTATTTCATTTGCAACAATGAATCGGCTAACTGCTATGATTCAATTGCAGATTCGAGGCGTTCCTTGCCCGCAAGTGGTCATCAGAGAAACGGTTTGGACTGGAGGGTTGTGAAATCCTGATCCCTGCTATGAAGCAGGTGATCGACAAATCCACTGAGTTGGGTGTAGAATCCATTGTAATGGGCATGCCTCATCGTGGTCGCTTGAATGTCCTTGCTAACGTTTGTCGCAAACCACTGAGTCAAATATTTACGCAATTTGCTGCCCTGGAGGCAGCAGATGATGTAATTATACAATTTACTTTTATCCTATTTGATTAGTAAATTTCGTTCGGCTAATTCAAAATGTTCCAGGGCTCTGGTGATGTGAAATACCACTTGGGAACGTATATCGAGCGTCTAAATCGCGTAACGAACAAAAATATCCGCTTGGCCGTGGTCGCAAATCCTTCTCACTTAGAGGCTGTCGACCCTATAGTGCAAGGAAAGACCCGCGCTGAACAATTTTACCGAGGTGATGGCGAAGGCAAGAAGGTAGGAGACAGAAGACAGGTTTTCTGGTGTTGAATCCATTCTCTTCATACCTCTATGAACAAGTCTTTTATTCAGGTCATGTCCATTTTGCTTCATGGTGACGCTGCATTCTGCGGACAAGGAATTGTCTTCGAGACAATGCACTTGTCCGATTTGCCTGATTACACCACCCACGGTACAATCCACATCGTTGTCAACAATCAAATTGGATTCACCACCGATCCCAGGCACTCGCGGTCCTCGCCGTACTGTACTGGTAAGTCTGTTGCAATTGTGAAGCGACACAGAGAGCCCTCAGATCCTAAAGTCTCGCTTGCATTGTACTGAAACATATTCTGCCGTTTTATAGACGTTGCAAGAGTAGTGAATGCACCCATTTTCCACGTTAATTCTGACGATCCGGAGGCTGTGATGCACGTCTGCAAGGTCGCTGCCGAGTGGAGGGCAACTTTCCACAAGGATGTCGTCATTGACATCGTATCCTACAGGCGAAATGGTCACAATGAAATTGATGAACCGATGTTCACGCAACCACTGATGTATCGCAAAATTAAGAGTACCCCACCAGCTTTGGATAAGTACGCTAAATCGCTGATCAACGATGGTGTTGTTACCGAGGAAGAAGTAAAGGTATTAAAGTTAATATTTCAAGCAAATGATCATCTGTATTGAAATAAATACTTACACGGTAATTGTAATACAGGATGTTAAAGATAAGTACGAGAAGATTTGCGAAGAAGCGTACACTAATGCCAGACAGGAGACGCATATTAAATATAAGGACTGGTTGGACTCTCCGTGGTCGGGCTTCTTCGAAGGCAAGGACCCGTTGAAAGCATCTCCCACCGGAATCAAAGAAGACACTTTAGTTCACATTGGCAAGAAATTCTCTTTGCCACCTCCGAATGCTGCTGAATTTGTTATTCACAAAGGTACATTGATCAAATAAAGAAGATTCAATTGAAATGATGTGAAATTATTTTTTTGTACTAAATTGCTGATCATGTTTCAGGTATTGAACGTATTCTAAGGGCACGTTTGGAGATGGTCGAGGCGCGAACCGTTGACTGGGCTCTTGGAGAAGCCATGGCTTTCGGATCCCTTCTGAAAGAAGGTATCCACGTTAGACTGTCGGGACAGGACGTGGAGAGAGGAACCTTCTCACACAGACATCACGTGCTTCATCACCAAACTGTGGATAAGGCTACTTATAGACCACTGTGCTACCTCTACCCCGATCAGGCTCCATACACTGTTTGCAACAGCTCACTGTCCGAATTCGGTGTACTTGGTAAGTGCAATGAAAATTCAATTACGGTCCTAATTACAATAATATACAAATTTAGATCTTAAATTAAATCATGTGCTCTTATGGATTCCCAGGATTCGAATTAGGGTACTCCATGACGAACCCTAATGCGTTGGTGTGTTGGGAGGCACAGTTCGGTGACTTCAACAACACGGCACAGTGCATAATCGATCAATTCATCAGTAGCGGTCAAGCGAAATGGGTCCGTCAATCTGGTCTTGTTATGCTCCAGCCTCATGGGCTTGAGGGAATGGTAAGTTAATTATCAAATGTATTTAAGATTCATTGCAGTTGACAAACAAATTAATCATTAAATGATTGCTACCATAGGGTCCAGAACATTCGAGTGCTCGGTTAGAACGTTTCCTCCAAATGTCCGCGGACGACCCAGACTATTTCCCACCGGAAAGTGAAGAGTTTGCAGTTCGCCAGTTACACGACATCAACTGGATCGTCGCGAATTGCAGCACACCAGCAAACTACTTCCACATTCTGAGAAGACAGATCGCGTTGCCGTTCAGGAAACCGTTGATCATGATGACACCGAAGTCGTTGCTTCGTCATCCAGAGGCAAAATCCAGCTTCGACCTGATGACTGAAAACACGGAGTTCCTCAGAGTGATACCTGAAGAAGGTCCGGCAGCTCAAAATCCCAATAGCGTTAAGAGATTGATATTCTGCTCTGGCAAAGTCTATTATGACCTGAAGAAAGCACGCGCAGAGAAAAAACTAGATGACAAAGTCGCTATTGCAAGAGTTGAACAGGTAAATAGGATAACCATTCGATCATAAATTCTATGCGTTTAAGGTTATGTCGAGGTTATGCGATTAAGGCAACAATAAATATACCACCATATTCTGTTAGATTTCTGCTTCTATCAATTAATGCAGAAGATTCATTGAAATTGATTTCCTTCAGATCTCACCTTTCCCGTACGACCTGGTGAAGAAAGAGGCTGCTAAGTATGCCAATGCAGAATTGATCTGGTCTCAGGAGGAACACAAGAACCAGGGTGGATGGACGTATGTCCAACCCAGATTCCATACAGCCTTGAACGGAACTCGTTCTGTATCGTAAGTGTCAAAGTGTAAAAACTAAAGAATGTATCTATAGTCTGTTCTATCAAAATGCACCTCTGGTCTCTGAAAAACAGACTATAGAAATAGGTTTAACGAGAAGATTCTTTATTTTTTCTGTTAACTTTATTCATCACATTGCTTTTATTTGTGTCCTGTTCACGCCGTCCGACCGACTGAGTATTAGAAGCAACACAAAATTTACATTTTCTCTAAATCTAACGAGAGTGTAAATGCAAATGTTCTGGACCGGCTTGTCACTTGTACTTGGTTTTATAATTTCGTTAGTCCTGCATTTAGCTGTTCACATGGCCCACGTTTTTCACTTTCTTGTACAGTCTTGGTAGATTCGGTGGTAACACGAATACATGATACGCTTTAGCACGAAATCGATCAGTGTTGAAATATTGAGACAATTTCCGCGCGTTTCTGTTTTTATTTGTCTTCTTGTTAAGCAAAGTAAAAACTTGAGCCATGTTGTAGCACCGGAAGTGCACCGGTCAAGAATGCCGGTAGTGGAGGGTGGTTTAGTGGTTGGTTTTCGTCATCTAAGCCAACAACAACGAGTACACCCGAGCCACAGTCAGTAAAATCTGATATACCCAAACAGAGAACAGTGAGGTAATACTACTGCTAGCTTTTAAGAAAAGTTTCCGTAACTTTAATTATTTTTTGGAAAACAGAATTATCAAGTGTATCAATCCCAAACTCTGTCGTTTTGTCTACCAATCTTCAGAAAATGTCGATAAATTTTTAAAAGTAAATATAGAACGACATCTAAAAGTTTCTAATTTAAATAAGAATTAAACATATGTTCAAAATACCTGCCAATTTTCAAGTTTATTGGTTGACTGGTTTTTTAGATAATTAAATTTCGAAATTTTATTGTAATAAATGCAGATATAAGTTGGTAAATTTGGATAGTTAATGGTTGACTTATTGTTTGACGGTTCTTATTCTGTGTTGCAGATACGTTGGCCGCCCAACAGGAGCTTCGCCAGCGACAGGAAGCAAAATGCAGCACCTGAAGGAGTTGAAACAAATGCTGGACGACTCTTTCGATGTCTAAATACCCTTCGTAGCACTATGTAGAACACACATTTTATTTATTTTCCTACATTATATATTTGTTCTATTTCCTTTCGTCCTGCTCTACATACACCGTCGCAGAGACTAACGTAGCTTGAATAATTTCTCCACTAATGTATTATTTGTAGAATACTTGCGCGAATTTTTCCTCGATGACTATTCGTAATTAGGCTGATCAGATAATTGTTCTTCTGGTTCTCGAGTCAGTGATACACTCGAGACACTCGATATGCGCGACATCAACAAATTGGTTCTTTCATTTCTTCACAAAACTGTACCTACGTTTTTGCAATGAGTGATTCATGTAAATGTATGCATTTCGTTCTCGTTAAATGTTTGAATGTGGTTCTGTATATTTTTCTTTTTTAAGATACGTGACATATTTATATCAGTATGCGAGTTGAGTGCTAAGCCGGGTGTATGTCTGAGTCTACAGAGGGCTTTTGTTATGCAAACATGTATCGACAGTCGAAGCAAATTACATTGATACGAAAAATTGACCGCCATGTTTTGCTCATTGCTAATGATCTGTGAGACACGATCCATAAATGGAGAAAACAATTGTTCGCATCGGTCGGAAATGTTCGCGCGCTTCCTTGTATTTTATTTTGTTAATACGTCGATAAAAAAGTAACGATTAATACGGGAGCGAATAAGATTACAAGAAGAAAGTATTATTTTTAATTTATACAAAACGACATTACGTGAAACGTAAATGTTTTACCACGTCTAGAATATTGCGATTTTTGGAGACCTTGGTGAAACTTTTCGAGGTTTCTGTGCCGTGTACATACGGCGACATTTTTTTTCTTACTGTTCAATTAACGCCGTCGCGACAGACAACCAATCGATTTAATTTTTTATCCTCGCTCTATTTTTCAATAAAAAATTAAATGACTGGTTGGAGGCTAGACTCATTGAAGAAGATCGCGTTCGCTGCGTTCGTCTGGATTACGTGACGCTCAGTTCGATTCGGGCTCCCATTAATTAACAAAAGTTAGTGGGAGGTGAGAAAATAACAAGTTGCGAGAGCGTAGTCGAGGCGTAACGTTGCCCTTCGAAAAGTTTCAACAATCTCTTCGTTCTGTGAGGGATGGCGGTAGTATGTGACAAATTGCTAGCGTGTAGCGATCATCTAGAGATTAATTTAAATGTAATTATAATACCTGAAGCCAACGGCACTCGCTGGTTGGTTGCTGCATAGTCTGCGAAGGCACACAGTATTTATATTCTTCTACATACGAATCGTTTGAACGGTGGATTTTGTGATTGGAATATCTGTCGTACCGTGTTATGTTGATTGGAAAATATTGTATCGACACTCTACCTTATTAATGATGGAATATGCTTGTACCCAAGAAAATTTTGTCAAGGTACCCCTGAGGGACACGCGCAACGATAGTATTGCGATACCGAAACTCGCTAGGATATCCATAGATGCAATGTGCTCCAATGACAACGACGGTATTGTTATTCCACTTGTCATTAGTTTTTGTTATTATATGCATAATAACGATGAGTCGGATTGTGTATAATTCAGGAATAAAGATTAGGTCGAAGTCGTTGCTGGAACAACCAATATCGGATCTTTATTTTACCGCGAACGCTTCGACATCACGAAATTGTAGAGCCTTTTTAAGGAATTAAATTGTGTTAACTATTATCTGGTATTTATTAATAATTATGATTTCAATGTCTTTTATTAACAGTTGCTTGCGGATGTGAGTGGATGCTCTTCAAGGAGAACGAATTTAGGGAAACTTCAAGAGAGAAGAGCTTGCGAATGTATTTATTAACTCTCACTTTATCATTTCGATTATACTAAATTGCTGGTCGGTAGTCGACAATCTTATTAACGTTTATTGCATCATACAATAAATAAAATATATATACGTACAGTATATTATATTTATAATACGTACAGTATATTTATACAATATAAATATATATGTGTATATATATATATATATATATATATATATATATATATATATATATATATATATATTTATAGGATCAGTTCGAGGGTGATAATTAGTAATCAGTTTGTCCCAGCACACTGTACATAATCCTCTTGAAGCTGTTGCTCTGGTGGATCTTCTCGCCGTCATCTTCGAGGACAGTTACCTGCAACGAAAATGTATCACACAAACTGCACCTTTGGTAAAAATTTTTTGCATTAGAAGCTACACGTACATTTGTTTACTTCCTTAATAATTTTAATGAGTTGACAACAAGGCAACATTGTTTCTACTGTATTACATTTGATATATTCATTTTTGTCATAAATGCTTAAAATTCATATTAAAAATATTAATGATCGTGTTCACAAATCTGGTTATATAGTTTCTCTGTTAAGAGTGGTTTAACATAAATCGAATAAGCTATGGGTGTTGTAAATAATGTACAGTAAACATTTGTACTCACATAAGGCGCGGGACTCTTCGGCCGGGCATACTGTACCTGAAAACATTAATCTATGTGACCATTCTATGCTATCAAAAAGGACCTGCTCCATTGGAGGATAATAATAGGAAACGTACCCTGTTTTGATAAACCTTTTGTGGGGAAAAAACACCGGTGCGCGCCGGTGGTTTCACTTCGTGCATTGTGTCTTCACCTTCCTCTTGTAGTGCTTTGTAGGCCTCGCTCTTGCTCGGATCGTACTTCATCGGTTTCTTCTGTCTGTATTGTTGTATCGCATGTGCACACATGCCATTTTTAATCGATTTACTTGTTTGTTCATGTTACTTTGTTTTGTGATGATTCTGTGAAATCGGTTAGCAGCAGCCACAGAGTGTTATATCGCCAAGACCGTTGGTTCGAGAGAGAAAGAGAGCCGTTGCTCATTACTCTGAATTCCGAGCATTACTTCCCGTGAATCGTTAATCCGTTTTTCCTTCTTATGTTCAACCTTAAAATTCATCCTCACGAGACGGTGATTTCAATGAAATGCAAGAGACAAGTCTAACACATACTCCACACGTATTCTTCTCTTTTCAATTGTCCATGATAAAGGGATGAGAACAAGCTCCAGAAATGTTTTTAAACTATTAAATTTACTCTAGCAAAGTAGGATCAGATATCCTTTTTTTATTACTGAAACTATGCAATCTAAAATAAGATTTTAATTCTTAGGATGTTGAAAGTAGAATGTGTGCTAAATATTTGGATTTAGGAACTATTTTTTCTTAAAAATTTAGATTTACTTGAATTACCAAGTAGGCTCAATTATCCTCCTTTAACTGTTTAGGATATTAAAAGACAGATGTGTGTAAAATATTTGAACACAAGTGTACTGTTTCTTATTCGTTTGTCACGAATCGTCAAGAATAAGGAATACGTGTCAAGTAATTTGTCTAGATCGATCTTTTCGGTACATTTCATCGAGATCCGAATACGGGGTACGGTCCATAATTCTCGGGTAGTCGCTAAGCAATGTCGAAATTAGTAAGACCACTGATCTCCACGTAACAGTTTACTACGATTAATGAATTATTGATTATTCTCTATTCTACAGCATGCAATAGTACCAGACTGTTATTTTACAAACTTTCGGCGGGGTTCGTCTCTTAACTATCCTTGCCGGTTCGGGGACCGCCACGTAAGCCGAAAGCACACTTCAAAATTCCTAGATACAATCTACAAACGAAAGAGGATAAAACGATCGAGCGATGATCGCCGCTGCGAATTAAACGATTACTGTAGAACACGCGAGAAACAGTGTCGAACCCGTCAGAGAATATCAATCAATTAATTATTCGGCTTATTGAATTGCGGCCACACGTTCTTCGAGGAGGCGGCCTGGGCCTGCTCCTTCAAAAGTCTCGCCTGCTCCTGTATTTCTTGTCTCTGTTTCACGAAGGAAAAGTCTATGAAAATGCTGCAAAACAAACAAATCGCACGTCAGTGTGATCCCTTCGCATTAGACATGAACGCTTAACAACTGAACCGCGTTGTCCCGTTGATCCCGGCAGCCTACTGATCCTAGACCAATGATCCACGGCCGAGCAAAGTATCGATCCCGATTGCCGATCGTCAGTATTATTAGTGATCGAGCCATGCGTCGCACATTTTAAAAAATTTTGATTCACTGCCCTTACTATTCAGACCTCTTCAAGAAGCTTTACTCTAGCGTTTCACTAACATCTATTGTTCTATATGTGTAGTATCTCCCAGCGTATTTCATACTATCTATAGTTTTCTAAATTAAGCTAAATTAATCAATAAACGATTTAATAGTATTAAATAGAGACGATCTCCCTTTAACAAATTATTTTTGTCAAAACTAGTAGTATAGCCCGTTACTGGTCAGTCAATCCTATGCAAACGCTGGAATAATTGTAGCCGAAGTAAGCGGCTGCTTCATGAAAGAATCTGATCAATAAGGGCCGTATAGCTCCTCGAAACTCTGATTAAATATTATTTTGTGATTCGTATCGTGCAGCGCTCGTTAGTGAGACGAATTGTCAGAGAGATTACTGTTCCGCGTTTTAGAGTTAATCGTCGGATGAGTCGCAGCATTCAGCAAAAGAAAAACCCAGTTCGTATTAATGACTAAATTAACTTGATTATTCTAATGCACGCTCCACGAATGATACGGTCTCTCTTTTGAGCTCGAAAATAGGATTGACTATCTGTACTTACGGTATGGCGGACGCTTGGCATTTGATGGTGTCAGCGATATTCTGTTCAGAGTAGAGGCCGATCGGTGAGTTGAATTGCTTGTGGACTACCTGTGAGAATTGATTGAGCGATTCAATGATCCAGACAATAAATTTGTAGTAGCATAAATGAATTATAATGCCGGAAATGAATGCGACAGTTGCGTATGTCGTACTCGATCCGGTAAGTCATATGTTTACCATTAGGAACTCGTAATGCATTCGTCATGGTTTCGTATCAATTTTTGCACAATCCTTTCTAGTTGTTCGTCAATTTACAAATCAAATTAAAATTTTACGTCTCTTTTAACTTGAAAAGTAAGTATTTTTTGTAATTTAAACTTTAAAAGTAGATTTTCGTTAAAGAAACGCTGAATTTTTCCTTCAAATAATAATCACTGGAAATGATTAAATTAAAAACTGTCCATTTACTAAGAAAATCATTAGTAACAAACCAGAGATTTATTTTGTAATTTAAAAAAAAAAATAAAGAATATAAGGGTGTAAATAGATGATTCAAAATTCAATTTCTTATTTGGTATGTAAAGAGTTAACGAAAAAAGCGTTATCGATTCGCAAAATAAATCTAATCATAAATTATGTTTCATTGTTAGAGTTTGATCATCAGAAGCGGAAGTGAAAGCGACTCTAGTATAAATTGATCCAAACCTTTGGAACTTCGTTCGGTCCCAAGACACGCTGAAGTACCGTTTCCGCCACCTAGTTGGACGTTTCATGAATAAATATTTGTATTCACAGGTTACTACGTTTAACTGTGTGACAGCGACGAGCGTTCTTTTTTTCTTACAAATCAATTATTTTTCTGTTTATTTTTCATTTTAGGATACCGCGTACCTTTTGCTTCATAGCAATATCGGGATGAGCCTGTTCGTAATGGTGCGGAGCCGCCCTGATCATAGGATTTGGATGGTGACGCAGGTAACACTCTCCAAGGGGAGCATCCTTCTTGACCTTAGCACCTGGCAAGACCAGAGGAGTCGTGCGGTATGGCTAAAAAAATTAATACTGCTAATTAACGCGATGATGAATATCGTCCATATTATAACTACTACTACTTGTCCCTATTTTTACAAACAGATTTATTTGTTTAGTATATATTCCTGCCCATTTAACAGTTTTTTTTTAATTATTTCTATAAACCGCAAAAATCACATTTCGTAGTCTGTTGCTTCCTAGTGAAAATCATTTTCAAAAAGCAGTCGATTCGTATATTATTGAGGCGAAAATGAGGTATTCCATTAATTATCAGTCAATTGAATATTTCTGATTGAGATTGTATGTAAAGCACCGAATGCACGTAAACATCCACTATCGTGATTGTCCCACGTCTTAATTAAGACATTGGCAGCTAGATTAGTATAATTAACGAACCGCGAACGCCGAAATTATACCGAACGTTCTTGATCGGATACGTAGGCGTGCGGAATGCTCTGCCAGAATGGTGTCAATTACCGGCTAACGGAATCTAAAATAAACTTTAATAGAGGCCATAGTGATCGACGATGCCTCATTAATTCTCGACAACGTTGCGATAATGGAGGCCGGCCTGCATTTATGAATCCGACCGAAAATAAGTCGGTGATAACTCGGACCATATAATATCGGGCTCTCCAGGCCCAGTGTTTTTCTCGTTCGGTGATCGCGATTAAAGCGTGCTTTTACGAACACGTACTACTCTATTTCAACTTTGTTTTAACATTGTCTGCACTTTGTTTTCACTTTATCTTAACTTTTTTCAAGACTGTCATTTCATATCTCGCTCAGCCTTCACTTACCGCGAACCTCTCGGTACTAAGACCACTCTTGCTGAACTTCCGTAACATTTTTCAACTAGTGTGTACATATTCTGTATGTAAAATGAAGTAGACACGTTCTAACTGAAGAATTAAGTACATACATGGTTGCTATAAAATAACATAGACGCATTCAGGCTAAACATAATTGTTCAATTGGCGCAGCCAACTTCGGACTACTACAGGGTCCGCCATCAAAATCCGGACGAAAAGAACAATTCGTTTAAGCAAAAATATATTCTTTAAATCGTAAGAATTTCAACAAAAACTGTTTTTACATCACTAGTGATGTTTTTTTAGAATTTTGTTACTCTATGTAACTTCCTTTTGCTGCAATGACGGCTTCAATTCTCGGGCTGAAACGCTGACACGCTCGTTGTAGCGTTTCTTGGTCCATATCGGCGAATTCCACCTCAATAGCGGTCTAGAGAGATGACACATTGGGATGTCTTGACTTGTTCGTCATTCGATTCAAATCTGGACTGTTCAGAGGCCAGAGTTCCTTGAACTGCCTTGAACTGCCAGGATCTCTTCATCCTGGCAGTCTCAGGGAGCATTTGCCGAACTTTTATCAGATAGGATTTGTAACGTGGATCTTTTTCAGCATTCGACGTATTGTAGTATTACTAACACCCACTGTTTTTGCAAGTTTCATCAGAGACAGCCCTGGATCCTCTGATATGAGGTCTTGAATCCTTTCGATAACTGCTGGAGTCCTTTCAGATTTTTCTTTTAAATAGCTCTTCTTTGTAGGATTGACAGATCCTTTTTCGGATGTCTCTGAAGCCAAAAATTCAGCCACAACATCATAGACGGTCGATTTTAGGTATCCAAAGAACCGGATAATTTCAGTCGGCGAACGCCTAGCGTGAAGGCCTTCAATAATCGTCGCTCTTCAGTTATATTCCGTACTTGATCTTATCTGCTCGGACATTTTGAGGTTTTGGGAGCTTATTACAAACAACTGAATAAAATAGAATAAAATAGAATAAAATAAAAAACCAACAACAACCTACCGATACAGTCAAATGAGACAGGAAATACAAACTTAAGTTTATCCGGATTTTGACGGTGGACCCAGTATATTTTTGAAGGATGACACAATTTTACAAGACTGAATGAAACAATTAGCACGAAGAGATGCGGGCTCCATTTTTTGCACATTTATAGGAAAATTCAGGGGTGTGCCCGAGCGTGGTAGCGTTTCGCGTAAATAACCGTCGTGGCGAAATGGCAGAAGCTGACGATAATTTTGGCGAGACCGCTACAACCGGAAGCGGCTGCGTCTCGCTCTTGTATATCGCTGGATGGCCGGCGCAAAAACCGTCTAAAATTTCATCGGTTTGGCTCGCGTTTCCGAAAACACAATGAGAGAGAAAGAGAGAGAGTGAGAATCAGTGAAACACAGCGTTACGGATCTAAACGTTTGCCAAGCTTACGAGTTCGGTCCATTATGTCAGCTGCCACTGCTGTTCTGCGCGGAATTACGAAATTATTGGAACCGCGAGACCTGCATCGCATGCGTACCTATATTAATTCTACTAAACGGCTATCGATAACGATCTTTCACTCGAGCGTCACGACGCGTTTGTTCTTCGTGATCTTCTTGCGGTAACGAAAATGAGAATGTCAACGCTGCGTAAAAAGAACGCGAACGACCGGGATAAAGTTACTCAGATTGTATTTATAAGACAGGCTCGCGAGAATAGAAGATCTTTCGTCGGATTCGCCATTGATTTTATTTGGAGCGCGGATCTTGGACCTCCAATCTCATGTTCGATCCAATCCGATCCGATGCAACCGCCGATTTTCTTCGAAGCGATCACGAGGATTCCATTACAAATGGGTCAGGAACATTATTTCCACAGGGTGAGCAACAGTGACTCTCTCTCGAAATAGACGAAGGCCCCAACCCGGCAAAAATAACGTGCACCCCGTCCGCCATGAAACCTGTTCTGTCGCGGAAAATGCTTGTCAATATTTCGTCAATCCAGGCAGCTGCCTCTCGACAGTGCCTGTTGATTATTAACCCAGTCAACTGAACAATATATTTCTTCTAAACCATCTCTCGCATGCAATCAATAATAATTAAATAAGAAATTTTAATATATTTTACTTCTTCAAAGCCTTTTGTAGACTTCCTACATGCTCAGTTACACTGAATATGTTGGCGCGAACCTTCTGAAATTCCAAAAATTTCAAAAAGTAGGTGCTAATGGTATCCATTTTTATTGGAGTTCATTTGACGTAAGAGAATTTATATGACAGCTATCGAAAGACTCTTTGCAGCTTGAATTTATATTCTGACAAAATATTCGAGAAAATGTTTATCTAAAGTATTAGGGCCTAGGTATCGATGTGGATTGCTCTATGCGCCCCGTAGTAGATGCAATAATTTAATGGAAGAAGCTAGCCGATCGCGTCACTCTGTTACAGATATGTCCCCGAACTAAATCGAGTCGCGACGAAACAGCTGTTTCGTCGAGTGTTTACGGCTTGGCTCGAGATGCGGCTCACCGAAACTTGAACTCTAGATTTTCTAGAACTTTTGTACACGCCAAGGTATTTGCGTATACGAAAACACAAAGGGATGGCGTCATTTTGAAAAAATCGAATCCAGATTCGCCGGCCTCTTTCGGTCTTCGGCCACTCAAAATGGCTACATCGGTCAAGATTACCAGTATATTTTTTTCTTTCTACACTGGAAGAATCTCCCAGTCGACGATACAAATGTTCCATTTCATCTGCTTTTCACAAAACAATCTACGAAAATAGAAATTTGCCTATAGATCGACAATCTAGAGATGATACTATTTCTATTTTGATCTTGCACATCTTCCAGTTTTTCGTTCTTGACAATACGACGAATCCATTCGTCAGGCTTACAGCTTTGTTTCGAAATGAGGAAATATTTCCATTGCTCACGAAAACGGTTCGAGCTCAAACCACGAGAAAATACGAGCTAGACGAATCCTAGTTATTATTCAGCAGCTTTAAGCAACAAATAAATCGATGGAATCCGTCGGAGATTCGATAAATCTACGGAATCAAGTCTTTTTAATACACCCAGCGCAGGATCACCCTACAGAATCGAGAGATTTACAAAAATTGGATCCGATCAGTGACTCCCAGACTCGATCTACGAGGGTTCTTTTTTAACATGCGCGAAAGAATTCGCCGTCGAATTCGTCGCTTTCGACGTGGAGGGTGTGGGTGTGTGTCGTTGTGTCGACCCTCTTCTGTTTGAGTAACCCAGATCTCGTTCACGAAAATAGAATAAGATACCGATGAACGGTTCGCCGTGGCGTGGTTACGTGCGTTTTATTGCATCGTGTTATTAGTCGGTCGAACCGTGGCCCTTCTTTCGTCATGACTAGTCCCTCCGTACCATCGCGATTCGCTCAGCCAGCCCCTGTTCGCCTCCGTAATGTCGCCGGGATAGGCATCGAGACCTAGTCCCACATTCGGAGACGGTGTCAAGGTTGGCTCGCGGCATTATTCGGAATCAAGATCATCTCACGTTACATTCGTGGTTATTCGGACGTCTAATTCGGACTAGGAGGATTCGATTTAGTCACCTGGCGTGAGCTCTCGCGAAAATCGACCGATTTTTCTGCCCTACGTGATTTATGGCAGCCTCCTTGCAGCTGAGGTCGTTGTAGAACTCATTAGTCTCTTGTATAATGAAGTAGAAATCTATACATATTGTTAGAGAAGTTACATTTCATTTTGTGAGAAGTTTCTTTCGTCGATTAGATCTCTCGGCGTAATAATTCGAAGAACATTCGATCTTGTTAACGTACACGCTGTAATTTACGAATTTCATAAAAGTGTTATAGTATTTCCCGAAAGTAAGCTATAAATGTTTGTACTTTATGGTGAAAAGAAAAAGTGGAATTATTAAAAGCTTGGGAAAAGTGTTAAGTTGTCTGAAGTTTCATGTGCAATTCGTCGAAATCCTTATAAAAGCGAAGAAGGTTCTATGTGCAGCATCTTGTGCAAGCGTTCCCGGTGTAATCATAATATTAGTCGAGTTACATTGCGCAAGCCGTCCTTGATCTTAGCAATGCTCCACCAGGAAACTGTGGAACGCATCGTACTGTAACTTCCCCGAGAAGACCCTGATCTTAACAATGATTCGCAAGGTGTAACTTCTACAACGCCAATGTATGAGAACGATAACTTCCCCGTGATCTATTTTTCGTGGGAACAGTCACAATAGCTGTCCACCCCACCCTTAGCCAGCACATATCATCCTTCCAAAATAATCATGGTGGGGTGGACAGCTGTTGTAACCAGTGATCCTCGAGAAATCTCTGTCGAAAAACAAGGTAGAACGTCATGAATCTGTACATACATCGTTGTGCAAGAGGCCACAAAAATCATTTCAGGGATGTCTTGACAAGCAATGGTCGAGAATATTCTAATACGATTAAGTTAGATCACAATTGTCTCTTGCTTCGAAGCTAGAAGACGTCTGCAAAGATCTTAGAAACCTCACGACCTTTTAGAACCTGGTTGCACTAGGTTTAAACGATAAACGAACGAAGAAGTAGGGTCCTAGTTGGAGAACATTACGAAACAGATTTTGACGAATCGATCTAAGGAGATCGACGATCACTGATCAAAGCACTCGTACCCAGTAGACGGCAGCCTCTTCTTCCTTGGGGTGATGGTCGATGGTCTGACGATAAACGGTGGTGTAGGCCGGCATCGTTTCTTCAACGAATCTCGAGATTTCTGTATTCCTGCGGACGTTCGTCCGAGAACCGAGACACCTTTTTCTTACGTAGATCCCTCCGTAGATCCTTCTCCTACGAATATTCTCTAACGCACTGGCTCGAAGCGCGGGCGGCACTAACTCTGGTCTTTTCCACGCGACTCCTCTCGCGCTCTTTCTTCTCCTCTCCCGTATTACCGACGTATCTCAATCACTCCTACGTTCTTCACCCTCTAGATCGTTCTATACGATCGCTTCGTCCTCGACCGTCCACCTCACCGCTCCTCGGAGCGTCGTGTCGCGATCGTGCTGTTGTCCAAGTCTTCCACAGTCGTTGAATATTGTTTCTCTAATCCTTGCAAGTTTATATTTCTTAAGTCCTTCCTAAAAGTTCATTAAATCCTTAATGATTTTGTTCCTTTGATCCTAGTAGTCGGGTAACTGGAATTCTCTCCTACCCACGTAACTCGTGTTGTCGTTGAAACTTTGTTCTAAACAACTTATGTGTATCAAATTGTTCTTCAGATCTTTTCTTTGCATTGCGCTACGTTAACAATCTCGAGTGTCGAATAAACAAAATGGAATGATTAGAAGAAATATATTCACTAACATAAATCTTCTTTAAACTTTGGTTTGAATTTAAAAGAAATAAATAAGTCGATGGCACAAGTCAGAATCACATTTTCCGCTACTTCAGAATTGGAACCAATCTGTAAGTCAATTACTAGATTGTGATTCTTTCTGCAGAATAAAAATTTCCGGATACAATCAATGTATAGATAATATGAAATTGTATCAAGCTGTAAATTTATATTCCTTGCAGATTGTAAGTATGCATAATGCAGTTTCTTTAGCAGTAGCATCGAGTAAGATGGTTTTGAATAACTTTTGACATCTGCGCTCCTTCGATTCTTTTATTTTTCGAGACTCGTTGCTTTCATTGATCTCTTTACTGTCATTCTTCCCAAGTCAAACAATTACTCATTGTTTACAGTTCCTTGATCCTTCTGTAACAAGCGATTCTTGATCCACGATCAATGTAGACCTATCTCTGTTTGGTGCTACTGTCCTTGAATCGTAAAAAAACGGTTGTTAAAAAATTGCCAGTGCAATGTCACATTCGACGACTATTGTCCCAACATATCGTCGACGAAGTTCGGGAAAGTTACTTAGCAACTTCTTCCATTGTAAACATCGTTTCGATCCAAGAGTCGCTAAATTATTCCTTTGTGCAGAGTGTTTCCCTTGGCACCGCCCTTGGTAAAAGGTTGAATCATCAGCGTACTCCCTGTTGGAGGGCATTACCCATAGTATTATCGCTGAAGATGCTCAGGAGATTTATGTTCCGCAGTGAATGTAACGCTCGATCCAAGAGTTGCTAGTTTAGTGTCTCGCGGAGAGTGTTTCCCTTGGCAGCAACCCTTCCCATACTAAAGTCAAGGTCAATCGTTTGCATGAACGAAAAATGATTACAACGATCCATGTCCGCTAACCCATCCCGATCTTCAAATTGCGTTCCATGAAATCCCAAGATCTCTCGAGAAAGAAAATCTAAAAATTCGACATAATTAATTCAGAATAATGACATTTATAACGAATTCACAGAGTTCGGTGACCGCCGATCGACGCTTTCGTTTATACTAAATGAAACTACTCGGCTTTAATGTATGTCCCCATGAAGTTATAATCTTTTTTCGTAAATTTGCAACGTTAGGAGAGTTTGCAATCGCACAAAAGAATTCCGTGGATGCAGAACCAAGTTCGAAGGTTCTTAAAGATCGTCCTGGATCGCGCAGCATTGGATCGTAGCAGTGGTTTCGATGCAGAAGCGATATTTATAGCACGTCGACTGGTTCTACGCGGACTTTCCGGCATCGTGGCGGCCAACAAAAATATATTCGCACTTCGGATGTCCCGCGAACGCGAACCAATGCGTCTTCGACTTCGAACTTTTCGCAATATTACGCCATTCTTTCCTCGGCTGTTCCTTGGTCACGAGCCCGAATAATAGAATATATTACACGCTATGACTTATTAGCTAGCTTCCTCAAAGTCCAGACAATCGCAAAAGCCAAGAGAGCAGTGCGAAAAGATTTCGATACACTTGTAAATCATCCGGCTATCGTCCAATATGCAGCAGTTGCACCTCCGGGCTAATTTCTCTCGTCAAACTCTTGACATCAGAGTTACATACTAGCGTTTTCTGGCAACTCGACGTGCAAACTAACGAGATTCGTCCACTTTGAAATAATCTCTCGGTTTTCCTCTCCCAATCTTATTGCTATACCAAATTCTCATTATGAGCTTTGCATGGTTTTGTCGTTTAGTCGTTGCATGTGCATTCGATTCTCACAGTTGCCGTTTTCCACGAGATTCTTTCCCTTTTAAATCATACTTAATTTCAAATGTGAAAGCACGTAGATGATTAAATGTTTGGCATGCGTCGAAAGCGACCAAGCTCGCTATGTCACTGTTTTCATTCAGCTTTCGAATAGTTAATAAATAAGTACAAGTTTTTGATGCGGTCTGGAATAAAAATCTTGACGCACAATTAAAGTCTCAGACTTTGTAACTTTTTTAAGAAATGTAATTGCATCCACCATATCATAGTTAAGAAAAAACAGTCCCGATTAGTACACCAAGACAAAATCATCTAAACCATCTAAAGTCGTTTCAAATTCAGAAGCGCCGCGGACAAATGAATACTAGCGTGGTATGTCAAGTTAATAGCACAGTATCATTTCGCGGCGTAACGATGAACACCTGAGCCGGCCGTAGAGAAGCATCGCGTCCAACAAAAGAACAGTTGGGTGCTCCGTGCGACAACCGTGCAAACGGATGAATTTACAACCGGACCGAAAGCTAGACACGGCTGAACAAATAGTTTCCGTCTCTTCAACGAAACGTAGAAACTTGTAACTTGACAACTATGCGTAAAGCTCGCGACAGTTGCAATGTAATTGCCCTCGCGGCGGAAGATCGTGCCATTTTCGTTATTTTATTACCATAGGAAATAAACAGACCGTGCAATATGCTTGCAATCTAAATTCCTACTCCAACGAATTTTTCAAGCTTGCATCCCCTTATAAGAGGAAGACAGAATTTACCAACTACTCCAATTTTTTTAAAAATTGCCTTACTACATCTTTCGCAAAATAAAGGTCTGCGGTTTAGTAAAATCTTGATTATAAGAAATTGATCGACCTAGCACGTTAGATATTATGCAGGATGGACCCCCTTAAATTGCTGTGTCTAATATAATATAATGGAAGGGAATTGTTAGAACTAGAAATTCGTTTGTCGAGGTTATGTCGGTTGACAAGGGACCGATAAAGGTGTCAGCTCTGACGTCACCAATTTTTAGCGACGTTCGACGTTAAGGAGAGACTATATTTACGGATCAACGAACTTCCCGCGAAGCCTAGGCGAACCAGGCCACGTTTACAAATTCGATTTCGGAAAGTAAATTCTCCGCCCGCTTCCTCGAGCCAAGCCATTAATAGAATAAATTGTAGGTGTGATTATCGACATGACTCTAATGAACTAATTGATTCAGTTATTACAAAAAATGTGAGAGGTCTTTTTGACCAACCAATCTAAAGGGATGAAAACATGAAAGTTAAGATCGCGAAATCTATTTGGACGCTACACATCTTGGAAACTACTGGAGCTGAAAAAATCTAGCAGTGCAAGCAGATCCGACATTTTTAACATTCTTTTGTTCAAATATTTTCTTTTCTGTTTCCCGTAACAATGTTTCTCTAACTGGAGTAATTTCTAAAATTTCAGGTCTTAATATCTGAACTTTTCCATTGCTGCATCAAGGTCTCGCAGGCAGAAAAATTACCGACTCAATTAATCCCTTGCAATACAATTTCTTTCATAGCTACATTGATATTAGCACTTCTCTGTTCTCAATAATTTCCCTAATAGACAGTTTTATTTCCTAGTATGTCTTCATTTCTTTTCATTCTCAGATTATGAGGAATCGGATCACCGAAGAATCAATTTGTGTTTTTATTTAGAACAAATGAATAACGTTCATACTTAAGATTATGTGCTGAATATTTATCTCAGGTCTGGCTCGTTGTTGCGACACAGAGGGTTAAAAGCGTGTAATTTCAAAGACACGGTGTTGTGATCAGAATATTTCGGGAACATTCGTCGGCAATGTAGTACCTGCGACAAAGTCACTCTCTCCTGTCGAATTTCATCGAGATGATCATGGGGCACGTATGGTTCCAATGGGGTCGAGGGCCGACTGCATTCGTCGATACCTGGTGGCGGCACTGGGCTCTTCGGCAGTTGTTCAGGTATCTTTGGTGGTCTTGGTCTGTGACGGAACAGTAAAGTATCTTATTAACGAGATAATGCGACAGACTCAGGTTCGAGGAATGCTGCAATGTAGCTCGACAACCACTTTTCCCGATCGCGGCCTATGTGTATGGATGCATAGTGCATTTGTTACATCGCGAACGCACGTGCAGCGCCCGAAAATACAGCCATGTTTCAAATTAAGTCACGCGTTAGAGGCACACGAAGCTTGCTTTTAGTTAGAAGTTAGGCGAAATCGGCCCGAGAGAATGAATCAGTACACAGTTGGAAACTATGTTCCTTTCGATCTTGAGCGATTAACAAATTATTTCGATGGCGATCAGACGAATCTCCGATTTAGATATTTTAAAGCGATATTTATTAACTATTATGGTAGTATTTGAGTAGAAAGAAATAATTATTCCAGTCTGAATATTGTAAAGGGACAATACAGTGCCTGAAAGTAATTGTTCTTTTCTGTTCCAGTGTTAACAGAATTTTTACGTACCCTGTATAAGAACCCCAAAAGTAATCGGAAATAGTTAAATACACTTAGAGAACGAGTACTTTTTCGCACGTTCACGTAAAGATGTTACGACCATTTCAGTTACAAAAATCTATTTTTCTTTAACGTTTTCGATCAAGCAAAAATTCGTGAAAATATTATGAAAAGAATTATTCAACCGTTCAAGAAAAATAACAATAGAACTTCTTGACGATGTTTAAACAGAATATTGACATGACAGTGGAAGAAGTGGTTGTCGAGAAGATTCGAGCTGTTAATGAGGCGCTGCGATTAATGCGATTGAGCATGAAGAAGAGGGATTTAGTATTGTAGAGGCAGGGTTTAGTATGAAAATTTAATAGTGTTGTCACAGAGCGGCAGTAGCGCGGCGGTTAGCGACACGACAAACAGTGCGCATAATTGAAATATGTAAAGGTGGAGAATGGCTTTCTGACAGACTAGTGACCGCAGCCCTGTTGCCAATGCTCGACTTGATAATCGGAGGTGACTTGGTAATGTTGATACGAGATGCACTCGACGGCTCAGACCTTTCGACTACAAGCTTTATAGATTCAGAGGTTTGTAGGAGTTTCTGGGCGTCTACATGCCTCACGTCTCGCACATCGTAGTCGTCGATTTTCTTGATCACATCACCCCTCTGGAGCGCCTCGTTCTCCGACTGCGAACAGAACAGTATTCCCTCCGTTAGAGCTCGCGACGTCTCCTCGGTCAACCCTTCGCGGACGAGTTAATTAAGAAAAATAAACTGCTCCGGAAAATTAAAAGAACGCTAAGTTGTGAGTGAAAAATTGTTGATCTCTAAACTTTTATAACTTCGAAGAAAAAACGTTGAAATATTTTATGTAGCTGGACGCGAAAGTAGGGGCTCAACGAAAGTTAAAGAAGTTCAAAGTTCAACGATTTTTCGGTCATAATTTAGTATTCCTTTAATTTTGTCGGACCGTCTATTTTTTTCTGAGACAACTAGAGCAAGTCTTAATGCCTCAAAGGGTTAGAAATAAAACTATGGAGCACTAAACGTACCTACGGTCTATAGAAATAGTAAGAATGTAAACTTTTTATCACTTTTCTTTCTATTAGTACTTTAATCAGTCTTTGTAGCTTATAAAATATTAAAGAATATAAAAATATAGGAGGTGTGTATAATTGTCTTAAGAGTAATCCAGCAATTGATACACAACAGCAAGTGCGATGATTTCATTTTACCGAACAGACAGAATTCTTGTATTAACTAGTCTGATCATCATACACTAATTCTATTAACTGGAATCACGTTTCCAAATACATGTGTCATATGTCATATCAAAGACATCCTTGCATTTTGAAATGGAAGAAAATGTTTCAATACGTTCAGTTAATTTTCGACTGGTTACGTGTAATTGTTGGAACACTCTGTAACTTACGCAGACTACATTCTAATTTAATGGGACAAGTCTTGGAATAACGTTGACTATTTCACTCGAATTCGCACTCGCAGAAAACAAACAGTTAAAGGGGGATTAGAAAAAGGCGAGGACTGATAGATGCGGTAATACACGATTATGCGTTAACGATCAACAGCTTCTGGACCAGTTCCAAACGTGTTTATGGCCCCTCCTTTCTGTCTTCGACGATCGTGCCAAAAAGAATTCAGCCGAGACGATCGTGAAGATGCACGAGATTAGGGCGCACGTGACAGGTGGATGCGAGAAACGTATTACAGAGAACTATACCGACGCCTATAATTTAATCGTGATCAAAATACAGTGGAATTAATCAACCAATCGACAATTATCAACCCTTTTCATCGATTAAATCTCGAAAGTTTTCTCTATCCGATTATTATCCTTTCAATGCTCCGTCGATTGTGTAATGCTTGTTCAATCAATCTGTCTAGCAGTGGATTTTGAAAATCTTTTGTAAATCAAAAACTAACGACCAGGGAGTTATTGATAAACTATTCTTCTATTCTAACAAATTCTCTCGTGGCCACTATTTAGGAGAAAATGATAGAGCATCCTCTAGATGCAGCATCGTCGTTGAAAAGTCTATTAATAGGCTTCCGGTAGACAAACTGTTAATTATTGTTCGCCAATAACTCAGCTTCCTGTCAAGATATAGATTCGTTCGAATAACTTTGCTGTCGCCCCTGAGAATGTCACCACCGCACAGTGTGATATTTTAGCAATCTAGCGCGACGAAAATTATTGCCCCAATGGTACATTAATCTTCCTTGGTTTTGTCGGTTGTTCGACTAACGGAAAAGAGTAATAAATCTCTTCAGAATTGTTTAATTCTTGCACATGAAATAAAGAAATAATCGTGCAACAGCAAAGATAGATCTACTCGAAATCGCTGTTTGAATTTCAGTCGATTGATGGTTCTTGGGAATATCTTGGTAATTCAATCTCTGCTTTGAACCGTAACTAGACCATAAGAATTTATAGCATGAACAGCTCCTGTACTCGAACCCAGAATCACAATATACCCGGACTATAGCAATTTACGCAGTATCAATGTTCGAATTCCAAATCATGAACAGGATAAAACTTGCAGAAACGTTCCTAACCAATTGTAACATCTCTAATTATTTGTACTCATTACGTCTGCGACAAAATAAGGCAGACTTCTCTGACTCCGTACACCCGAATCACTATCAAAATTTTATCTAGCTACAAACGAACAACCCGCAGTCCTGAGCGCATAAATCGGTCGCACGCGTTTTGAACTGCATCGATGAAAATTCGCAAACGGTGATTAACGATCGAGGGTCTTTAATGCGTCGAATGTTGTACCATTGGCAGGAGGTGGTCTCCGTTAGAAAATAATCCGAATCCCCTGGTGTTCCGACGTGGATGGTTCGCCGTACATCCAATAATAACTGTACGCGGCAGCAACGCGTGCGAATCGAATGGTCGCGTTACCACATGCACTATCCAGCGAGGTTGCTGCGAAAACGATCGCGATTTAACGATGCATGAATCGCGAAAAAATGGGAGCGGGTGACAAAAAATAGAGGGAGGAAGAGAGGGCGAGATAAAGAATCCGGGAGAGGAACTCACGCGGGTGACGACGATCGGTGTGCCCAAATCAGAGCCTCCGGCGATACGTATTCCCCAGGGTCTGTCGGTGTTCGATCTCTTTAGCTTCACGATTAACGTTTGCTTCCTCGTCATGCTCTACTCCTCTCGTCTGTCACAACAAAGCAGCGAGGGCACAGAGACCTAGAGCCCAGGAACCACCCGTCGAAAACACTCGGAAAGAGAACAGAGAAAAACTGAGGGAGAACCGCGAAAGAGAATGAAGAAACGAGAGAAAAGCGACGATTAGAAGATCGATCGGTGGATATTGAAACACGCGACACGAATCGGTCGAAAGCCGCAGCTCGGCTTACGCTCCTTGCTGGCAAACGAGAACTACTGGGCTGCGCTCTGCCACTTGATTTTGACAGGCTTTGCCTCAGCGAGCTTAGTTACCCAACTAACCGGCCCGCCGCTTCTGCTATTCTGGCCCCATTTCGAATTGGCATACCGTGTGTGTATTGTTCTGGCCCGACCTGCACTCATTTCTCTGGCATTCGCGGCCTCCCCGAGTAGTTTACTGCCTTTAAACTGTGGGACCACCCTGGGAGAGATCGTTGACAGCGTCTCTTAATAATTATCTAACTGATCCCACAAAATAAAATACTTGTACACTCTTGGTCCCCGATGGTTTCGGCGATCGAGAGGACCGTTCAACCCTGACATGGTAACCAGTTCCCTCAGACTACACATAAGTATGCTAGTATTATAATTTGAAGTATATAAATTGGTATACAGAATCGATACATTCAAAAGAAGTTAGAGAAACTTTACATTTGCAATTGTACTTCGGCGGGAATCAGTGTGCAAATTGCATATATACATGGGAACATACTGTTCTTTGCTATACTCTTCTAATCTGTATTTGCTACTTTAAACAGGCCTATCTTCGTTGCTCCATGGCTTCAACAATCTACGATATTTGGGCAATTTCTTTTCTTTAAATTACTCAGAAATAGGTCCACGATTGAGTATAGGTAGAATTACTCATTGACTGTAGCTATCGTCAGTTGACAAGAACTTATCCATAGATAGAGTGCTCAGATATTAATACTATTTGCTAGATACTATTTGATTGTTTAAAGCCCTCTGAATGATGCTGTTTCTCGAGATAGAGTACTTATTAGGAATTAGAGTAAGAGGTCAAAGAAAGAAGATCGTTTTATACATCTCATTGTATTTCTATATCACTCTTCAAGGTTCCTCCTTCACGTTTCCTCAACTTCCAACGCTAGTAGCATATTCCCTAACAGAAACAAGGAAGCGGAAGGGTTGCATAGTTCAGTGAGAAAGCATTAGCTCTTAAAAGGAATCGATCGATCCAAAGACTCACCTGTCCTCCATAGATCGTCAGGACACGCTCCTACACCGCAGGATCTACAGTTCAAGAGGGACGACTGTAACGTTCAGAGAAGAATCAACAGGGATGAGAGTGACAGGGGGTGAAATCGATCGGCGGAGACGGTTAAGGGGTTCGTTCGAAAGATACTTTACTCACATAGGTCTCGTAGTAGTTGCCAATGGAGAACTTGAGTGCCATCTTCGATCGACGACGTCGGTCGGCCCCGGGATTGTCCTTTTTTCGTTCGCGGACGCGCTTTCTCCGAGTGACGTCTGCGAACGATACGGAGAGAGAGGCTCCTCACCCCTAATTCCCGAGTCGATCTAATTCGTCGCGCTGCACCGTGATTAATGAGACTACATTCAGATGGAAAGAGAAAGAGGAAAAGAGAGTGGCCGGTCGGCGGACGCGAGAAAGAGAGTGCACGTAAGTTTGACTTAAATTAGCAACCTATAGCGCGAAAGGTTAGTCAATCATAGGTCCCGAGACTGGACCGTTCTAGTGACTCATTTATCTCGATTTACACGATCCTAAAGAAAGTGTACAAGCACGGTGTGTCGGTCTCTCGGCTTGTCGATTGCCAATACCAATGACCCATTAAATCGCCCATCGATATGCAATTTCGATGATACGGACGGGTCGATCGCTAAGAATGGCACCTGCGGCACGATGCACCTCGGAGAAGGAAGTTGGGGCGATGTGGGTCGAGTTATTAGACTCGTTGAGTAATTAAAAAAAATGTACCTTTATTCCCGAAAGTGAAAAAGGGATTCAGAAATCGATACATATAACTCGCTGATAATGGGGCAATGTTTAGGAATTTTTTCGGAAAAAAGTACAGCGTATTCTTTTGAAATCTTCTAGATATGGTACCGTTTACCAGACATTTTAGAAACTAGAAGATACACTCTCCTTTTAAGAAATGTGAAAACTGTAACTTGGAATGTTAGTTAACAAGCGTGTTAAGTTTAGAAAACTATTCAATATCTTTTTTGAAATAATTCCCAAAGATTACCTTATAATAAACGAAGGAATAATGTTTTTTTTCTTATAAATAGTCCTCACTGATAGCTCTGCCAATGACCATCCGTCGGACCTCGCTGGTACCAGCGCCAATCTCGTATAATTTCGCGTCTCTCAGGAGTCTTCCGGTGGGATAATCATTTATGTACCCGTTTCCACCTGAAAAGAAATTAACGATGTTGGAAGAACTTCCGTAGAGAATTATGAACCTGTTGAGATAAGTTACCAAGTATTTGAAGAGCGTTTAGAGCAGCTTCTGTGGCTCTTTCAGAAATAAAGAGTATCGCCGCAGCGCAGTCCTTCCGATTCACATGTCCTGCATCGCAGGATCTTGCCACAGAATACAAATAGCTCCTGCAAGCGCTCAAACTAGTGTACATGTCCGCTATTTTACCCTGAAACAATATTTTAATATAAAATATTGATTTTATAATTTTTGAATCCCCATTACGGCAGAGTATACATATCTCTTGATAATGGCTTACCTGGATAAACTGAAACTCTGCAATATATTTACCAAACTGTTTTCTGGTATGTGCGTAATCGAATGCCACGTCGCAGCAAGCTTGTAAAATTCTAACAGAAAAACACAAATAAATAAATTATCTTAGATAACATTTAATGATATCTTTCCGGATTATTATTTAGCGGCAGGCCTTCTACATATGAATGAAAATCTCCTGCATTTAAAAAAAGTTCTTGAAGCTCCATTTGACATAGTCGTTAAGAATCCTATTACTAGGATTGATAAGGATTTTACCCTAAGGGGCCAGCAGCTAATACCAATCGCTCCAGATCAAGTCCGCTAAAGAGAACGTAGACGCCTTTATTCACTTCTCCGAGCACGTTTTCGACTGCAATTGACAATCAACTATTTGCAATGATTTAAAAGAAACCCTCTGAATAATTTATGCTAGTATAAATTTTACCAGGGACTTTGCAGTCTTCGAAAATTAGTTCACCGGTGTTAGAACCTCGCATTCCGAGTTTGTCTAATTTCTGGGCGGTGCTAAAACCATGGAAATCTTTCTCCACGATGAAAGCCGTGACTCCATGTTGGGGTTTGTCCGCGTTCGGGTTTGTTTTTGCATAAACGATCAGTGTTTCAGCGTCGGGACCATTCGTGATCCAGAATTTGTTTCCATTTAAAACATAATAGTTTCCCTTTTTCTCCGCTCGTAATTTCATTGAAACAACGTCCGATCCTGATCCCGGTTCCGACATTGCCAATGCTCCCATGTGTTCTCCACTGCATAACTATTATTATTATTATTACGATTATTATTATTTTTTTATTAGGGAGGGGAAAAATACATTTACGCACATCTTCGAAAATCTTCGTCTATAGTGCTTATTTATAAAGATATAGTTATGTTTATTTGTTTACCTTCGGCAAGTATTTACGCTTCTGTTCTTCCGTACCGTTTCTGTGAATCTGATTGACGCACAGATTCGAATGTGCGCCATAACTAAGCGCTATAGATCCAGACGCACGGCTCATTTCTTCCATGATAACAACATGATCGAGGTATGTACCACCTGTACCGCCGTATTCAGGTCGCACCGTTATCCCTAACAAACCTAAATCTCCTAGTTTTCTCCAGAACGACTGAAATTCATAGAAATAATTTTCTATAAATTATCCGAATTCAATTTGGTTCGGTATTATGTCATTGATAGTTACATACTCTCAGGTCGTGGAAATTGTTTTGTCTGTCGATCTCGGCAGCCTTCGGTGCAAGTTCCTTTTGCACGAAATTGAAAACCAACTGTCGCAGCTGTTGCAAAACAGTTTTAATTAAAAATGTCGTTATTTAAATTTTCTGAAAACAGTCGAGCGACACAGTGTGGCGTAAAAAAAAATTGAATTTGAATTTGGAAATGTATCGATTTTCGATCCATCGTTTGAACGATGGCGCCATATCAATCGATTTCAGTAATGGATGTTTGCGCACTTACGACAATGCTACGGTCAGATGCTTACGACTTACGACGTACTGACCGTACCAATTGAAAAAGTTTAAATGGACTTTTTTTTTATTTGTAATTAGTTAACATGTTTAGCGGAGGCAAACAGATATTATTTGACTACAGAAATGTTCACTATCTATTGATAACCCGACCTAACTTTGTTACAGATTTACTAACCTGTTTCTGTTCGTCATTTAGGCCAAAGATGTTCTCATCGATCTTGTAATATTGTGAGGAACATCTCACGTTCAATTTGTTGCTTAATCCAAAGAAATTCCGAAAATGAGGACTCGAAAATATCTGCGCGCATAGCTTCATATTCAAGTTCTGTCTTACGTTTCCCAATATAATCACTCTACTACGTTAGATCGAACAGTAAATATGATAAGAAATTGTTTTTCGTAAATAACAATACTCAGAGCGGCATTACTAAATGCTGGTCCGTGTTGCGAAACACTTACATGTAACTTCGTATTTCTCATTCCTTATCATTTATCATTAATTCTGTAACATACTCGTATATATATATATAACACAACGTCAAGGTTTGTTTCATAAAGCGCCTACGTTATTTTTAACTTGATATGATATATAATAAAGAAAATCGACTGTTGTATAATTTCTATATTTCAAATACGTATTTATGTATGTCCATAAATATTTGAATTTTACATAAAAGTTTACTATCGAAACATAGTACATGCATTGTCAATCGATATAACTTTGTGTAGGTTGTTTGCATTGCATTACGGCATGAATTGCATACATTAATTAACGACATATCTAAATAATTTTTATTTCGCTACTAGCATTAAATCCGTTATCGAATTTGTATTTGAAAGAAAATATATGATCATCTTATTTTTTTCTGGATTTACGGTATACTTGTCACAGCTTTGACATGAACAATTTTTAATCAACTATGTACATAAAAAATCGATCGTATTACAGGTTCTGTATGTATGTACAGTAATGGATCTTACTCCCTAAGCTGACGAACACACCATTTTACTGCGTATCCAATCCGCAGTGGATTCTGTCTTAGCAGTGAATCATCAGCCAATCAGAGTAAAGAAAATTTCTATAATGACCCTCGTGAATGGATCAAGCTGCGACCTGGAAGTGTGCAGGAGTAGAACGCATTACTGTACTTGACCATTGTCAACTTTTGTTGTGCTATACGATCCGTGTACCTATAGATCACGTTGAAGAAAGCAGGACATTTAAGAGGTTAGAACGATATGTAAGCAAAACGATTATCTAAATGGTTTTATCCTCCATTGTTATTCAACAACATTTTAAGTGTGAATGACAAAATGGGTGAAATGAAATTTGCTAACTATGACGAAATCAAATCAGAACAGAAGTATAATAATGTAGTAAAACATATACAGGTAAGATATAGGTTAGGATACTATGATTTTGTATACGAATACCATTGCGGCAATCACTATTAAATTATTTGTTTGCAGGATAAATGGAAACTGGTACCTGCTTTTCTAAAAGGAAAAGGCCTTGTAAAGCAACACATAGATTCTTTCAATTATTTTATAAATGTTGAAATAAAAAAGATCGTAAAAGCAAATGAAAAGGTGTTGAGTGATGCTGATCCCCTGTTTTATGTAAAGTAGGTATTGTACTGTTTCTATGTCTGCTTACTCTATCATCCTATTTAACATTAGAAAGACGGAAACTTAGTATATACCTACATTGCCCAAAAGCAGTCAAAATAACTGCATTGTGAAAGAGTAACTAATGTGTAAAGAAATTTGTTTAAAATTAGTTTTTAATATTTTTTATATTATTTACAGTCATACAAGTTATTAGTAAGTATTAAAAATAAA
>CM052168.1:10118558-10213408 GCA_028455555.1 Augochlorella aurata | reverse complement strand
CTGAGCATAAATGATGCTATTATGCTGTGTTAATTGATTATTAATTTACTGGAATTTAATTGTGTTCCTTAATAGGGATATGGTGGTATGTGTCGTAGTCTTAGAAAAATACAGCATTTATATTCGTATTCGTGATGGGTGGTGGTATACTGTTGACGAAAAGTACAAGTCGAATATAGTGCCGAGTGCTTCAGATGGAGATGGAGACGGCCTAGGTTTTTCGTCCGTGTAGCACTCACACATAGAGCCCACAGCTTTCGTTCTGTCTCTCTCCATTATCTATCGTTCTCTTTCTAAACCAACTGCGCAAAGCTAGTTGCGCATTAAAATAGTGGGGATAAAAAGGCACAATATGGTAAGGTAGAAATGATTCAATAAGGTGAGGCATCCCTGCGTTAGCGATGTCGGTATTTTAGAACACGTGACATCAAACCTCATATGGTGTCCAGTCTACTATGATACCTCGTCTATGATACAATAATGTACCGATTGAGCATCACACGGAAATCATTGTATGGAAAGTTGGTGGCGTGTCTACGTCATGTTGCCTCGTGATTTGTTTTGTGCAGGCAGAAAAAGTATGGCGACGTGGGAAGGCGAAAAATTTCAGGAATACGAGAACACTGACGATATTGAGGGAAACTTTGATAATATTCTCGTGACACATGATCTCCAAGATTGCCTCGACGATAGCTTAGATATAACTAATTTTGGCAGAGTTTACGAACAAGGCGCTGTGTTCGATTACGAGAAGTATTCTGACGATGATACTCCTATCGATGAAAGGATACCTAGTGACAACACCACGGAGTAAGATCGCTTGATTTTCTTACATTTTGATTTTTATATTGAATTAAATAAATGCTTCTACTATGTATTACCAACTAGAAATAGAAGAAATCAACTAAAGAACAGAAACGATTCACGGACTATTTATTTAATGGCAAGCGGTAGTTTTTATCCCAACCTTATAAGGATATAACGCATTTTGACATTAGAGCCCTAATTTTTGTTCTTATAAAATGTACACTTCAATCGACTTTGAAGTAAAAGTTTTCGGTACGTTTCGAATATAATAATTCATCTCATTGTTAAACATAATTTGTGGAATACATATGCAATTGTTGTTTCCTCGAATTTGTATTGAATATCAATCTTAGTGGCATTTTCTTTGATAAAATATTTACGATTAATTTTATAATCTCAAAAGTTTTTAATTATTGCTAAAGAAATTTTTATATCTTATTACATTAATATATTATTTTAGGAGAAATGTTTTATTTGGTCTCTGTCATATGTTGCCTTATGCATAAAATATAATATACGAGCATAGTGTTGAAAGATCATAAATTTAGCTTAAGATTAGTCAGGAACAACAATACATTCAGCCAGATATTAGTCACATCTGGTTCTTATATATTGTTTACATTGACAAAATTAGTGTGTTTAGATATAGAAACATTGAATTTATGATATATAAAACAAAATTGAAAATGGCTAGATGTATCTACATAACATAAATGAATTTTATGTTACTTACATATTATTAATTTTTTATTTTAGGTCAATACATCATACAATTAGTCCTCATGAAATCCTCATGCGAATTCATTCTGGTCATGATGAGTTGTTGTCAAACGAATCTGCTCACGAGGTTATTACTATTGAGAGCAAAGTCTCGACCAACAGCCAAAAACATATTGGCCGATATACCTGTGAATACAAGGGTTGTACTAGAACATATAGCACAGTTGGGAATTTGAGAACTCACATGAAAACTCATAAAGGTAAGGCATTTATATTGACATTGCCTGATGGATCTAAATGCATTTCATCATATAATACAAAGCCTAAAGAAAGTGTTGAGTATTTGTAGCATTAACATATAAACATCAAATTAAATTAGAAAAACCATATTCTTTGTTTCTCTGAATAATCATTTCATTTATGCAATTGAAAATAACATTCTATGCTATGCATGATGTGTTCACTTGTCTAGAATAACGCATGTTTATCTATTTGTGCTACTCAAAAATGAAGGAAACAAGGTGAGTGTGTTCATTTTGCTCTTTCATTGAATAAGTATACATGGAATGTAATTGTGTTTTATGAAAGCTCTTTACATATATAGTATTACTCATTATGAAGTCATCACTGCTGGTATAAAGGGATCGCTTCGACCTGCATGGCTTTCAGATACTGCGAGCAATAGATAGTCCAGCAAACTTTTTATGTGGAGGGAATTCTCAAAACTTTCAGGCGAGTATCGATTTAAATGCGCAGAACCAAGTTGCGGCAAGGCCTTTCTCACGTCGTACAGCCTAAAGATTCACACTAGAGTACACACTAAAGTAAAACCCTTTGAATGCAATCACAAAGGTTGCGAGAAAGCATTCAATACCCTTTACAGACTGAGAGCTCACCAAAGACTTCACAGTGGCAACACGTTCAACTGCGAAGAAACTGGATGCGTTAAATTCTTCACTACTCTAAGTGATCTCAAGAAACATATTCGTACTCATACTCAAGAAAGACCTTACAAGTATGTTATCTGATATACAATAGATGTATAATATCGCATCAATAGTTCACTGAGTTTTACTCAATCTATACTCGATACAACAACCAAATAGTTTATATAAACGCATTCATACATTTTTATCATACGATAATTAAATAGAAGAATTAAATAATTCTTTATTTCAGGTGCCAAGAGAAAGGATGTGGTAAAGCTTTCACAGCGTCGCATCATTTAAAAACGCATGAAAGAACACATACAGGAGAACGGCCTTATGTGTGTACTTATGAAAGCTGTAAACGATCTTTCACCACACCTCATAGCTTAAAAAGTCATTTAAAAACACATAAAAGAATGAGTAACGATGAAGTGGTAGGTATTGTGACTTTTTAAAAAATAATATTTAGCACCTGAATTTTGTTTCATTATTTTGTTACAGAAACAAGAGGGAAATCAAGATGACAGCGGAAACCAAAGAAACAATGATCTATTAAAGTCAGATATCAATGCTGTAGAAGTAGCTAATAAGAATTCAAGTGTGCCATCGTACTCTCTTATTCCAATATCCTCTAGAAGTTCACAAACCAACGAAAGTGTCACTTACTTGTCCACGGAGAATGCGGACAATCATTCGACACCTACGAATGATATGATAGACATTTTAAGTCGGAAAGGACTTAATCAAGACCTCGATTACAATACCAACGCTAAACAGTTGAATAGACCAAGTGAGACTGCAACAGTTACCATACTGACGTCAGAGAACATTATTATAAATAATTTTAACGAACATGAGATTGATAATTTTAATAACAACGAGAGCTACGATAAATTTAAGATGTTCGCAGAAATAAATAATTTGAATTTATCACGAGAGCAAAGCCAACAATATACATCAGACACTACAACGCTAGAGATAGAGAATAAAACAAACAAAGTGAAAAACACAAACTCCATAAATTTGGAGCAAAAAATTATACAGGATGGCTTGCAGAACGCTATAGCTCATATATCAGAAGGAGCTGACTTTACCAGTGACGTTCAACAATGTGAAAACCAGCAAATCAATGATGGATCAAATTTGGAACCGGTTATCGACAGTAGCAGCACATCGTTGTATAGTGGTAATTCTATTACTAGTCAAGTATCAAATATAATCAATTCTTCCAGCGATACACAGCTGTTCAACAGTGGAATGGGGAATCTATCGTTCGTCAATGACACCTTAGAAACAGGAACTTCGAATAAAGAGGGTCAGACATTGAATACAAAAGGTGTTCATAACGTGCCATCGGAAGCTATCGAGTTAGCCATAGCGTCTGAAGAAGAAATACCTTCTTCTTGGACGGATGTTATGGCTTTGGCGACTCCATCTACTTTGAGAACACAATCCTGGTCGGAATTGAATGCTTTTCCCACCGCAGTTCACTCACTAGTCGATTTAGTCGAACCAGAACCCTACCCGTTACATGTAGAAAATCAACTGGAGCCATTGCAACGTTTGGACAATGCAAGCTTAGTAGAGAGCATCGCTACCAGCACAAAGAACGTTGATCGTAACGCGAAAACTGATAGGAAAGAAAATAGTACAAAGTTAGGAAAGAACAGGAACATTCTGCAGAAATTAGCAGCCGCCTCTAACATGTGCAAGTGTGTCGACTGCAAGTTTGACCACCTGCAATGTTGTCAGAATAGCTCATGTAGCAAACCGTCGAAAAGCAATAAAAAGAATATGACCAAAGTAGTAGAGAATGTCGCAAGCGAACGTTTATGTAACAACGAACTCGGTGATAGCAACAATTGTTGTGTTGTTATCTGTTTTAAAACATTACAACAACTACAGAAAGTATTCACTCGCGATTGCTGTAAGAGCACCAGCGACATAACTTGTAGGGAAAAATTGTTACCGTCGTTAATGCAATGTCAATTGACAAGAAATCAATGAGACACGTATGGATTATCGTACAACTAGTCATGCCAAAAGAAACATATTTTTCACATAATACATTCAGCGCCGGGATTTATTATTAATCGTGATTTACAGATTAGGTTGCTTAGCTTTAAACGCGATTTTTTTTTCTCTCATGAATGTTCGAGAAATGTTACCTAGGGCGAGAATCGAGAGGATAGGGTTTTATATACATACCTGAACCATATTTCAAGACTTTATTATTGTAGATGCAATATTTAGGAGTTATAATAGAATTTCTCGCGTGCCAAAATATATTTGTAAATTTTTTACTTAAAGAGTTCTAAGTCTTTGACACTGCTGTTGAATAGTTTATAAAAATGAAAAGTAGCACACTGAACAAATCGAAACAAGTGTCCTTTGCCTGAAAAAGTCTACTGCAAAGTATATTATATAAATGTTATATCAAATTTGATACTTGAACATTTTATAGATTGGTACAACATATTTTTAATGTACATAACATTTTTTTATGTATGATTAACAATTATAAAAGGATTTAAAATTACAAATTTTTATAGTACATTGATATTTATTAACTTATATGCTATTTACATAAATATATATATATATATATATATATATTTATATATATAAAAATATAAATATAAAACCAGCATCGTTGATGTGTGTGTAGTGTAATAAATGTTTTAGTATTAATTTAAAGCAAGAGTTAAATATTTATTATATTTTCTATTGCACGATGTTCCGAAATCAAACAAAATCCATGCAATTGTTTAGATATTTAATTTCGGAAAAGCATTGTGAAAAAAATGTTTAATAAAATTGAAACAACTATCCTTTAAATATTTATAAAAGCGAAATGAGCGATATAATCAATCAATTTTTTGTGGCTGTTATACGTATGTACTTGTTAAATACAACAAAATCACTGTACCTAAATAGTTTTTAGAGAAAGTAAAATTTTATTGTTATTCGTTAAGTAAAAGTTATCTAACATGTAATAAATTATAATACAAAAAGATTTGTACTATTATTATTATTATTATTTCTGTGATGAAATTAATTTGTATCAGGTTTAGTTATAAATTTTTATTATTACTACAGTTTTATACAATACCATGACAGAAGTGTGGTGAATATATGTCCTAAGGTTTGATAACAGAGAATATTTTTTACATTAACAATGTAATGTTTATTGGGAAGCAGCTACCAAAGCTTCTCCAACTTCAACTGCAATTTGTGCTTCAGCTTTATCTTTATCAGTTGATGCGGATGAGAGTTGTTGCTGAGCTGTACTAAGGATATCTCGGGCTGCTGAGTTATCAAGACTTTCTACTGGATGAGCTTCTTCTGCTAAAATCTGTAAAATAGACATGTAGAATATTTGTTTCAATTTCGTGATCTAGTAGTGCATATAGTGGGAGAAGTACCTGTACACTATTATCTTCATTTATAGTAACTGTTCCAGAAGAAACAAATATTTTTTTGGTTGCACCACCCTCTTCAAATACTGTGACTACTCCAGGCTTTAGCACAGCTAATGTGGGAACGTGTTTCGGTAAGATACCAAATGAACCAGAGAAAGATGGTACATCAACCTGTTTTATCGCAGCTTGGTCATAAAATACCTGCCACAATAATATTGAAATTTTGTAGTTTTATTCGAAAGTGATGTGTTACCTATACACATTTGTCAAGTCATATAATGTTACCTGATTAGCTCCAGCAAATGTAAACTTCATTTCATTGCTGCTAGCAGGAGCATCGGCATAAGTTCTACTTTGACCGCGAACATACCTCAAATACGGGCGCAAATTACGAGCGAGTGTGGCCATTTTAGTATTCTACGGGAAATAAATTTTTCAGGCAATTGTACACAAGTTACTGTGACAAAGAAAATTTAAGTCCGACTGATAGAACTGTTACATCACAAGATCGACGTACATGCATAACCCATTATTTCTAGCTATGCACATTAGAAAAAATGTTACGTTTATGACTGGTTATATGTTAGTTTCCTTTTTTAGTTACAAGTTCAATGAACTTACCCTGCGTCCGATTGATTAAGTCACACAACAATTAAATTATAGCGAATATCACAGATATAATATCGGTTCTTGGACAGGTCAGAACAAGTCAGATGCGCCAAAGCGACTGCGCTTGTGTCATAGTCATAGATTATAAAAATATTTCGATTCGATCAACAGGATGGCGCCCCCTACTGATTTGAACAGCGTTTTAATAAGTAAAGTAATTTTTATTGTATAAAATCGGAAAAATGTTCAAATTACAAGGTAAAATTCCAACATGATATGCACGTGATCCAAGCACAGACGAGGTATAGAAGCAGACCAGGCACTGAACGAGATTTTGTGTCATCATCAAATACAAAATATGTATATACGTACTTAAATATGTACATAAATGCATTAATTTGTAGCAAATTATCGACGTTATTTAAAAACGTTTTTCCACAGAAGCGTTTCCCCTGTCGGTAAATTTGTCTATCAGTTTCATCATTTTGCCATTACGTGGAATGGCGCTATTCATAGATTTTATAGAGCAAATAATTTGTGTCCAAATTTGTATAATACTTTATGGAACAAGCGGTCAAAATCATTCGAAGCATACATAAGAATTAGATAATTATAAAAAATGATGTTAGGTATAAATAAACTCCTCGTACATGATATTTTTTTAAGACTGTATGAGTTGAGGGTTATTTTCTTTGTATTTAACCATATTATTTATGTCATAATAGTATACATATCGTTTATTACAGATTCAGTATACAACGTAGTTGTATGTACACATATGTGTGTAACACATGCATAGTCTTCATCGCATCGACGCCATTGAAGAGATCTACAAGTGTCTGTGTATCAGTTTTAGAAGAGAAGGAGTAATAACAGGTCGTTTTAGATTGTGGACGTAAAAATTACAAAATATCGAAAATATATTATTTTGATCGTCTAGAATATTTTAATGAAGTCATTTATTACTATTCGTGTCTTCAAAAGTGCGCTAGAAATAAATAACTTATGTATAGAGAATCAATTTATAGTTTTGAGTTTTTGACGCTCAGCTCAGCCTTTCCATAGTGCAACAGGTTAGACGTATGTCGTTGCTGGTAGAACCCAATCAGCTTACTTCCCGCCATTTTCTGATCCCATTCTCGGGCAAGTATTGACGCGTTGTTGTGATCGTTTTTTCCTTGTTATTGCACTCGTTCTGTGACACAAAGTGTGTATTTTAAATGGATTTTTGAGTAGCAATTGCATTCACCTCGTTTATGAAACGTGCAAAAGCATTGAACATTGATTCAATGTAGAAAGGACGAATTGACATTTTACGTGTCATCGAAGCATACGTTTTGTGAAAAAAGAAGAAGTCCGTCTATTGTAAAGAATTTTTGGTTTATTCTGACAAAATGAACACACCAACGAGGAGAGATTTTCTTCGAAGGCCAGATGGAACTCGTCGAAGATTCTCTAGACAAGCTCTGGCAGTGATTCCTGTCAACAATTCGGTGTCGCCTGGTGCGTTCCTGACAGGTTTCCGTGTGGCCCACCTGTTTGTTTCTTTCAATTTCATCTCGTGTTTCAGGGGAGACCGTTTCTACTGAAGTTAATGCAATGGACAACTTTTTAAACAGCCGGCATGGCTCTGATTCCTGGAGTCCTGCACCTAGTCCGGATGAATTGGTGATACAGAAGCGTGGGCGTCGCCGTAAGACCATAGTTTGGTCACCTGATCTTGATACATGCAAACGAAATAGTCTCTTCAAGTAAGCATGTTCAAATCAATATGTATCTTTTTAACATTATCAAAGAAATCGTCGAAGGGAAGCTGAATTGAATTTATTCCAGTTTAAGTTCCAGGGACCGTACTCCTGTGAAAAGTCCAACAAAAGGAACTAGTATGGTACTCAGAAGCACACCCAGAAAAAGGCTCGTCTTGGGCAATCCAAATGAGTTGGAGTTTACAACGCCAGAGAAAAAGAAAAAGTCGCAGCTCCTGTCAGCTACTAGTAATTCACAGACACAATTTGCTGGAAATCTGGCAAGCGGTTTAAGAGGCCTTAGTCGTGATCAATTAGTAAGCATGATAATGGACGTGGTTGTTGCACAAGAAGAAAGTGGTCTGCCAGAAGGGGAGAAACTACATAATATTCTCCTAAAAAAAATGCCAGCAGCGGACGTACAGCCACTAATTGATACTCTAAATAATTTGAAGCAAAATATTCATCTCAGTTTGGTATCATCCAAACTCGAGGATTCTTCAAATAATTATATGCATATTCATTTAGATGTTTTTCAGGTGGTCTATATACTGTGATTTCTTTTATACTTGTCAGTTTCAAGGTGTTTCATTTTAATCTGCTACTAATAATATTCTGATTTTGTACAGAAAGCTATTATAGATCAGGGAAAAAGACTGGTGGAGTCTCAGCACTGGACATCCGTGATACAGTATGTACATGCAGCATGGAATGTTACAAAGCAAATAGCGAAGTGCGAGAATCAAACCGTTTGCGATTCGACTTATAAATGTTTTAAATATTTGACGCACTTTTACCATCAAGCTTTGAAGAAAGGAAATTTCACTGAAGCCGCATTGGATATGTTTACCGACAGGTATTGTTAGAAAATGATTATTCGCCTAGAATGAGATCTACATAATATATTTTTCAGACTTGATGCGATGGTCGTCGATTATGAGGATATAAAAAGTTGTCTACAGTTAATAAGCGAGGCGAAAAACAACGAAACTTAAGTATTTTCTTTTGAAGAAAGATAAAACACAAACGATACTTGAGTATTCTTTTATATCGTTACTATTAAGAACACAAGAGGCCATACGTATTACAAGTCTTAACATATTAGTTATATACATATATATTTGTAATATATACATATTTTAATTTTGATACACGCCATGCGGAGACCCATGATTTTAACAGTCTCCACTGTTAAACTATTTTTTTTACGTAATATTTTTTTACAACTGCTTTGTCAAATACACTAATGATATTTGTTTGGAATGGTATTAACGTAGACGTAAGAGTGATTTAAACTTTTATGCTTAGCCCTTTTTTATAATCTTGTGTACTGTTAATTAACATTATTTGACAAAAATGTGTCGCATTGAAAGTATACTATGTAATCCCAGTAAAATCTAATTTATTACGGACGCGCGTATTGTTAGTGCCTTATTTTATCGTTCCCGATGGACGTGTTCTCTCTTGTAATTTTTAATGATATTTATAACGAGATTTTAGTGTCTATTTTATATACCTCGATAGTATTTTTGCGAAGAAGTAACCGGGACGACTACTTACCCCGAATATATTGGCTGCCCGCCTGTATTTTTTCACGACAATAAACGGTATTTTGTAATGATTTTGTTTCTATTAAAAACAATTTATTCGTCATAATATATCATGCATTCTTACATAATATATCCATTATTACTTCTGAAAGGCACATTCTTTATTTACGAGTAAGCGTCAGAAATGCTCTGAGCGCTGGTGCATTCATTCATCTGTACATTCTTAAACAGTACAACAAGATGCGCTCAGAACCCGTCTGACATTAAGTCATTCGAACCTGGCCTGGTTGATAACACTGTCCAACAACTATTTTGACTTCTGCTAATCGATAGATCATTATTGCAGGCCTCAGGATTATTTAAATATATTTAAACGTTTATAATGTTAGAAGAAATCTATTGTACAGTGTACAACGTGTATACAGTTTCTACGGAGAAAGAACAAATAATTTTTGAAGTTAAAAGAACGATTTCTTACGATTCAATTTCCGGACAACTGAGAGTGGTGGAGATAAATATTTCCAAGAGTGATCCATCGATTACCGGAGCGCAGAAAATAGTGAAAATCTGCAGAACAGTGTAATAGTCAATTATACAATTCTAATCGCGTGTTTGATTCGTCATGGGGATCCCAGAGCGGTTCTAAGGATCCCTGATTGCGCGCATCATCCTCTCTTCGTTCACTCTCGGAGTCCGAAGCGCCTGACCGACAAGATTACATTCTACATCATTAGGAACATTTTCGAAATCCGAGATCGCCTCGGTCGGATTTGGAAAATTTCGCTGGTGACGAACAAACGTAACAATAATCTGCAACAATAATCTGACTTCATCTAAACGGAGCCATTTAGGTGAAACAAATCAAATGTTAAGTACGCGTTAAAATGAAGGGGAGTTGGGAAGGGGTCAAAATCCCCAGCAGCCGCGGAGGATCATTCGAAAAGTTCTTCCATAAGGAAAAAGATCGATGGACAGTGGCTCGAAGGCGGAAGCTTACACACAAAACGTCGGGATTAAAATGAAAACGTTGCTGTTCGCTGTAATACTTCTCTTACAATTAATTTAACAGTAGATCCCGTACGTTCGATTCGTTTTTCATGCTGTAGGTGCGGGAGGAACTTTCCAAGTGATCTTCGCTCAGGACCTGCGTGTCGCTTGACGCTTAAGTGATCCATATTACATGTAAAACGCTTCGACTGTCAGCTAAGGGAGTCGTCGACCTAAAAGCGGAATTGCCGAGAGGGAAGGGATAAGGGAAGAGTCGAAATTCATTTTTTCTTTTGTACTGTTTCGTTAAAGGAACTGACTAAAGCGCGGGGTATGAAAACGAACGATTCTCGCGAGATTTTCAAGTCGAGCACATCTTTCTCTCAACACTAAAACTACCACCGTTGGTCAAATAACCGATGCCAGATTTTTGTTATATTACAATTACTTAAATTCTAAATACGCTTTCGTGGGAAATTATTGAATAAATTGAATCTTGTTACATTTATAGGGCAGCGCTTACGGGTCAGCTTCAGTAGCTTTAGTGCCAATCACTTTATTCGCTCCAAGACGCGACAAATTCACAGGAGGAATACTTTTTTTTTAACTAAAACTGTGCGCGTGTTAATTAATACGAAGCGTTGTTCTTTTGTTCGATCGTACGAAGACTATGTTCTCCGTTTGTCTTAATCGTTTATCGTTTAATTGCAGTTTTTGTTTTCGATTCTGTTCCTTGTCGCTGAAAACCGCGACTGACTTTTATTGGTCGACGCCCTGACATCGCTTCAACGAGAATAACTTACGATAACCCCATGCTCCGGACTCATTAACCGGTTTTGTCTTACAAAACATAAAAAAGAAATGAAATCTACAACGCGTCGAGGAGAGCGCCTCTGTGTCTCTGTTCTCGCTCGGCCCGTTACGGATGACAATGGGACGCGATTAAATAAAATAGAACGTTGGTAATGCGACGACGATGCAACTATGATACTTAACGAGATAAAGCTGCGAATCGAATACTGTGGTAATGATCAATCATCGGATTATCGCGGGCTGACAAGGCTCAGTCCAGCTTCGCCGGCTGTACCCTTGGATACAACTGAAACACACAACAACGATCAATCTAATCATCGATAAACACGTTGATTATTGAAACATTATCAACTATAGTTTATCGATCTCTTTATTCCACCTTCATCTTTTAGGAGTGCAACTTACGCCAAGCAAATTCCGAGGCACGTAGCCTTCCTTGTGTCCCAGTTTGCTCCACCACCACTCCCTCTCGTTGTCGTCGCCCTTCCGAAGCACAACCAGAGAGTCGCCGTTCTTCAGGGTCAGCTCGTCGCTGTGCTGCGCTTCGTAATCGAACACAGCGTACACTTGGCCATTATTCATTATGCCCAGCTTCTCTTGAACACCTGCGAGTAGACAAGATTTTTATTAATAAGACACATTTGATATTTTGCTAAAAGATTCGCAGTCTATCATTGATCCTTAAATACTAACTGTATAAGTATTCCGAGCAGCCGTCGAAGCCCTCTTCGTCCTCCTCGCACTTCTCCGCGGCAGTTTCGTGATCCGAGAGGGTGGTGGCGAAGATGCAGGCTCCATGCTCGACCAAGAACCTCACCATCGACAGGTTGTTGCAGCTGGCGGCACAATGCAGCGGCGTCCTGGAAAACAGAATTATTATACAATGAAAAATTTGTCGCAAGCAAACTCGTAATCGTTACACGCGATCTTCAGTTATCTCACCATCCGTCGCTGTCCTGGGCATTGACGTCGCAGCCGAACTCGACAAGGAACTTGACGATTTCCAAATGACCGGCACAAATGGCATTGTGAAGGGCAGTAATGCCCTCGTCGTTGGCAGAGCTGGGATTAGCGACCTCCTTGGCGGTCTTCTTCACCAGCTCCAGTTCACCCTCGAGGCTGGCGTCCAACAGGAGAGCCAGTGGATCAAAGGATACCCTTCTCGAGAGGTTCGCCTTCCCCGTGCTGGATTTCAGGTTCCCTTTCTTCCTCCTCATGACCTCGTTGCCTTTCACGTCCGCGTCCAGGTCCGTCCTTCTGTCCGAGTCCTTCTGCGCCTTCGCTTTGTCCTCGATATTGATCACGTTCAGCGCGTCGATAATGTCCGACTCCTCCAGCTTGTCATTGCTGATTACGTCCTCGATGCTCTTCTTGCAATTGTCCGTCGTGTCGATGATCTGCGGCTGCTGCTGGGGCTGTTGCTGCTGCTGCTCAGTTTGCATCAGGTCCGCTGGGATCTCGGTCTCCGGGAACAGGAACGCCGGTGGCATCTCAATCCGTCGGTTTATCGACACGTGGACATTCGACTTGGCGTAGCGGAGCTTCGGTTGCTCGGAGATCGGCGCCTTCTTCAGGGTCAAAGGTCGAGCTTTGATGATCTGATGGTTACCGAACGGCGTCTCTGTCGGTGACTCCGGGGGCTCCGATGTCGGAATTGGCGGCGCGTCCTCCTCTTTCTCCGTTCTGAAAACAAATTCGACGAGATCGTTAAACGCGAATAAATCTGCCGCTCGATCCTCCCGCAGATCGAACGCAACAAATGCGTTAATCGTCTTGCGGCGTAGGAAGCAGATAAATTTCAGTTCCTTGATCGACTCTTTTTACCTTCAACCGGTTTCGACCCGCTAACTGGGTGACTATTCGAATGTCAATGCACGTATTAGCATAGATACAAGTCGATTTAGGCCGACGCGAATGCTTCGTCGCGATAAAACCGCGAGATTGTCGGGCGATACCGGACAAACTCGTTCTCCTCGGATATCTTGTAAAACTGAGACGTGGATTCCCCGTTTTACTGACAATGGCAAAAGAACGTATCCAAACGGAAGGGCGCGCCCGCGCGTCGCAAACTAGCCGATCGGAAAACAAGGCCTCGACCGATCGAAGAGCTCGCCAGTACTAAGAGCTGTTGTCTCTACGGCTCACAGCAGTCGATCTATTTCGGTGTCTTTTATTCGAGACAGGCTTCGATTCACCGGCCAAATCGATCACGGACTAATTTACATTTATAATTAACCCGGTAATCGTTTTGTCATCCTGTGCCCGAAACCTTTGCGTCCCCTCGATCATCCTACTTCTGGAGAGCTCTGGCGACCATTAATCGCTTCTTTCCGGAGACTCAACTTTGCAAATCCTATCGAGTCGAACGCCTCTAAACTCGGAAGAGTCTCCAATTCGCGACGATACCTACGTTTCCCTAACTCTAATCTAGACTCGAGGGATTTAAGGAGAAATCTTTTATAGATATACAAACCTCGGGCTAATTCCCATGGTGTTCTTACAATCGTCTCCGGAGGTGTCGACCTTTTCGTGGTGAGTCAATCTTGGTGGCGGGTTAGGCTTGCTAGGCTTCGGCGGCAAAGCCGGCTTGGTCTTATCCTCTCCCCGGATCTCTGCCAGGCTCTTCCTCTCACTCTCGCTCTTCAGCCTGTCGAACTCGAGCGGCTTGTCCGTCATCTTTGTTGGGATCTCGAACTTCCCATTGTGCTCGTGCTTCACTGCGGAACTCTGCTCGTACTTGTTCTGATTATTCTCGAACTTGACCGATTCCTGCTTGAACTGTTGCCCCCCTGGCTCGTACTTGCCCGGAGGATCGTGCTTGAATGCCGTGTTCAATTCGTACTTCACCGACGGTCGAACCTCGTGCTGATCGTGCTTGCCGTACTGCTGAGTGTTCTGATTGGGATCGTACTTGAGAACATGGTGCTGCTCGTGTTTCGTCTGCGAAGCCTCGTACTTGCCCTCGAGCTTCGCGTTATCGTACTTGCCGATCTGATTGCTTGGCTGATCGTGTTTGGTCTGATCGAACTTGCCGTGCTCATACTTAGAGTGCTGGTCGTACTTCATCTGATGAGGATCGTACTTAAACGCGGGATTAGGCTCGTACCTCTGATCCTGCTTGTGCTCGAACTTCTCCTGACCCTTGTCGAACTTCTTGTCGGTCTGGTCGATGCTACCCGACGCAGGACTGGTTAATCCTTGGGTCTGGTTGTACCTCTGGATCTGGTTGCCGAAGTTTATCCCGCTCGACGACGTGTGAACGGTCGACGGCAAACTCGGCGAGTTCTGAGCCTGATAGGACGAAGAGGACACGTGGGTGTTTGCTTGGCCGGAGTGCTGGATGCCCGGATAGTTGTGTCTCGAGCTGTACGTTTGCTCCTGGTTCGAAACCTGATTGCTAGGTACCGACTGGTTCGACTGCTGCTGCTGCTGCTGTTGGCTCGCGCTCTGTGTGCTCAGCCCGACGAAGTTTTGAGCGTTTGCGTGCCCACGGCCTATCAGGCTCAAGGTCTGCGGCATCACCGGGTGTATTTTCGTCGAAGAGGTCTGGTAGATCTGAGACTTCACCGAGAAACTCGGCGCCACGCTGGACACCGGCTTCTGATGGGTCTGGAGGTTCCTATGGTTCTGGGTTTGCGTGATGGACACAGTTGTCCCCAGGCTGGACGCCGAGGAGCCGATATTGTGTTGCTTCTGCTGCAGATTCCCATGCTGTTGCTGTTGCTGCTGAGTCTGAGGTTGCTGATGGTGGATCCGGAGGTTCTGCGACAGACCGTCCGGGCTGAAGTTGTGACCTGAGCCGATTAAGTTGTTGTTCGCGCTGTTCGCGTTGTTGTTATTATTGTTGTTATTATTGTTATTGTTGTTGTTGTTGTTGCAGGTCTGCTGAAGGTTCACAGGCTGACCGCCGATGTTTTGACTGTGTTGCTGTTGGTTCGAGCCTAGGAGTTGCGATTGACCTATAGAAGTAAATCAGAAAATTAATTTAATTTAGTAATTTCTATTTAGAGACTCTTGCGAGTTTGCCAAGGAATGCTATGAAATTCTTCAGGGTCTACGAACCTTGGATATGCGACTGAGACTGGCTGTGCGCGATCTGGTGGCCAAACTGCTGGAAGGTGACTCGCTGGCCCAGCTGGGATGCGCTGGCAGAGTGCTGGATCTTGTTTTTGTTGACGTCGTCCTCGGCGGCCTTGAAGTTCACCGTGAACTTGGTGTTGTACGGCAATGTCTGGTACTTTGGGTCGTTCTTGTTTAGGTTGAAGTCGTTGTCGTTCGGTATGTGGGAGTACGGCTCGATTGCGGCTATGTTGCCGGCCGGCCTCGACTTTCCGCCGGCGTTGAAGTCGAGCTTCGACTCCGTGAACCCGGTGTTCGCATTCCCACGGTTCCCGGAGCCCAGTTGCTGACTCAGCCGTTGGTTCAGAGCTCTTTTGCGCTGAAGACGACCCTGGAGCTGCGCTATCCTCGCGTCGATCGACGCCATTTCCGCTTGTCGCTGAGCCAGGGCCAACCGCTGCTGGGACACCACTTGGTTCTGCTGCTCGTTCATCTTGTTGCGGTACTGTCGAAAGCACATTAATATTACGCGATCCGTTCAATCCGGGATGACAAGTCCGCTACGAGTTTTCTTCAAAAATTGAGAACGCGAGTGGCGCGAGAAGGAGCCAAAAACTGCAGCGTTGTTTCTACACTGTTGGACCTCGTTTAGCCAAAGTAACGATAATCGGCGCAACGGATCCGCCGATCTGAAACGATCGTCCATGTAGGACCTTTCGATTCCCGAAATCGAACTGTCCGGCGCGAATAGCCAAGGGGAAATTTACTGCAAATGGAAGATCGGCGCAGCAGTGATAGTGCAAGGACTATGAGGACCTTTCGGTGGCTAACATTTCGGGAATCGAACGATTTCTTGGCGGTGCCACGAGAATTTCGGGGAAAGGGTGACAAAGACACTCACCATAAGCTCTCTTCTGAGCTTTTCGAGTTCGGCGCTGGCGGGTGTCGACAGGTGTCCGCCGCCGGGACCGCCAACGCCACCGCCGCCTACGCCTCCTGAGCCACCGCTTCCGGTCCCGGTGCCCACAGCGTTCTGTCGGCCTCGCAGCTCCTCCAGTTGTCTTGTCAGCTCCTCGACCTTCGCCACGGCCAGCGACAGCTCCTTCTCCTTCTCGTTGAACAGCGCTCGTATGCAGTCCAGATCCGAGGCTGCGAAGGGAACAGAGAAACAATAAAAGATGAGACCACACACCTTTCGGACACGAATCGATCCACGAAACAGAGACGATTTTCATCGATGGGGGTTCTTTGTGTTTTGCGTCTATTACCGGTCAAACGATTTAATTTACTCGGTGTAACGAATTTAATTTCCCAAAGGCGGACACAATAGGCTCCTCGCGTAATCTCCGGCGGCTGATATCGGTCAAGTTGCGTCTCAAGAACCGGAAACCGATCCGGTGCCTCGACAAAGGCGATAGGGAACCCCACCGGTGAAACCTAACGATCTTCTGGCCGGTCAAAGCGATAGTTCGCGCGGCTGAAACTTTCTTTTAATTATTTCCCTCGGCCTTTGACGGCCGGTCCCCTCTCGACCCCTCTTCGGCCCCCTCTTCGGCCCGCTCGCGAGCTTTCTCCTCCGCGTTTTAAATTCGCTGGATGATGCCTCCGTCTCTGATGGCGTTATCTCGATCCTTTTCGGTCGCCGTCATCAAAGCAAAACTATTAGAAACAAGAGGCGATCGAAGCAGGTTGAAGAAACGGGTCTTATCGGACGCCGTTCGCATCCGAAACAGGAATCGCTTCGTATCGCGTACAGGAAAGAAATGACAAAGTTATCGATCGAACGTTTCGGAATAGCGATTATTCGCTTCTTTCGCCATTTGTAATTGTAAGCAGCTTACACTCTTGCTCCAGACCACTTGAGAAATAATTCACCGAATAATTAATCGGCTACGAACGGTCCCCTACTAACTAGGAAATCCTCTCTAGCCAGCCGTGAATCGTCCACTTAGAGGTAATTGAACAGTTTCATCCCTTCTACTCTAAATTCGCAATTTCATGCGCCTTTGGCTCCTGTTTGACCATCGCCAGAGTATCTATAATCTCAGCCGGACCGCAGAACCGAATATCTTCGAACGCGTCCCGAGTTTTAATGCAAGAATTTCTTTCCAGACGCTTAAATATCTCCTGCTTCATAATTGCAAATCGGAAAGATAGTTTCGAAGAAAGTTATTTTAATCCGTCGCTTCTCTTTGTGCGCGATAGCTCTTCGAGACCCATCAAACCGAAACTGTTCGCAAGCGAAACGAAAGACAATTTCATGGCATTTTCTTCGGGGAAACGTCTATCCAGCGCTTTACGATTTAATCGTTTCAATCTGTTTCTCTCGCGGTACACATTCTGTTCTTTTCTCCTCGATTTTCTTAACCGTGTCTTCCATTGTTATTTACGTAACAAAGGGATCGCATTTCCGCAAGAGAAATAAATGAAGCAAAAGAGAAAGAGAGTACAAGACCCTCCCCCCTTCCCCTGTTAAGATCCTGTCGGATTCAGGATCTCCACGCTGAGCTGAAACAGTGGAGAAGCAGAAGGTGGGGAAGGGAGGGTTTAATCGATCGTCGGAACGATTCTTTATGGTCGGACGATGCCGGGACGTGTTTTCCAGGGAATCGAGTTGGAAAACGTCGCAACGTGGCCACTCGACCGCGATGAACTGTCTCGGTTTCGATATCGCCGGGAAAAGAATGGTTTCGAGAACCGGCAAACACCGCGCTACCTGCCAGCGGAATAACATCTAGGGGGTGGCGAAGGGAGTAGTAAAGAGGGTGCTCCGGTTCTCGGTACCACGTTCCTACCGATCTATTTACCGAGAGATAAGTGTTTCGCGGGAAGCAAGCCAGTTGACGGGGACGGGCTACGTGATTCCTCTGGTCGCGTTTCGTTTATTTACCTTCGGCGTCTCATTTCCTCCCTCAGCGAATAATTCTTATCGTGCTCTCGGTAGCCTCTTGTTCAAACTCGCGAGCCGTTAGGATACAACGACGCGCCGTTCGAATCCACCCAATTGGAACTTGCACTTTAGTCGAGTCTGTTAAACTTGTTCGTCCGTGTTCCACGGTGCTTTCGCATCGACTGTGAACGATTCTTTTTGCCTGCTGCTAATTTCTTCGGTTCTTTTATTTGTGAGATATATTATTCTAAGACACCTTAATGTAATATTTTTCAAAGCAGTGCCCTATTTTGTGCTGAGGTGGCTAAGAAAACATTATATGTTGGATAATGGAAGTGGAATATAGATTCCAATTAGTACGGGCTTAGCACTACATGCGTTAAAACTGTGTACATACTTCTTAAGGTGTCTTATCGATACTCGTCGATCTTCCGGCATAATTGTGACCTTACTCTTTCAAATTATGACCCTTGGTAAGAGAACGATTGCGCAACAAATTTGGAAGCAATCGGATAACAATTTAACGTTTAAAGACACCAGTGATCCAATTTCATTTTCAAACGTAATTGTATTTCGTTATTTTAGAAATAATGTTAGTCGTACTTTATTATAAGGCAATGTCTTAGATGAATAAAGATGATTATGTGTTATTATGTTATTATGTGATTAAGTGTGATTATGTCTTACTTTGAATGCTCGTATACTTTTTAATGTGCCTTATCCAGACTGGTTGAGCCGTTTGATGCATCCAATTCAAATAAACCAGCCGATTGACCGCAGGATTAAGTGTTAGTCTTCCGGTATGTTGGCGGGAATATGGAAAGACGAGCGAGACCGGGGGCGACGTCGGAAAACCTTAGAAGAATGTGGAAGAGAGAGCCCATTGTCCCGTCCCCCTTTCGAGGGAACGATCGACGCGGCCACGCCTTATTAGACTTTTCTCCCGCATTCCCTGGTGCCCCGTTTTATATTGCCCAGCGACTTTCATATCGGTCGGCCCGCGACTCAAACGATGAAAATTTTCGTCGCGAACGAGCCAAAGAACGCGGGAAATTTATTTTCCAGGCCCTTGACATGTGCGGGCGAAGCAACGGCCGGTTCCTCAGCTGGAAAATTAAGTTTCCGTGTCGCTGGGACCGGAAAATCGAATCGCAACGGAAGTCAATCGGTCGTTCGCCATTGTGGAGTAATTAATTACCGTGTAATTGGAAACGTTAGCCGATGTTCATTGTGCGAAAGGATGCGCTAACGCGAGCAATTCTGTCGCTCTCCCTCTCTCTCTCTCTCTCTCTCTCTCTCTCTCTCTCTCCCCCCCCCCCCTCTCTCTCTCTCACTCTGTCTCTAAAGTTCCTTCAAGGAGCGTGGAGTTTTCGAAAAGAAAACAAGGCAGCGAAAGCTCGGCAAAGGGAAACTCGCGTTTAATTAAACGGTGCCGTTTTAATTGGCACGTATAATTAAACAGTGAAACTGGATAGATAATTTATCACCGCCCTACCCCGGCAAACGATATTTTCATTGTCACTGTTAACGATCCTTTCTCCGGCCCTTTAATCGTCATCGATATTAATTAAACCCGCTACGGTGGCAGTCGATCAATTATTCCATCGGTTTGTCAACGCGTACTCGAATAATCCCGTTTTCCACGATTGATGGAACGCGATTGGGCGTTGCATCTGCTTGCGGGTAAAGCTCGCTGTGTTTTCGGTCAGGAGGATCCCTTCATTCTCTAATTACATTTTTCAATCATTTTTCGAAGTCGGCCATCGTGTTTTCGGTTATGCTAATATCATTGTGCATTTATAAATGTATAATGCACCGTTACAATGTAGATTTTGATTTCAATATTTGATACAAGAGAGTTCACCACAGGTAGGGGAAACAATTTACGGTCCATTAATGGTAGAAATTCTCTATGTTCTACAATTCTACGTCTATTCTATGGAGGACCGAAGAGTGTCGATACCGAATTTCGATGTTTGCGATCGCAGCAGCACTTTGCGACAGGTAGTGAGGAGCAAAGAGCAGGAAAAAGAGAACTAAAACGGCGTCGATTCCGGTTGATAATCACGCGCAGTAGCGTCGCGGGTTCCCCTGAATAATTAACGCTCGCTTTCTTCCGGCGAAGGAGTGTGTGCGCGAGGCTGGCTCTATTAATCGGTTCGGTGGTTGATTTACGGTGTCATTGTGGTCACCGTGCGCCGGTGATTATCGATTTCGCGAGAACGCGGCATACGTATTAAATTGTGGCTGGGAACGGGGCGCAGCTGCCGGTTGCCTTTCCGGAATAAACGGCCTACCCATAATTGGAGGTGAGGGCCAATTAGACCGAGTCGAGGAGCAAGGCCGTTTCTTCGCGACGCGCGAACAAACGCCGCAAAGGAGGGAACACGCCTAATTTTCCCTCGAGTTATTTCCCTTTGGAACGACGTGACCAGAACGGAGAACGCGAGCGGACACGAGAACGAGAGAAAGAGAAAGAGGGGTGGAGAAAAAGGGTTCGGGGAGAGAGACCTTTCCGGCTTTTCGGCAGAAAACCCGGTTTCCGGGGTCGTTTCACGAGAGCTAGAGCTCTCCGCCGCCATCAGAAATCCATTTACCATCCGCAACGTCGTACCCGCGACAGGAATATCGACGCGTATCGGGTCCCGACGCCGGGTGACAGGCTCTGCGAGTTTCGGGAGCCGGCATCCAGCTGGGTACCGGGGCTATAGATACCCAGAATTCGATAATGGAATTCTAGGTCATCGGACAATCCCGCGAATCGACGAGACTCGACTCCGCGCGACGATACATCATTCCGGCTGCGATCATGCACTCGAAGCGGCTCGAAATCACCGGACCGACGCGACGATCCGCCACGGCCCGACAATTATTCGCCCCGCGTGCCACCTCTTTATTAACGCTTCATCTGCCGGTGATTACTCCACGCTTCTTCCGAACTTCGAACTTCGCTGTTCACGGCTTTTTGATTCGATCGCGTCGCAACGTAGAATGAAACGTAACCATTGAGTCTGCGTATCTTTGGCCGAAATAAAATTGGTCTAAATTTATCGTATAAACAGATCACCAATTACTTCACTACTCTTAGGTACTAGGTACTTACTAAATTGTATTGTTTATAAAATGGATGTGATATTAATTTTTACATATAAATTAAATATCATATGCATTGCAAATATTGGTGGGTGGAAAGGAGAGGAAGGTGCTCGAAGTAATAAATTCTGGACCCACTTATTGTAGAAACAATATGCAATAATACGCCCGTGACCGCAGTTAAAGGGTGAGATTAGTTACTAGATTAGTTGACAATCACCACGTAGATTATACGCTACTCCGTCTGTATCAGGAGATATTATATTTATGAGCAAGTGCACATCATGAATACAATTTCGTAACTGTTGCTAGCTGATAACAATCACGCTCTGATCATTACGCTTGCGGATGCAACTGGGTTAAAAGTAAGTAAATCGGTTCTTTTAACAATTTGTCATAAAATAATGCTATATCGTTCAATTATTCTAATGTTTCCAGGATTTTGTATTTTAGCTAGTTATTTTTGCTATGAATTCGCAGTCATTATTAACCTTTTTAGCATGACGAGTTGCTATGGTGGTTTTTGTGCTTTACTCAATTATATTATTAGTTATTAGAGTAAATGATCAAAGTGAAAGTATATGCATTGTATTTCTAAGAAAAATGATAATTTATACTATCATATATTGCAGTTTAATTTGTAATTTGTGTCGAACTCTGCCATGTAGAGAAACAGTTTTGCACAAAATTCAGCCGTGCCTAAGAGGTTAATCTTCGCTTGCTTTGTACAGCATTATTTGATGTGAGCGGTGAGGCCACTTCACAATTACCATCTGGATAACTTTGATTCTCCCCTTTTTTTATCGGATAAGGAACCAATACTTTTCAATATGCGTATATGCAAATGAATTTAATCGCGTCTTCAACAGCGACGGCAGAGTTGCGAAAGAACCTATCAACAATTACGCTTCCACGGCATTCAATTTAAATCGCAATCTGCCCTCCTGACACTTCAGTTTTTCCGTGTTCCAGCGACTCGACTAAACGTTTGCTCGGATGTCTGATGCTCCGAGGGCATGGCTCATCCCACGGGCAGGATTCTACGAACTTCCGAAAGTCGTTCGAAAACGGGCCGAAGTTCCCCGGAATTTCTGTTTAGCAGTTCTGGAAGAACGTTCTACGAAACAGACGCGCGTATTGGAACTTCGGCGACGGATTCGATCGAATTCGAAATATCCGATCATACACGGTCGACGGACTGCGAAAAAGTAAGAGAACTTTGACATAACCTTGCCAACAACCGCTAAGAACCACCAAGAACAGCGTGGAACTGGAACGGAGACGGCTCGACGCGCTTCTTTTTGGACTACCGAAGTCATTTTCTCTCGAACATGTATCCTCTTCTTTACACGGGTCGTAAAACCGGAATAAAACCGAAGGACTGCGAAGGAATCGGCGCGGGGGCGTGGAGGATTCTCGAGGACACTCGAGGACTGCGAGGGGAACGTGAAAGTTCGCCGAGAAGGGCACCGTTCCCGCGTGAATACCAAATTTCCAGATGGAAAACTCGCGCACACCCGCAAAGACACCCGGTTCTTCGCCCTCGGAAAAACTTTTTCAGCGAGAACGTTCCAACGTTGTCTCGAGCCTGGATGAAACTCCTGAGCGAGACGAGCGGCTTCGCCCCCGGGAAATCGGAAATCGGTGAACGGCCAGCGATCAAACTTTTCCGATCGGGAAATAAAAATCTGTACCGTGAATAGACCCGCGGGCCTGTACCTTAACGATACTTTCTGCGATGATATCGGCTCTTTTTATAATTGTTTTTCGAAGTTTCAGGCTCGATATCGGCGTCTGTTTCGGCCCCGGATGCCAGCGAGTCGGATTAGAATATCAAGCGGGGTGACATGTGCAGTGAATGAAGCTGTATGTTCGTTACAATGGTCGTCCATAAATCGTTGTTTAATCCTCCGAATGATGTTACTGCAAGCGAACTGTTTTACTACTAATTGTAAGTTCACTCATAGTCAGGGCATTTATATGTACATAGTATATACATACATATCAAAGACAAATGATTGACAAAATATGTCTAACGACCAATGAATAAGAAAACATTTTTAACGAATGAAAAGTAACATGTCAGTGATTTGTTGTGCTAACAAAGTTTTCTTCCATCAATCTTCTTTGTTACTATTAAATTCTTATATGAGATAGATCATTTATGTTTATTATTTGTCAATCCTTATCTTAGGGTATGATAAACATATGATCAGCCTAGATCGAGTGTTGCACGTGTGCTATCGTGGCGATAATCTATTTTTAAATAGTAACTTTAAAAAAACCTGCCACATGATACTAATCCAAATAATTTGGTGGATTATGATTGAATATTTGGATGTTTACACAATTTTCTATGAAATTCTTAATTGTTGATCTTTGATTTCAAAGGAATTATTAGAAGACTGTCGGTAGGTAAAATGTTAATACACATAGTGAACAAAATAAATTAATCATTTCAAATACAAAAGTCGCACCTTTTATATATTATAAAAAGGATTATAGTATTCGCATATTTTCGCAACCCAGAAATAAGTTGCAGTCGTTTTATCGAATCGAGACGAAGTTTCGCTCGACATTTTCGACACGAGGAATAGTGAAAGACGGATCGAAATGGCATTGATTGGCCTTGGGACCGTGCTTAGGCATCCTCTCAGCCGACGAACCCTTTTCTCCTAGTTTGCAAGCCGCATCGGGCCTCTATTTCCCGCGAAAACGAGATTTCCCGATTGTCGGAGTGCCGCGGGGGATCCAAGATGCAACGTAGAAAAGAAGCGCCCTTGCGGAGATGCATCCGGAGCCATAAATCTTTCGGAGACGCAACTACACGAACCTTTGCATCTGCTTTGATCTTCCTTTGCGGAACGGTTGTTCATTGATTCCGTCGTAAAATAGGGTCACGGTTAACCCGGATCAACGATCAATTTGGCAATAACATCTTCGGATCGTTCTTCGGCGCTACTAGAGTTTTTCAGGTCGCGTGATAACGCGCACTGCAACGTGGATCGCTAATTAGGGAGCTCGCAAGCGCGTAATCGCTAATTGCTAGAGACCGTGCAACCACGACGATGGATCTCCTCTCTCGGTGAATTAAAAATGCATGGATTCGCTCGTTAAGAGCGCAATTAAAAATAGCACGGCCGTCTTTGAATACAGTGAATACTCGAGCGTGAATTTTCTTCTTCTCGGAGTCGGCCAGAGGCAGCCCATGTGCTTTAGTTCCCGCGGATCCCGACCGTAGTAACGTAAAATTTTCCTGAACCTGCTCGCTCCGCGTTGCAACTCAATTACCCGGTGAACGCACAGGTGTGCACGAGATTCGACGACCTGAGGCCAGTCGTTCCAGACACCGGCCCATCTTTGAATCTTCTTTGATCCACGGAGCTGCGATTTTTCTGAGGTAAACCCGCGATATTTTTACGATCGTTGGTATCCCGTTGCAAACAAAATGTTAGCAGCTGCATCAAGAGCCCTCGGCTCGCAAGTGCTCTCTTAATTTTTAATCCGAGGGCTGCCGTGTCGTCGGATGCTTCAGGATTTCCGGCTCACCCCCTATATCCTCCAGATATTGAAACTGTATTCTTGGCACTCGCGTAAGAATTCCTGTCCGCGATGCATCTGAAATGGATCAAGGCCTAGACAGCCTGCTTTCCGTGTCCATCCCTTCGTTAATAATCGAGTGGAACCTTGTCTCGATGCTTCATCGAGGCAACCGAGGCAACCGAATGTTTCCGCGGACTTCCTACCTTCCGGACAGCTTTCGTCAGGTATTTTTATGTTTATCGGCAAACAGAGCTCGAGGATGCACTCGGATGATATTTATAATTGAAAGCGAAATTTAAACTGAATGAAGTCACGCGGTAATTTAATACCGTTTAACAATACACCTGTATGTATAATGATAAGCTTTATTCGTTACTTAAAAATATATAGAACTATTATATTAAATTCGGTTTGTCATTAGATACCTTCTTTTATCGGCTATCATCGATGTTGAAATGGTGAATTACATTACATACATGTACATTCTATCCCCAACTTTAAGGATTGATTTCACCTTTGCAAAATCGTTGTACATATTGTATATACTTTTAGAAATAACACATTCATCCAAAACCCTGTCTCCTAAAAATGTTTATTTTTAAAATAATGAAATACTTAGGTTTGAAGACAGAATGATATTAACATTTTTTAGTCCTTCACCACGCTCGGTTCTCTCACCAAGTCTCGTAAGTAAGGAGAAAAAGATCGTTAAAAAATGGTTGTCCTCTATAGCTAAGGACCCCCGTTTTTAGTTTCTTGTTTTTCATACAAGCGACTTCATCCGATTCGATCGTGGTAAAGTCGACGAAACAGAGCTTTCCGATCAGCCTTTCCTCGATCGAGGACCACAAGGGCTGAAGAAATGTCTAATCCCCTGAAAGGGTCGGTTTTAGCTTTTGAGTCCTGGCCGGAACAAGATAAACCGACTCCATATTCGGAACACAGCTCTGTTGCTCTTTCGATGCGGGGGACTATTAAAATTTCGATCGCGTAAATCTAACGGGGCGTAGAAACTCGGGAGAATTATGGTGCGATCCCATTCAACCGGATAAATCTATCGACGACGGGGAACGTAGCGGTTTTCCTTGAGGACGCCAAGCGTCGTGCCGGCCAATCGATTCTCGCAATATCGTGGGTCGCCGTGGATTCCGGACAGATATAGGAATCTATGAAATCTCGCAGCCCCCTTTAATTGGATTTCTTCTTTTAGCTCGTCAATCTTACTTAACCGAACTCCCATTCAAGTTTCACCTTCGACCGACCAGAATACCGTCGCGTGACTGCTTTCGAACGATCAGACTGCTTAAATATGAACGCATACGATTATACCGAATCAAATCGAACAGTATTTTACAGTAGAAGTCGAAGTTGTCTGCTGCGCTAGTCACGGTGCCCGAAATTTCCATAAAGCCGCCTAATATTCTGGAGAAATCTTAAATCTGAAGAAAACCGTAAATCTATAAATTTTACCCAAAAACAAGTGCGAAAGTTATGGCTCGTTAAATAACGATTTGTATAAACATTTATATGGAACAAGTGTAAGATTTCACCATATTGTCAGGTGGCTTTATGGATATTTCGGATAACAGTAGACGTAGTTTCGATCTCACAAAGCGTGAACTAGAATAAGAATAAGCTTTATTCGTGGCTGCCTGATTCAAGATCAAAAATTTGAGTAACTTCATCGTTTATTCACGAACCGAGAAAATTGGTTTCACTTTCGTCGGTGTGTAGCCCGAAATCGATAAAGGCCGAGCGAAAGGGACGACGGTGAAACGAACTAGCGCGGTAGGCGACGCCGCTCGCGATTAGCGGCCTCTTAATTATCTCGCGGAACGGTTTATTGGCCAGGGATTTCGTTATTACGGCGTCACGCGAAATTATCCGAGAACATGTGCGACAAACGACGCCACGCTGACTATAATTCTGAATCGGCCGGTGTCGATAATCCCCTTGATGCACGCGATTCTAAGCGTCTACACACGATTGCCATACATTTGTTTTACTAGTGCTAGAGATTTAACCGTTCGAGAGTGAATATCAGCGTAGTTAAGTGCATTGTATTTTACAACTTGCAAACAGGTCATTTGATTATGCACATGAAAGATCAGGATTATCAGCACGTACAGAGTTAATTTTTAAACGTTTCTGGCTTTTGAGCAATGATAATAATTGATGTGAGTTGACAGTATGCTTTGAAGTAGATGAATGCAATTATATGAAACAGTCAGCATGAATAATTACGGTGTGAAATTCGCAGAGAAACTTCTCAAAATTGTATTAATAGTACGTCGTACCTTATTAACACTAGAACTACCGAGCCCTAAACGTGACTAGTATATATTGTTTTATGACAATGACAACATTGAATTTATTTAAACTTTCTACGATTTTTATTACAATATGTACTTCAATGAAGAAGTTCGTGTAAAAATTTTCAACAAAAACATTTTTATAGTGTCAAGAATTGTAAAAGAACGAAATCAGAAACCAGTCATTTTGATTGCTTTGGTAGTTCTAGTGTAAACTAAAGCTTCTTCCTGGTTTTATAATTGTATTAATATTATTATAATTTACGGTGACGTAGTTGTATAACATTAAAAAATCATATTCTTCATTACATTTCTTTCTATTTTGGGAAAACATCGACAAAAGTTTGCCGAACATCATCGTTTAATATGTTCTTTCATATCAATCCACTTGTATCCAAAAGTGCCGTACAATACAAAATTCGGGAACTGCTATAGTTACGTATCGCAGTGCATTATTAATTTGTTTCATCGCTTAAGGCTTCCATGCACAATCTAGTTTTCTGAGGAAGATGTTCCCAGAATTTTAACCAGTCCCCGTCCACGAATGGTTGAATTTCAACCGAATATCGTCACCGTAGTACAAACTGCTGATCGCGAGGACGATCACGGGTCAGATATGAATCAGAGGTTAAATACAGTAAGACGGCCGGGTTTCAGCAGAGATTTTTCAGGAACGAACGACTACGACCAACGTGACAGGCATTTCGCAGAAAGGGACGAGCAATTTATTGGTCCTCGAGGCAGCCATCGAATGTCGAAGTAGCGTTGCTTTACGGTGTCTCGTAAAACCCTGCACCGGCATCACGGTTTCGCCGTATTTCCTGAAACTGTTCGCAATTTTGAATTTTTCTCGGGGTCATGTAACTTTTCATGGTGCATCGCGAGGTCGTGACCAAGGGTTCGGAACGGCTCGGTCGTTCCCCGGCCTCCGTCATCGTTAACGGAATACCTTGCATTTGTTCCTACGAAGCAGACCAAGATGTCTCGAATTTTTCCGGCGTGCGTTCTTCGCTGCTTCGGAAACCGCTGCTAAAGCTATCTAAAAATAATAAAAGTTACATCGTATTTTCATCGCTCGACGTGCGAAATTTCTTGGAAAAATTCATACTGTCCTCGTTCCCGTAAATAAATGATTCTTTCTCAGAAATATTTTCGTACAGATTTAATTTAAAAATACGACACAACTTTTATTTCTCCCTTCTTAGGTAGGTCTAATTAGCACTTCTGTCAAGTTCCATCAAAATCAGCGTGTATCAGTCACCGGGGTTTTCTAGTTAATTGTCTCGGAGAGTTTTGGTGCTGAAGAATGCGATGAAAATCTGCACCAAAGCAAGAAATTGTTCTTCCTGTTTCACGGCTGCGTTAAAAATTCAGAGGAACAGCAAACTTGGATATTCAATCCGGAAAGCGTACAGTTTGCAAGCTACTTAAGCCAGCCTCCAATTCAGGAAAGAGTCTCGAAGCCGTACACGAGAAATTCCGTAAGAAAACCTCGCGGAAATTTGTCCTATAGCTTCGGAAAAAGTTGCTCTTCGTGGCTCGGTGAAAAATTCACCGAGGAAAGTTGGAACCTCGAAGACGGAAGTGAACTGTTTGCAGTTTCAGGGTAGACAGGTATCAGAAGTTTGTCGTAGAGAAGTCCGGCGGGACTGCAGGAGCCTCCAGAGATACGTGTCGAGTTTATTCTGTCCGCAGGAATCCGAGAAAAAGTTAATTAGCAGCGCGCCGCGTGTCGATCCAGTTTACAGTCCCGAACCTTTCCTCTTCAGCGGAGGTTTTTCACAGCGGAGGTTTTCCCCGGCGAAGGTAGGAACGGTGCAGAGGGCGAGGCGATTGGGCTGCGAGAAGATTTTCGGGACACCTCATGAATCAAGCGGGACCCCCGTTATCTCTTATATTAATCGAATCCAGGCCGGTAGAAAGATTTATCGAAGACTCTTTAAGTGGTTGGAATCTTAAATAGTTTCCAAGAGGTTTCAACTCGGAGTTTAGTTGCAGGAGCTTTCTCTCCCTTTCATACTTTCCTTCTCTCTTCTTTCCCGAAGGTGTCCGCGGGAAAGATGAAGTACCGTGACCCCCTCGGTTTCAGCTCTCGCAAAGAGGGAAATTAGCTCGCGAATGCTGCGCGAAATTATCGCTCGTTATCGTCCCTGCAAAGTTCCACGGCCACCCCCGCCATTACGCCCCTCCACTTCTTTTTCCCGGTCTAACTGTTTGCTCGCCAGCTTCCTTTGACCCGCGCGAATTTCAATTACGGGCCGACTCGATTTTCTCTGTAATTTTTACCGCCCATCCCCGCGTAACCGCCGACCCACGCAAACCCCATCCTCGGCACGTTATTAAGACTGAACCTGTAACCCAGATCTCGAATCTGAAAACGAATCTGCTGGAAATAATCAATTCCAGCTAGGATATTTCGCGAGGAACCCCTCGGGGGTTGTAGGCGCAAGTTACCGCTTGAAATCTGCTGCCGTTAGACGCAGGTACACTGCCCGCTGAAAGTTTCGAATCCTCCTTGCAGTTTCAATTTGTCACGGTGACTGCGTTTTCGAAGTTTTCTGAATCCTAAGCAGATACATAAATGCAAATACAGATGCAAATACTTATTTATCCTACTAATCTGTTAACGAAATATTTCATCATACCAGGAAGACATTTTCAATGGGATGACGACTTGTTACGTTATGGAGATTTTTAAAAGTGATTAACTATTAAAACTATTCAAACTAGTGTAACTATATGGCAACACTTCAAATTTGCACAATTTAGTTTCAAACAGCACTATAATGCCCCTATTTTATAGTAGAGTAAGGATGTCATTCCTTTGTCGATCTTGTCAATGTCGAAAGGCATTATGCTAATTACATACGATCTATTTCTTCAGTAGTAAACGTAACTAAATGGTGCAAATTGTGTTACTCAAAAGGTTTAAGAAAAGCTTTGCATACGCCTCGTTACAATTTGTTTAATTAATCCTTCGTACATTGGAAATATTTGATTTATATATTTTCTAAATACATCGTCAAATATTTTGTCAAAATATATAATGAACAAGTGAAAAGCGATTCTTTTAATATGTCACTGCGAAGGAAAAAGTCGTTATTGTGATACCGAGTTGAATAAAAAGTTAATTCCCCGGTTAACAAGTTAGGAATTTTGTCATATCCCAAAGAAGATCTAACGGAATCTTTTTAAACCTTCTTTAGGTCGGAGATTAAATAAAATCCAGAAAAATGAATTCTTAAACCAGGACAAAGACCTCATATTTCAGCCAGCGGATCGTATCGAAGTATCGATCGCTGTGTCCAAATATTAGCTTCGCGTTTGGATAAGTCGAAAACTCGAAAGTAGAATCGTGACTTTTGGCGGAGACTGTTGACGCAGCTGTGCTTCGCCATCCAGATTTTGCATTTCTATTCTACGTACGTCTATGCCAAGTATCTCCAGCAGTCGTGATACAAGCAAGATAGGTTCGACGAATTTGTGGAAAATGAAATATGTTCGCCGAGTGCCGCGGGGCGACCCTAAGCAATCGGTGGACAGGAAATCAGTTTCGCAAAGAAGATCCGATGAATTTTCATGTCTGTAAGATCCGCATCAATGGGATATTAAACTTCGGATTTAATATTGGACGCTCGTTCCAAGCTTTTTTCCATTCGTGAAAATTCGTTCCCTGAAGGAAGTCTAATATCCAACGGCGCGACACGAATCGCCGTCCACTTCAAATACTATGGGAAGGGCAATGAAATGAGAAGCTTCGCCATTGGTCGAGAAAATCATGCGTGCGACCATTTACGCGAGGGGATTGATTCAAGCCGCGCATTAATTCGGTTTGGTAACGCGGGAGAGGGGCGATCTCGCCCGAGGGTAACTTCTTTTAATTAAAATCTGCGTCACCGTTTCCAGGCTCGTTCAATTCAAGGGACTCCTAGTTTTTCGAATAAACCGAGTCGCGCGTGAAACCTCGGGATTAAGGGGATCGGGAGGACCACTCTTATTTCGGTTCAGAGCACGGCGGGGGTGGAGGCGTTTCGTCGAATTAGGACGAACCCGAAAGAAGTGACGAAGCAATCTTACGTTATGCGCACGTCGGAGATTTTTATGAAGCCATATGTGAAACTCGATATCCGGATTTTGATTCCTTGATATTTAACCCCTTGATATGCAAATAAGTCAAAGTCGTATTTTATTTCGATTAAACAAACAGATGAGGAAGCTTGAAAACCGAACGAAACATTTACGTTCTTAAATATCATTTGGGAAGCTTGTTATACTATAATATAATAATTAACATTTTAATCCATGATTTAAATCGAGCCTGACCAGTGTCGATTATGTTTGAAACTAATAAATGTATCACAAACACCTGGTTACGTTAGAGACTAAATGACGAAGTTAAATTAATGTAATTAAACTAATTCATATTTTACGAAATTTGTCCATACTTCGTTTGGAAATTGATGCAATATGCCAAAAACTTCTAAAAATTGTATTGGTGCTGTAGCTGTGGTTCAAAATGTGGACGAAGTGAGAAGGGTTAAATTCCATCGACATCGAAGTTTAAACTAGCATCTAGAACTACTGGCGTCTTCCAGATGTCCGCCAAGAGGTGAAATTTTTTAAGTTATGTGGGTTCAGGATCAGATTTATTTCAAGAAATGGCAAGTCGGTCAATGTTACAGGTATCGTCACGCAACAAACACCATTTCATGCCTAAAACTTTGGAGTTCACTTTAAAAATACGAAAATATTATTTTCGAAATTTTATGAACGATGATCTCAGCTTACAGACAGTTACTGTAAAAATGACGTGGGGTCGAGTCGTCCCGAGTTCTTCATACCCTCGAGGCTCGGGGAATCCCGTCCAGATTCCGTCCGAGGAGAATCGGAAGTCAACATGGTTGCAGCTGGGTAGCCCGTAAACTTTTCCGGGCAGGGAGATCGCGAATATGAATACGTACTTGCACGTAGAAACGTCGACCGTTCCCGAGGAATATTGGGTCAGAATAATATAAAGTTTGGGGTGGGAGGAGGGGGGTCGCCGCGCAGCCCGAGACGACGGAACTCGACTCACCCCTCGGTCCCGTAACAAATACAGTTTACGTTTCCGCTGCTCTGCCTCGCGTATTTTCCTAGCCTCTAATAGCACTAATTTCCGGGCCAAGTTACGACTCTTCCCTTGGTCTTCTTCCGCTGATTACTCGTGTATCAAAGTCGAGCGAACGGGAGTCGCGTGTCCTCCCCCGAAGTCCGAAATTGAAGGAAGTCGGAAGAAAATTCACTGCTGCCGAAAATCAACCGGTTCCTTAACCTCTTGCCATACTTTGACGAGCACAACTCGCGATGGAGATTTCTAGTACGAATGTTATTGCTTTCTTTTAAGTTTAAAAATGAAACTCTGATCCCCTGTCGTCAATATTTAAGCGTTTAAGTAAATACAGGTGCACAGTAAACGTAAATTGTCTTTTTTTTCTAAGAAATTATTGCAGTAGAAAAATTTCTAATCGTTGCAACAGTGAGGAAAATAGAGCAGCAGGGATTTAATTGCTCCACTTTCTCATCACTTTTTGATCTAATCGTTGACACTAAACCTACCGAAACCTAAAAGTAATCAACGTGTATTGTATTATAGCGATGAAAGACTGTATTTATTTAAACCCATCGCCGTTTTTGTTTTAATTAATGGAGTAGGTGGAATTTAAAATGGTGGACAGATTAAAACAACTATATTAAAATTACTAAAAGAAGAAACAACTTTCAATTTGGTTTCTATTCCTTACTAAATACGGAAACTTTTATTTTCCATAAAGATCGTTGTTTCCATTATTTTCGTTGTAATGTATGAAACTTTGAAATAAAAAATGTGAACCCGGTCATTTTGACGAACTTGATAAGTTTAGTGTTAAATGTCTCTCCGCTTCGATTTCGAAATAGGGCTGAGTAGATTTACGAGGGGTGAGACGCATGGTCCGAAGACGTTTAGGGTTATTTGCACGTGGATAAGCCACACCCCTGTCTCACGATGGAGGATATTTCGAAGGGGTGGTTCGGCGATGGGTCGCCAAAACGTTTGTCAAGCAATCTCGCAATCAAGCCGTAGCTATGACTCGCAGATGGGTCAGAACTCAATTACCCTGTCCGGTGGCAAGAGGCAGAGACGGATCAATTCCGTCGGTTTATTTTCCGGGAGCCCTCGAGCCCCTTTGGCGACTTCCGACTCGTTCCTGGCCTTCTTCGGCCCCGTTATAATTATTCGTATCACGAAAGCACGACAATGGGGAAATAAAAAGAGTCAATGGGAGGTTCGCAGAGGCGGGCAGAATCGCAGAAAGCGGAAAGTTCGCGTGAAGAGGGCGAAGGATCAGAGAGGGTGGCGCTATTGACGAAGTGGAGCGAGTTCCGCGCTCTATAGGAAATAGATTACGCGAATTTCTGGGCGTAACGCGATCAAAAGACTGCTGTTCGGGCCTCCATTCTCGGCTCGACTCGGCGTTTCGCTCGATTGCGCTTCTCACCACCCCGATCCCACCCTCGCCGAACTAGCTCGCGAGAAACTCTCCTCGGAAGACGCATCTTCGGCCGAATAGGAAAACTTGCGAACATAATGGACAGGAGACCGAGAACGATGGAGTTTGGACGGAGAGCGGAAGCCGCGCAGACATCGAAACGCTTGCCGAACCCCTTCACGCTGGTTGCTGAAGGGTCGAAGCGAGCAGACATAGTAACGAGTCGAAATTTCTCCTAATGCGATTGCGTTAATGCTCCACCCCTTGAACGAAGTTTCACTCAGAGAAACTATTATCGCCGCCGATTCGGACTCGATGGGTAACCGAGGGTCTCGCTAGGTTCGCACCTTTTGTGCATACGTCTATTTCTAGATCTACTTGCAGGTCCTTTGAAATCTCTGAATTTTCGGGGCGAGATGTAAAACATGATTGATGTTAGTAAAAACGTAAAAAGCAACAGGTGCATCTTCGAAGAAGGAGTCTGGCCTTTGTTAAAGATTTTACAGCGTAATTCTCAGAAACGAAGCAATTCTAGCTAAAAGATCTTCCCGCTTCGAAGTTGAATAACTAGGCCAAAGAATCCTACAGCACATAAAAGCCATTTCACGTAACATTGCAAAAATGAACAGAATTCTCCAAAGTCCATATGTTACGCATATATTCATGTTATCTGGAACGAACCAAATTTTTCGGACGAATTTCATTTGTACGAATCGAATGTGACTATCTTCCAGGATAAAATCGGTACTCGTTTATTATCGTACGCTTTCATTTGGTCGAGTTATTCAGCTTCGCAGTACAAGCGACGCGTAAGCTTCGGCGAAGTTGTTCGAAAGGATCGCTTCCGCTTCGAAATTGATTGACCAGGTAAAGAAAAGTCGTACAGCAAGCAACGAACTCCGATTTTTCACGAGAAGATCGTCGCTTTCGACTGGCATAAGTACAACTTGACAAAAAATTCCGTTCACTCGATATAGCAATGCAAAGTATAAAGGAATTTCGAAGACCGTCTAGCACGCAAGGATAAGAAGATCGAAATAAGGACCTGGTTATAGCGCACAAGTCTTCAGCCTAAAAGGAGAACAGGCCGCTGTAAGCGGGCCCTATGTATCATCGTAATTAACGTCTCCGATCGAGTTCAATGGGACCATTTCAGCCGGGAAATCTTTATTGAACGCTATGCGCTCGAGTCACGATCGTTCGGTATCCTTTTACGAGGCGTTCGATCCCGCTGTAGAAACGGCGGGAATTCGCGGTTGTGCTCGGCCTCTCGTTTCTCTGCTCCATTCCCGGTCCTCTGCGAAAGAGAGGAGAAAGAAAGGAGGGAATGAATGAGAGAGAGAAAGGAAAAGAGAGAGAGAGAGAGAGAGAGAGAGAGAGAGATACTCGACGTTGTCGAGATACCAAGGGCTGGTTCTCGGCGTCTGGCCGGCTCGAGCGATATCGATATTCACCGTGGTCATATAACCGAAAGGACTCGGGCCGGGAATTCCTCTTCGTTCCCCTTCGTGACTCCTCTGTCTCTTTCTCTCTCTCTCTCTCCTCTCTCTTTCTTTCTCTCTCTCTGTTTCCTCGGCGCCGTGTTTCGTTCCGGCCGCGTCGGGATCGAACTTTCACTTTCGAACGCAATATGCTGCCGGGCTCCCGGTGAATTGGATTAACGAGGTTTATCATCGCTCGTTTTATAGACTATCCTAGCGGAATGGATCCACCGAATGGGACAACCGGAATTGTGTTCGGTCCCGCCGCGATTAGTTCCCCGCCGAACGCATGGCAAACAAATTCGCAGACTTTCGAAATCTCTCCGCCAAATTGACCGGCGTCCCCCACCGTTTCCCTCTCTCTCTCTCTCTCTCTCTCTCTCTCTCTCATCATCATCCATCTATCGGTCTATCTATCTGTCTATCTACCCCTCTTCAATCAATTTTCTCTCGTAAGCGAATTCATTGGGCAAAGGTATAGTCTCTGGCAGCGGAATCGAATCAAATGGATTTAGAAACGGACTTATTAATCGACTTACTCAGCGTAGCGTTGTTGGCACGCGACTGGTCGGTCTGCGATCTGAGCAATCGCAGCCGATTCAGCTTGCTCTGTTGTTGGTCCAGCCTGTGCCTCAATCTGGCGAGCTTGTCCTGCTGTGCTGGCTCCTGAAACAGTGAACAGCCACCGGTGAATGTGCTGCAGAGTATCAAAGTGAATGTACGCTAATGAACAACGTCGCCGATGGGATCTCGATCGGTCAGTTTTCAGTGCTCAGTTTGGTTATGACAGTAGGTAGCTGTCCAGAAATTAGATGGAGTTATGTCAAGGTTACGTTTATAGCATTTCAGAAGTAGTGCTTACTTAGGTAACGTCTTTGGGTGAGTCGGTTACGTCAAGGCTATGTCAGAGTTATGTCAATCACCTGCAACCCCCGAGATCTTTTTAGGGTTCATAAATTGGGAACTTTTAAGTTGTGCATTGGACCGTCTCTGATTATGGGAACAAAGTCTAACGTGGCATTTAGCATTTTGATTAACCCCCTACATTACAGGGTTGACAGGGTTATGTCAGGGTTAATTAATATCCGAGGATTCATATCGTATCAGAGAAATTCGATGGACGTTCTCGTATGAAATCGTCGTACTATGGTCGATTTTTGTAAAAAGTGGGACAAAAATCGTTCAGTGTCAGTGTTGTCGAGCAATGATTTGACGTCATCGCTAAGCGTAATCGCTTTTTCGAAGAAAAGCCCGCGAGGCTTCAGACGGGTTTTCCATATCTGCACGCCTCGAAGTATTTCTTCGGATTACTCGTGTTTTTTAACATATTTCTCTTGGGAGATTAAAATGGGACGTCGTTGAGCTTATTTACGACTTTGAGCACATAGAACTAACCAAACCGTAAAAGCCGTAGCTGCTTTTGAATTCTTTAACCACAGTAAGGAATACTGAATCATATGCAACAATAAATATGCAACTCATTCCAACGCATTCCAATGACATTACGTACAAATGTTCAATCTATGGGATACATAAGAAATTGATTCCGTTACCTAATTAATTCATTGTTTATTGTGATACATAAAATTTCATCTTCTGTTTATTAAATAATTTCAAACATAGTCATTCTATGAGAGAAAAATTAATCTGAAATTTTAACGCTAGGTTTACGGACTGTGCCGTAATTACGTGTACCAAATTGTTTAATTAACGATTATTGAAATTGTAGTGATACATTTCTGGGGATTACATTGAATAAATTCATTCCAGTGGACATTTATTTTGATAAAAATTATTTGCAAGAAATAGAAAGAGCTGCACTTGGTGCTCTATAAACTTAAAGTTAAATCATTTTTAGTGGCTTGAATCTCATAAATTATTCATATTATGCAGTAATAAATCAGGTTACGCAACTACTTTCAATTTATAAAGTCGTCCTTTTTTTTATACTTTTGTCCCATTCTTAATGATTAATGACCACCGTGCGTCGCGTTGAAGTATCAGCAATTTTTCGAAGCGTGGAGCAGAGTTTCGTTAGAATCTTTCGTAGCAGTGCGAGAGTCCTCCGCGAGCTGTGGTCTCAAAAAGTTACAAGTTTGACCGTCCGTCGGAAAATAGTATTTATAGAGGAACGCCCACGATGAGAAAGTTAATTTGTTATTCCTCAGCCGCTTTTGCGTATTAGCATACATCAAGTGCCTTTGAGGAAGCATTTGACGGAACGAGTTTCAGCAGTAGGAGTCCTACAAAATCGTGACCATTTGCTTAACCCTACACGTTCCCCTCGAATAGAGAATTATTAACCAAGTCCTGCTTGCACGCGACAAAAATTCGAGAATACTAATTCAAAGAGATTGGAGCTCGGAGAAGTCGTTCTCTCGAAAACGCTCGTGAAACCGAACAAAAGCGAAACTGTATTTCGATCTCGAATTCCTTGCTCGGAACTTTCTATAAAAATATCGCGTGGCAGCGATATGAATCGGGCATAGTTGCAGCGTCGGGATGAAAGTGGCGCGAACAGGAAAAGAGAAACAGAAAACAATCGAGCGGTTCATTCCCTAATGGAGTAATGGGCGCGAATACTCTCTTTCGAGTCCGGAAGGACGTATCTTCGGTCGATTAGTTTCTCCCTTCTGTGTCTAGCCGAGAGACAGCTTTCAACTTCTCGTAGGCCAACGCGGTAATCCGGAACCGTCGAAATTACAAAGAGAGCCTTTTCACCGCAGGAAATAAGATCTCCTTCCGTTTTCACGGTGTACATTGTCGGCAGTTAAAAAGTCCGCGGGCTTAGGCGAAAGCCGGAACGAGGCGGATGGAAGATCAGCCAGGGAGATCCGAATGAAAACTCTCAATCTTCGGCGGTATTGAGCTCGCACGCCCGTTCTCCGGATAGAGCCGCGCTGGATTAGGGCTTTCAGGGCCTCGGAAATCCCGGCCGAGTCCTGTCAAGGGATCCCCTATTACTTCGAATCGTTCGCGGTCTCGCCGAGGAAATGAAAAAGCTTCGTGACCCGGCGCACGTTAACTTCGTCGCCGGCTTCGTCGCCGGCTTCGTCACCGATTTCGTCGCCATTTTCATAGGAACTTTCATAGCTAGTTCTCTTAATTGGGAGTTGTTACTAGGGACTTATTCGAAATGAGTTAGCGAGCTTTCAACAGCATCGCTCAGCATCGTTTGAAGCCATTTAATCGGTGCCGTTGTCCAGACCCGTGCATATAATATAAGGGTGATAACTAGGCAAGGATTTAAAGAAGCATATTAATATGTGCAACTCATTAAAATTATTAAATTGTTATTGCAAACAATTTTTATTTTTATTGCGCGTTACACTAAAATGGGGTTATATCAGGTTATGTCAAATTATGTCAGTGTTGGGTTGTAAAACGGAATTGTTAAATAAGTTGAATTACTATTAAATTTATATTTTCACTTTTATTATTTGAATATGTTCGCCCAATGAATTTATGGCTTCCAAATGTTAACATTAAATAATACATCGGGTGTCAGGTTTACTTCTGTATTTCGACCGTGATTTTAGCTTCTATATAGGTTGCGAACTACCTCATTTGTTGCATACAAATTTTTCACGAAAATCAGAGGAGCGAACACAGCTATATTATACACCGTGCTCACTACTAACGCGATCAGTGTGCTGTATTGGTGCGCGTGAGATTACTGGCCGAGAGGCAGGTCGATGCAGCCGGCAGATATCCTCCAGTCTCGTTTAATCTGCTTATTATCGCCGAAGAAGAGACTGGCTCTTTACCCATAGGCTCTCCAGAAGATCGTCGAGAGCCGAGCACACGTGTCTCTCGAGAAAAATCCGACCCGGTCGCTTTCATTAAGGACAATTGGTACTTCAACTGAAAATAGCCGTCGCAAATCGATGATTCGAAAAGTGGAGTGTCCGAAGATCCGATAACTTCCCGTATTTTCGCGTTTCTCAAATTATCCGATTGCCAAATATAAACAGACTAGCAAGGGAGCAGCGACATCGTTGACAACTGCCGATATTTCAGAGAAAATTGTGACAATTACTTGAAAACGTACTCTTCAAACGAGAAAGGTTGCATTCCGAGAAGTTGACGAGTTCTTCAGAAAATAAAACTGACAAAGATCGCATCCTTTCCACGCGAGAAGACACATCGTTACGAGGATTCCAGCATCTCGTTAGGTTCATGTAGAGAACCCGTAACCGCGTTCAGATCTTGAAGCAGACTCTATCCAGCCGCATAAAATGGCACTTGAACAGACTAAAGCGGCTGCACCGATAACGTCGATCCTCGATTCTGGATTCTTCGGGGATAAACTTCCACGATTTTCACACGATGAAACCGGTTGAAATGAGCGGAGTGATCCTGAAAGGGCGAAGGACGAGGATTCCAGGCGAAACTAGGTCTCGCTGGGAGGGAACTCTCGGGCATTGGAACCGGGTAACCATTCCGCGTGTCGTTTCGCGACGTAATCGCCGCGCTCTATCGATCTATCGCGTTTCCTGCGTAGAAGATGGCCCGGCTGATACTCCGTTTAATGTCAAGGCCACCGTTTGCAAGGTCAACCTAACGGTCGGCGAGCCAGCCTCGTCGCACGTCCCTATTTTTTCGTTCCCGTGACGAATGGATCGAGTAGCCTGAGCGATCACACGGGAGCCGAACGCGTTTCCTAGAGACGTTAATCTCTGGACTACGGGCGCGGAAATGAAGTCGTGCGCCGACTAAGTGGTAAGTCGAGGAAAAATCGGGGACGACTGGTTCGCCGCGATGGGCCGTGATAAATCGTTTTCTAAGCAGATTTGGTCGCGCGACGCGAGTCAGCACGGTTGTGGGAGTCTCTCCGCGACGAGCTTAAACTCGTAACTCAAGATTAGGCGAGCTAAACGCGCGCCTCCGCGCGAAATATTTGCTGGCCGCGAGACTCGAGGCAACGTTTACGCTGTATTACGCCACGCGATAAATTCCGCTCGGGGCTTAGCTTCGCTCGCGGACCTGGTCACGAACGAGTCCCCTGGGGACTTCGGTCTAAATTGGCCCGCGGAGTGCGCGATGCCGGTGGGTGGCCATTACGATCGCGAACAAAGATCCTCCGCGGAGTGATCCGACGGTGATCCCGCCGATAATAGGCATAAACTGTCCGCAAATCTATCATTACATTGAATTATTCATGCCGCGGCCTTTCTGATTCCTCGCGGACGGAAATCTCCGAGTCTCCGCGCTATGCACAGCTCGCGGAACAATATGCCCGATGGAAATCGAAGGATCGTTTCCGAACTTTACATTCGCGGTGATGTCTTTACGGTCCAGCTCGCTGCCTTCGATTGCCCGGGCACCGTGATTTTTATCGACCATAGATTCGTAGCAATCGTTTGACGCGTTGTTATCCTCCGTTCCACGGCCAGTACCGGTAGTCAAATTGGCTTTCTGAAACTCTAGTTTGCCAGAGCTTTACGACGTCGGCGACCAAGGAGAACAGTCGTTTTACAGTCGTTCGATACGCGGACTTGATTTATTTATTTAATAGCCTCGTGTCCTCGTTCGGATCAGGCACGCCTTCTGGTTTTTAGCGAGCCGAGTCTGGCCGGGTCTCTCTCGGGAACATGGTTGAAATTCGGGATGCCTGCTAGCGGAGTGTATGCTAATCCGATCCATTGCACGGATACACGGAAAATGTCGAGTCGATCCGTCAGCTGGTGTTCTCGTGCGATTCAATCGTGAACCAACAAACTCGCGGTGGTTCATTTTTGCGTGGGGCAGGACGCTATGATATTTCTCTTTGTAATGTATTCGTTCGGTTCGCTTTTCCTGTATAGCATGACAACCACGAACAGACATCTCTAGCTATAAAGGAAATACAGTCGATCCTCTTCTAACACGACAGGTTCGTTCCGTGTTTTATCGAAACCACGTTGTTTCAAGTGCTCGGTCAAATATTTCGAGAAATTTCTAAACAATAAAGATTCGAAAAATAAACAATCTGTTTGCGCATTCGCGAATACCGAACTATTCGGTTGTCCTTATTCGAGTGCACGTCGTTCGGCGGAAAAGATCAACATGCTGAAACTCTGCGTAAAGAAATACTAATGGAGCACTCGGAACAAATCGCTTCAAAGTAATTCCCGATAACAGCAGCAGTGAATAATTTCTCAAATTCGAAGAAATTCATCGACTGAAAATCCAATTGCAAAGACTAGGCAATTTCAAAGATAGCTGACTGCGTTGTAGCAACCCGAGTTTCCCGAGCACTTCGGGGAATGAACAACAATAGTATTTGTCAGTGTATCAGTACCATCGTGTCGTTTTCACGCTCCATTGTCGCGCAGACGATCCTCGCCATTCGAATCATTGTTCTCCAGAGGAGACACCTGTAACTATAGCTGGAAGGCATCCAACGGCAGTTTCGCGCGTCCCTTTACAGCCCTTCGGTTGTTCGTTACCGTATATCCATTTAACACGGCGCTCCAGGACATCCGGGACCCGCGTTTCGCGAAACTCGGCGATAAATCGACCCGGGGATAACGGGGCGAGGTTGCGAAGGAGAAGTTTGCTATAGAAAGGCGCGTCTGGGCTAGCCGGGGGATCGGCTGCGGAAGCCGACTTCGTCGCCAGACGGAAGCGGAACGCATCGGGTACAAGAGCGAGGGACATTACCGCGGCTTTGTCGAGCAATTTCCAGAACGATTTCCGCGTTCGGTCGAGGAAGCTAGCCAAGGGAAAGAGGGTCTCATCTCTTACCTGTGCGCCTCGAAGCACGGCTAGACGGGCCTCTCTCTGCTCCAGGAGCCGTCTCTGCTGGGCAATTTCCCGCTGTTGCCTGGCCGCCATGCTTTCAAGCTCGCTGAGCACCAGCACAGCACCACCCCCGCCCACTGGTAACTGAAACAGAATCAAGAGTTCATCAGGTAACCCACTAGCGAATGCTTACGACTAAAGCTATTGCTCTACTAATACTGTATGGATTCCTATAACGAGGTGGTAGCACGCTTTGCACATTCCTCGAAAACAGCTGCAGTATTGTAGACGAGTTTTCATTTAACCCCAGTACGGTCCCAGTATAGTTGAAGTTTCTTTATTTTTCAACGAAATATTTTAATTGAGAGTTTTTAATTAAGAGTTACAGTAATGTGATTTTGTTCTCGGTATTATTTTTAGAAAATAGAGCTTCTGGTGTTTATAAGAGTTATTTGCTGTGGAAACGCTTTGGAGGCGTGGTTTCGTGGCCAAAAGCTTAGGGTAAGAAATTAGCGAACGAATCGCAGCAGAGGATTTTTGCTCTCACTGCGTAGAGGAGGCGTGGTCTGTTCTCAGTAGGCGTGGTTCCCTGGCCCTCGACTTCGACAGAACCAGAAAGACAGCCTTCATGGCGCGTTTGATAAGAAAATGCTCTCCGATCAAATGAAGAACATTTTACAGCATCTACAAGTTGGAAACGAGTTCTTGCTCGCGAGGGTTAACGAGAGAGTTTCGATTCCGTTTCCAACGGCTTTCCGGCTTCTGTTTCAGATTGTCGGAGTTTCGAAAGGTTCCGCGAACAAGGACACAGGTCGAGAAGCCAAGAGGTTCCCGGTCGACCGCTCGGCAAGTTTGTAAACGTTCTCCGGGAAGGAGCTTTTCTTCGGCGAAAGAGTGGAAAAGTTTCTGCGGCGTCGTGGGTTGTTTCAAGAGTCCGGTGTTACTGGGTAAAAGCTTGTCGCGTTGTAAACGGGCCACGCGCCGGAGGAAACAGAGGAGCTAATAGAATCTCGGTTCGAAAGCTCGTGCCGTTTGGACGAAATGTCGCGGGTCGGAACAAAGTAGGCAACCGTGAGCGCGTCCCACGCGCGGATTCCTCCTCGACAATGAAGTCCGACGGATAATCGGGGTTACACAATGAAGCGGCGCGGTTCGGTCGATGTCGCGAGCGTTCGAAATGTCAGCCTGCCATTTCGCAACGCGCGGCGGAGGGGAGTTAGGCGAACGAGAAAGAGGTGGTAGACAGAGTCGGAGAAGGAGAGCAGAGAGCAGCAGAGGGAACGGATTACGCGATTTCGCGACTCGCCGGCAGGAATAAATGGAAAAACGGAATGGACCGAGAGCAGCGGAGGCGTAATGCCGCAGAAAAGAAACAGCGAGGCGGTCCGTGCGGTGGTAGGTCCGGACTCTCCTCGGCGCTCGCAGTTCTTTTTGCTTGACCTCGTGCACCATCTGGAGAGGACCGGCCGCCGATACCAAGTAGAGTCCCAAGGCCGACCTGGCCCTTCGAATTCCACAGCGACAAGGACTCCCGGTAACCTTCGTACGTCAACGAAAACCCGCTTCGCGACGAATGCTCGCGAATCTCCTCGCCGATTCTCCTCTACCTCTTCTATTTCCATCTGGGAAAACGTTCTCTTTGTCCGTTGGAAGAAGCGCGAGAAGCAACTTTCGCTTCTCTTAAGTTCGATTATTTTAATCAAAATCTCTGCAAGATCTCGATGCAATGGTTCGACGGATCAAATCTAAGCGAAACAATTCGCTGAAGACACAGTGGGAGAAACTGAGAGGGAAATTTCGAAGGCATTTGGCAACTGGGAACGCTCGGAAACGAAGTGTCTTCGGCTCCTTGAAGACGCTTGTCCGTGATGACCGGTTCAGCTAATCATTGGAATCATGTTTCGCGCACGAGGAAAAGAAACATGTAAATGAAATTTATGGGTCGCGGTTGTCTTCGGAATTCATAAGTGCTGCAGCTTGCATCGTTGGATCCTAATCTAGCCATAATCTAATCAGCAAGATACCTCGGAAGCGGTCGTAAACGATTCCAGGGCCGGCTGGCCGGGTTTTTCTGTAATTGGTATCCCTGGTCGCGAGGCCTCGTTGCGCATCCGCTCGATCCCGGCGATCAGCCGAGGGATAATCAATCTCGGAGATACTTGCCGCGTAATGCTAACCTCCGCCGCATGGCGCCCAGTTCGCGGGTTGTTTTGCTTGATCCGCAGCGGAAGACGGACGGGGAACTCTTCTGGCTAAAGGATTAGTTCGGTATCAAAGTTTCATTGGGATTGATTAAAGTTTTACGGCGACCGTTCTCAACCGCACGGTTTCCTCGCGAGCGGGATACAATTTCGTAATTAAACGTTCTCCGGACGAACGGCCACCGATCGGAGGAATTGGATTCGGCGCGCACCGGACTCCATTAAAATTTCAATCTCTCCTACGCGTACTTCTTAACGAACCGAGCTCGCGTTCCCGGTAAATAAAATCCCTGTCCGATAAATCGGCTACGAACGTGGAACGCTGCCACGATACCGAATAAAAAGGGGCGTTCCTCTGTTCTAGACTCGAGCAACGAGCCGGAAGAGAGAACTATTGCCACTGAGGGCATCGGTGTGGAATTAAATCGGAGAAAGAGATGCGCCCCCCGTTTGAAAGCTACCGAGAGAGCTCAAACAGCGTTGGTTTTTGATCTATTCGTCAATACTAAGCGTAGCTTCTTTGCTCACGACTTTTCGGAGTCGAAAAGCCGGCTTATGGATTCTCCGGAATGACCTCCCGGGTCAAAAAGCGGACAAATTCTACGCATCTTGGGTTTCTCTTTATTTGTTGTAGGCGTGGTAAATCCTGGAGGCGTGGCCTCGTGGCCCTCGATTCATAGGAGCCAGTACAGCGGCTCGGCGAGCAATCTGCGGCCATGCCTGGTTCATTCCGGTCGTTCTGGTCGAAACTCGCTCGCAGAGTCGAGCTTATCGTTCCACTGGTCGCCGGAAATTAATCCAGGGGCTTCCCCAAGGCAGCAGTTTCGAGTGTCGCACGTCGCGAGCTCCGGAATTTCGAATTCTCAAGGAAATTTCGCCGGATTTTATATCATTTGGAAGCGCGACGCGCGGACGGATATCTTGAAAATCAGCACCTACCGAGTCGTTTGTATGCGGTTCGACGGCTTCTGTCGAAGACGAGATATTAATTGACTCGGTCTCCAATAATCGCCGAGAAACCCACAGCTAACCCCGCTGGGAAAGTGTTCGATAGTTTGCAGCAATTCGTTGACTGACGCGATCTGTTGCGAAACGTTCCCGCGACAACGATACGGTTAACGCTTCGAATTGGTCGAATCGGTCGAATAGTTGCGCGACATCTTTCATCGCTGTATATGTCGTTGATATAGCTTTCAGTGTAATATCAAATTAATGAAAGTATTTACATCGTTCGATGATAACGCGATGGCTGATCGCGAGATCGCGAGATCTATCGAGCGACGATCGAGAAAGTCCGAGGCTCGCCTTGAGATCCGTTCTATTTATGGGGTTGTTCGCGGAGCTGCGTTCGTGAACTTGGAGGCGGCCTCGGAATCAATATTCACGGGATCATCGAGGCGATTCTGGTTTTACGGCCGCCGTAAAAGGAGAGAGATCGGGGGAATGACATTCCGTACTTCGTTATCTTTATTAACGCAACCTTCCGCCGTTGACGGGCGGAGATTTATTCACCGCAGAATCTCGGCACTTCCGCTCCGCCCGAAGGACTCGCGTTAAATACATTCTTCTTGGCCGGTGCGGCGCGCTGAAATAATGCTTCTTTCAAGATGAATTTCAATGGGGAAATCCTCGGGGAGGAAGGGGAACGAAGAGAAGACCATTTCACGCTCGATTCGGCGCTGAATTGATTCTCTTGAGAAGAAAAAATGCGCCGGTCGGGCCGTTGTTACGTAGCGAACTTATATTAAATCCTTTCCCGAACAAATTCAACCCCCGGGGAAGGCTGGCGAGTGAAAAAATCGCGTGCTTACGCGAGACAAAAGCCCTTTTATGTTTTCGTTCGACATCGCGGCGGATGATTCTACGAGGCGGCCCTGCGCCGACCTGCCCCACGTCTCTTCTTTATCTCCGCTTTTTTCACGCTCGCTCTAAATCTCTTCGAGCTCGTTACGCTTCACAGCGAATAATTTCTCGGCCAGGAAATATCGCATTTTTATACGTCAGCAGGTCCTTCCGAGGCGACGACGACGCCGAGTCCGACGGCCAAGACGTCCGCTGATGTTTCAGGCTTCTCGGGAGATTGGAGGCGGCGAGATTGCGGCCGCGGAGGACAAGGGAAACACATTCGAAGGCAGTCGCCTCGAAAATTAGTTGGAGGCGAGAGGTGAGCGCCGCGGGGCCACATAAACCGGCGGTTTGCTCGACGTCGCGACACAAGCCGATATTTAACTCGGCACGCCGCCGAGCAACTCGTGAAACGTCGCCGGTTCCCCGAGGTATTTCCTCGCGGAAAAAATTCCGCTCCACGAATTTCGACTCGCAGATAATTCTGCCGCGGCCCGCCTCTTCGGGGACGACGCCGTTCTCATAACTCTCGAGCCGGAGCGCGAATTTCGGCTGCTTCCAGCGACGTTCCTGTATTGCATTCCCGAGGAATTCTTGTCGTCGCTTCGATTCTGCCGTCTGGGTGCGTCAGTTTTCCCAAATTTATTTCACATTGGTTTCTGTTTATAAATACACTCGTGTTTTATTAAGTATGCTGGAGCGTCGTTTATCCGTACCTACGACAAAAGTTTGCTATTGTTTCGCTATTTAATTTCGCTATTTAATCAGCTCCATTTATGGCGATCCTTATACAACACGAGTTGCTATATAAATCGAGGTTCATTTGTATAGTGGAACATTGATTATTCGAACCTCCGATATAGGAACTCTTTATCCGATCGATGTAACGTGATGTAAATCCTTAAAACAAATACATTAACCCATCGTGCTGGTCAAAATGATCGATCTCGCGTTATTTATTTTTAAATTGTCGAGATGCATTCAGTCCCGTCATTCTTATAGAGCGACACACGTTAGTCGCTTTTAGACGGTAGGTGCAGTGTTAAATTGAAGTGAATTGCATATTATTTTGTCGTATTAAAATACTTATATCTCGCGTTATACGATGTTCAATATAAAACAAGATCTATTGTACAAATCAGTAAAGATTAAATCTTGCACTTTAATTAAGTAACTGTTCTGTTCTGTACTATTCTATTAAACCGTGACTCCGCTGCATTAGGTTCGCTCTAAAAAAATCCTGGTATTTCTAGTTAATTCCGCGGTCTAATAATGTAACGAAAATATGTGTCAGGAGGAGGCACATAAATTTGTAAATGCGATCGGGCAGGGCAATTAAAAATTATACCATTTACGATGCTCGTCGGGCCGAATCGATATTCGAAGTTCCAAAGTTGTTCTACTTCGCGACGAAGAGGCTCGTGCGTTGGCTAAACATCGAACACCCAACCACCGTTCCGCGAGATCTATGTTGAATGTAATACGATCCGCTGACCGAATACACTGGCAAATTTATGCGGAAAATTCGAAACAAGTCCGAACGCTCTCGTCCTGCGTCTGCAATATCTGTCCGCCCTCGGGCGGGAAACTTTGTTGCGGTGAACCGTGGTAATTACAGGACGACGAGTGCGTATTTCCAGCCGGGAGATTAGAGTAGTTATTATACATATAAACAGCCGCAAATCCACAATTCCTGCTAATTATTCCGAAAAAACAGTTTGTTCCTCGATTCGACGTCCTCGGAGTTTCTGAACTTGCACCGAGTAGGTGGAAGTCGGAGGCTCATTATTTATTCCAGATAATGCGACGCGTAGAGGACAAGTCATAACTCGCCGAGTAAATTATAGTTATGGCCACTTAGCCAGTGAGTCATCCTAATGCTGTATTTCGTGCTAGAAATTTAACTTTCCGCGTTTTTCTCACTTCATGCCCTGGCTTAGAATTAACTCTATATTTATCGAGTAAGATATATTAAATTCTTTTATTCGTTTATTTTGTTATGCCCGGGAACAAACCAGAGGCACCGCAATCGGTCACGAATCACAGTAACTGGTCCCACTACTCTACGTTAACTAAAAAAAGTAGGTTGAATTTTTCGTTTTTTAAGACCAGCGGCGCATATATCGAAACAATTTGTTTTATCTAAGTGCTCTAAGTGGTCGATTTGTGACGGCGAATGCGATCGCAATCCATCAAGTCTGGTAGTTACAGCAGCTGTTTAACGTCAGTCGACCTCAAGTGGAGGACGGGTAATCAAGGTTCTACCATAATGTAGAACTCAATGGATGGTCCTTTTATTCGATGATCTCGACATACCAGCTACTTTTCAGAAAATCATCGTGGCAGTTAAAGGTTAAAGCGTGACGCGATAACTTCCTAAATAACCTAAGACGTCGCCGAAGCCAGGCTTGCCTCTCCGGGATTAATTCGATGAAATTCCCTGGAGAAACCATCTCTCTCCGCCGAATACCCTTAATTACGGCGACGGAATTACCTCGCCTGGATCTCGGCCAGAATTATGCCACCTTTGTCACCGATAAGAATGCCGAGGTAAACGCGAAAAACGTGATCCCGCGCGCCGGTTCTGCCGTTTCCGCTGCGATCGAAAAGAGAAACCATGAAATTTTCCAATTCGTAGTTAAAGCTGCCGCGCGTATCGACGTCCGTGTCCATCGAGCCTCACACGCGTCGATTATTTCGAGCAAACGCTTTTGCAAACGCTCTGCGTTTCAACGCGAAACGTAATCGGCCGCCGACTGCCATTTTCCTATTTTCCTTTTTGAAAACGACCCCAGTTTTTCACGGCTCGCCTACTCGCGGTATAATCAATGCTGCGCCAATGTACAAAGCTGTGCATATTTCGGGATCGGTCCTCTAACGTGCTGACTGCCGAACCCAGCGTTCTGCAAAACTCCCGCGAAATCAAAGGAACACAGTTAATGAGACTAAAACCGCGGCGTCGAAATTACTTAATGCTTCCTTCGTAGTTTTAAATACTGCAAATCCGAACGGCACTTTCTCATTTTCCGACGAAGCTTGATTCGGAAACTCGGCGTCGATGCACGCGGCTCTGCTGTCATTAATATTTCGAACGATCTCTGCAAATTTGTTGTTTCGGAATTATTCTTCGCGAGGATATTACTTTAATTTAACTGGTGTTTGCGCTATGTGACCAGAAGGGTTTGCACAGGATCTTCGACGGGATTCCGGAGCTCTCGTTGATGGGCGATCACAAGATCCGCCTGTGACCCGACCCGAAATCGGAAAGATCAATATGCTGTCCATCATCTCCGGCAAACTTGGCTATTAATAGCGTGCCTGAGGACTCGAAGGACCTGTTACTAAATAAAAGTATAGCTCCACCTCCGCTACAGGTCTCGATCCGAACTTTCGTTCGATAATACTCGGTCCAATTCTTGTTCTTTTACCGTCGAATTTGATTTCATTCGTGTATTCAACGATATAGTCTACCTACTTGTCAAACATCGAACCCATTATCGATTGAACGTTTCATTGACACCGATTCGTTGAAGCTAAACCTATCAGTGCTGGCTAAATGACCAGTTTCATATTTTTTTATTTCAGTAAAGATCGCACAATACTTAAACAAATTCAGTCTGATTGTCGCGATTGTCATGTGGATCATATTTGGGTACCATAATCATTTATCTATCTCTAAAAATTCAGTTTTATATCAATATAAATCGAACGTCATTAGCGTCTGAAAGAATGAAAGGAGTAACGACTACCGTCAATTTCAACTTTGCAATTTTGATTTTCATTGATTTAGTTGCTTTAATCGCGATCTTTTTATATGGTAGTTCGGCAATCAACATTTAAGTTTTCAAGCGCAGATCATTGCGGTTGATTGTATTAGGCTTCAGATACTGTATTTTAGCCTCTTCTCCCGACGGTGAAAAATTAATACCTACGTTCGTGCGAGATAAAAACAACGCAGGGACCAGCGACGCACGACAACGAGCTGAAGCTTGTAACGAACAGTCTCCCGAAGCTTTCACAATATGGATTATCCGACTGGATAGGGCCGTTCACGACCGTAATCCTATTCCAGTCCCGATTGAATAGATCCCGCGACTATAATCCTATTTTAAATCGTCTTAACGCCACTCGCGCCCGAACCCCATTCGGCACACATCCACTTCGCTGATTAAATATCTCGACGGGCGATCACTGCCGGCGCATTATTTATCATCTATTAACGGTTCTGTTAGCATTAATATTTCCGGAATGAGCGGTGTTCTTCACCTTAACCTCGTTACGCGCAGTCGGATCCTCCGTGCGCGTGCAACTTTGTACCGTTTCTTGGCACGCGAACCAAGAGATATTAGCTGTGCGCCGTGCAAATGAATTCGGCGCCTCTTTGAGCGGGCTCCGAATATTATCCGTCAGGGGTTACCGATATTTCCGGTTCGGGTCGGGAATTTTGCTCGGAATCGGGTCGGGTTTCGAAAGCTATTTCAGGGATCCAAAATATCGGGGCTCCCGAAAATTCCGAAAACTCGAAGCAGTTTAGGTCGCGTATTTAACATTGCGGTAACGGTTTTAACTGAAATTTCATACTTTGCTCTTAAAATAATATCTTTCCTCTCTGCGATTCTGTAACCATTTTAAAACTGGGTGTAACCAAAATTCCGTTCGAAAATAAAATATCCAAAATCAAAACTAATCCTGAAACATCGGTCGGGTATTCCGACATGCTCTCGGTATTCTCGTGATCTCGCACATCTGTATAAATTCTATAGAATTGTACATTATTGACACAAGTTTAATAAAATAGTATAAAATTTTACATAAGCTCTATAAAATTGTACGAAACTTATAGTTCATGCGTCGCGAATATTATTTACGGTCTATTATGAATTACTCCGATCCCTTTTTCTCCGGACGATCGTTTCCTTGTTTCTCCGATCGATCCGAATGCGTTAAAACCGCAGTCACTATAAAGATAGCGCAATGATTGCAATGATAGTACTGAACGGGGTTAAATGGTCGACCGGTTAATGCGCGAAGGCACGTGACAGTCTGGAAAACTCGAGGTTGCGACAGGCGTCGACGTCGCTTTGCGAGCCGAGGCTGAAGATTGCAGGTGACGGGCTCGCCGTAAAAGATAAGAGCCCTTTCACACGGCGATACATGTATCGTGATACTTGCACAATAAATACCGATGTTGCATTGTTCATTATGGAAACGTTGACCCAGCGATTCTTGCATCGCGTTATCGATTTCGTGTTCGTCGCGTAATTCAGTTGCTGCGATATTTTTCGGATAAAGTCAGGTGAGCGTTGAAACGTGCGAACTCGTACGTATACTGTTATTGTAATCAACAGGAAGGCATCGGCAATTTTATAATTCTGCAAGTACTTGAAACTGAACTGATCCTGAATGTATTTGTATGAATATATTCTCATAAAATTACGTAAAAATGAAAATAGTGAACATTGTTCGCATTATTATTCGTCTAATGTTACAATCATTATTCATATAACTAAATAATTCGAATAAAGAATTATACGAATAGTTTATTCGAATAAAAAGATAAGATAAGTTATGATATACTATGAAATAATTTATAATTTATGAATAGATAGTATAATAGTAATCATTATTCGAATAAAATATTAGATTAAAAAGAAGTAATTCGGATAATTATGTTAGATAAATATTCATTCGAAACAATTCGAATAATGTTTATTCGGTAATATTTATTCTGGTTCGCAAGATACAAGTAGTCAGTGTCAATAGGAGGAGCTTCGTCAGACGATTCCACGAACGATCGATATCCATCGCACACGTATCGGCGCGTGAGAAAAATGTGTAGAAGTCTCGCGTTAAAAGCATCGCGACACTTGCATCGCATCGCGGTGCAAAAGCTCTCTAAGAGTCTTACCTCGTTGCCAAGTTTAGGGTTGCATTCGGGTAGCTTGGTGGCCGCCTGCTTCTCCTTGACCGAGAGCAGCTTCGGCTTCTTCCTGGACCTGCCGTGACGGAGCTTGACCGTCACGGTTTTCGACTTGTTGAAGCTCTCCGCGGGATAGACGCAGGCCAGCATCGTGCCGCTCGCGTTCTCGCGCCGATCTCGCGATTCCGCCGTGTCCGCGGGAATCGCGCACCGGAACACCACTACGCGGCCGTTTCCCGGAGCGGGCAGTCGCGGCCGTGCCGCCGCGGTTCCATCGGCGAGCTCGTTAATCCCGTCGGATTAATTAAGAACCCGCGAAACCGGCGCGCTTTCCCGTGTCGCTCCTCGTTTTTCGCCACCGGGCCGGACGCTAATTGCTGCACTCGCGCGGTTTTCCCTTTCACAGTTTTTTCGCTGCTGCCTTCTCTTCTTCTCCAGGCGCAGGATGTTTAGGGGGTCTCTCTATTCAATGTTTTCAGGCCGCGATAGAACGCGAACGGTGCTTCTCTGAAATTAGCGAAGAAGCGGTTTCCGCGGTCAGAGGGAGAGGCTCTCTCGTTCGGAGTGTTCGGACGGGTGATCGCGAAGCGTCTCTGGGAACCGGGGGAGCATGGCCAATCGAATTGGTCCGAGCCTAGCCGAGCCCGAGCCGGCGATAATTAACGATTCGAGTCGCACGTGCAATAATGCCGGCCGACCAACCACGGCGAACGCCGCTCGAGAATCCGTCCACCGCGTTATATTCCATTACGGCTGCCAATTAAAACGCGACCGAACCACCTGCGTTCTTTATTCCGCTTGCTGCCACCCCTTCTGCCAACCCGTTGCCCCCTTGCAGTTTCAATAAATGCGCTCGGCGCCGTGAAAACATATTTGCAGTCGTCTGAAAGCCATTCGTGTCGCGGAACCGGGTCTGCTTGAGGTCTTGGTTAATCAACGAACCGGGGAGTGCTCAGTTCTTTTCGAGGTGTTTCCGCTTTTGCGAAATTCAATTTCCAAGAAACCTAGGCGTATGCTTGAATAGGTAATACAACTTTTGTTAACGATGTCTGGATCCCATGGAAGTCGAACCGACGCAACGTTTTACCTATTGTCTGTAGTTGTGCGAACTAGCCTGCTGCTCGAGGACAGAGATTGATACACGACCATCCGTCATCGTACGATTCTAGCGTCGAGGTTTAAACCTTTATCTTTTTCACGAAGAATTGTCTAAATGCTGACAGCGTAAATAGATTTATCGGCTGGCGATTTATTTGCAGCCGGAACAAGCTCGGCAACTAGTTTCTGATACGATAGATCTATCAAGTATGCTGATACTCGGATCTTTCAATGCGTATCCGAGTACTCCATCAATTAGGATATACTCAGATGCCTACTCAATGTCTATACGCTTATACTTTGAGCTTAGTAACGGCACCTTTTTACTTGGCTTGCTTTTATAAACCGTAAGTGTGGCTACTATGATTCTGAAAGAAGCGTTACACACTTCGCTCTATCATTTCATCATAAACCTTACACATTTCATACTCAATGACTTGATAATAACTGCCAGTTCCAACGACTAAACCTTTTAAAGTAATACAGCATAGTTATATTTATTGTATTTATCGTATTAAATGCATCGTATCCTCTTATAAAATATGACAAAAATGTTATCAAGGAGAAGCTATAAATTCTGTAAATATCATGCTATGTGTTACAATTCGAAATAATTATATTCATAAAATTAATTTGATGTTCTTGACGTGAAATAGAAAATCGTGATGGCCACTCATGTGTGACGCTGGTAACGAACGTGTTAAGTCAAAAGGCCAACGATTGGGCAGCCAGAGACCTCGCATTCAGCCTAATGAGTTGGATTCATCAGTTCTCTACGCACTTTCCCGGAGAATTCTACTAGACGTAACGGGCACTCGGAGGGGGTTCTGAAGGGCGGCTCGCGGTTCGTCGCCGGGCTGTGGAGCACCCTCGTGTTTCTGGGTCGCGTGTCTCGGCTTTGTCCTCGAGCGGACTCCCGACGCTTATTTTTAGAGAAGCACGTCGGAACTGATAGGCTTCGCGGATCCTGTCCGCTTAATCGGCGTCCTGGTCCCCGTCGTTTCCGTTTGTTCTCTCTCTCTCTCTCTCTCTCTCTCTCTCTCTCTCTCTCTCTCTCTCTCGCTGGCGGATGCCCATGCCAGCACCCCAACCCTCTATCGATTTCGGATACACTCGTTTAATAAACGATGCTTACGTGCCCGCTAAGTCTCTCCCATTAAAAACCGACTGGCAGCGGTTCTCGCGTTTCCTTCTCTCCATCTCTCGAGCGGAGATCTGAAATTCAAATCAGCCGGAGGAGGAGATCGCGGCGCAATCGAAAGCGAAACTAATTACCCTATTAAAGTGAAAACCCCGGGGAAAAGAGACGCTAACGTCTTCCGCTAATTTTCACCGAGAGGTCTGGATCGTTAACGATGATCTCGACGCCGCGCGGTGGTGCTAAATTCTGTAGACGTGGCCAGAACCAGAGTTCGCCATTTAATCGATTAAAATGTTCAGTTTGATTGATTGTTTAATGATTAGGATTAAAACGAGGGATAATCACGAAATTGATATAATTGATTGATGCAATCAATCGTCGATCGTTGATTAAGAAAAAAACGAATCAGAAAGCGGCGATTGATTTAATCGGTTGATGAAACTACTTGTGAATCGTCGACTAAATTTTTTTCCAACTTTGATCAGAACCGTCATTGACGATACCTTATTAATGTCCCTATGGTGGAGTATAGGAGAAAATGGACGCATTTATCTACCCCCGTGACAATTACAGTATAAACATCAAGCTGCGACTTATTCGGGGCAAAGCCTATAACTTATTTATTAATTATTTATCAATTGAATCCGTGTCGTCTTGATGTTTTGACCATGTTTGCTGGCAGAAAACGCGATCGTCGCGCGGATGCGACCTCGCATTCGAGATGAAATTATGAAGCGTGGGAGGCTGAAGGGTCGAGGATCTCGTTCGCGAAAAGCGTCGTCGCCGAGAGGGAGGCCGCCGAATATCGTTTCCGGCCCTCCGTCGTCGAATATGCGCCCGTAAATTTTTCATCGTAGTTATTCTCTGTCCCGCGGCTTAAAAGGACACCGCGTCCCCGACCGAAAGTTCAGCACGGCCCGCGTTCAAAACAAACACAGCGTCGGAGCGCGAGCTTCGTTTGCTGAAAGCTCGTCCCACCCCTGCCGCCGCGTCGATTCAATGAAGCTCAGCATAATTGCGAGAAACAGGGATCGTTTTGAGGCAGCCGCGACGTCAAAGGACGGCCTTAAAGAGTGCAGAATTTTCGTTGATCTCGTTAGCCGAATGGCGACGACAAGATTGCGGAGAGTCGATCTGTTCGTCGTCTGCCGGATTTGCGTCTCTTCAGATTTCAATCGCGGAGTCCTGATTAAAGGTTTATTGATTTAGTCGCGACCGAACAACTGTTCGTACGCGAGCGTGTAGGTCTCTGCGCAAGCATTTGGGACTAGCCTAACCAAGCAACTCTAAGAAGGAGGATGGACCCAACAGGTGCAGAGGTGAATAGACGGCTGAGCAAAGGAATGCGGGTCTGATTGGCTATCGAGCATGCGAATTTCGCAACGCGTTGCCGATGCTTGTAGACTCTTGCTCTCGCGATGTCCCACGAGCTATCTTTTTATCTGAGATTTCGAAAGATTGTAAACGCTATCGTTTACTAGACGACAGACATACCTGCATAAATAGCTGCCGGTATTCAACGTGCGCGTTATTGAATGGATCGGTGGTAGCTCTTCCCATAAACTTCTATGATTCATCGTCTAGCCCTGCTGCTTCTTATCACAGTCGCCGGTGGGAACGCGACCATTTAGAATCCTCTGAAAAGCGTTGGGAGACTAGGAGAGGCTAGACGAAGAGACTGCGGGTTCGGAGTTTGCTCTTCCCGCACGAAGACCACCGAAGAATAAGCAAACAAACTAAATTACACAGACTGCCACCGCAGTGGCTCCGAAGAAGAGGCAACTGTCCAAGTACCAGCAGCAGGATTCATTTGTAAGGAACCTAATCTAAGAGCTCGAGCTTCGACGAAGCCAGCATCGGCGATAAACGGTGCGGGGTCGTGACCTCTAACCCTCGAGAAGCGTTGGGAGAAAAATCGAGGAGCACGTTGGGCTCGAGGAGGTTCGATTCGTTCCTCCTTCTAGGATCCAACGCTACTTGTAACTGTTTCCACAAGGATCCCCGACCGCAGAGCGAAACAAGCTCCGAAGAATGAAACGGAGCGCGATACGTCGGATCCTTTCGAGTCGGCTGCCTTCTCCCGACATCGCGTCGGAGTCAATTTACGCATCGTTGGGCCCACCGTTCCGTTTCGGAGCACCTCCGCTGTCTAGATCGACGAGGACTATTCCGTTTGACGCGAGCGACCGAGCTTAAGCTCCGTACACATTGTCGCGGCGATGACAGACGCACGCTTCAGGACGTTCCCTGAATATTCATCGACGGATGCTGCTGCAACCATCGTATATGTATTGACAACGGAAGAACACCGCCGAGTGGAGCTTTCGTACGGTGATCGTTAAGATATGAGACTCTGTCTACGATCCGCAGCAAAAACGTTGCACATCACGATATGGATGTCATATTTTTAACCTTTGTAGTAACAGTTGTTGTACCGGTTTTGCTATTTATGATGTTTAACGCGAATTTATTTCAATGGTTCTATACACACTTATTACGAGAAGAAAATATTCAATTGTACAATGGTAATAGTCGTCAGAAAGATATCAAAAATTTCTTCAAAATTAATACAGCTCGAAACCAGCAAATTTCAATCTCGAGATGTAAATTAATGACAGTTAAATGTTGTTTTATGTAAAATGTATTATCTATAATATTATTACCAAAAACATATTACATAAAAACTGATATTGCAACTGTATTCGCGTAGATCAACAAAATTACAAAGTGCACAGTTTCGCCATTGTAAGGATCACACGTCCTTTTGTTTCCTCCGAGATTATAGCAACAAGCAACGACGTCAAAGGTAAAATCTATCGCACAATAATTTAGGAATCGATTTTTTCTACACTATAGTCGCCTCGACGAAGGTGCATGGTCCTCGTGGAATTAATATTCTGCTCGGGCGCGAGCGGTCCGCGCACGTAATTCACCGCTATAGAGATGACAATTCGACGATGATATTGCGCCCGGGATGATTGTCCGTGGGGCCGAACAATCAAACGCACGCGGGCCGACGCGCCTTGAATTTTGACGCGGCCGCTGAACTAAAAACCCGTGGCCGTGTAGCGATAGGAAAACGTATCGTCCGGCGACCACGGCGAAATACGAGCATTAACGTCCACGAAAAATGACCGGTGTTTTAATCCGGAAGGGCTCTCTTATCCGCGGCTTCGCGGCTCCCCATTAATTCGGGTAATGGAGCCGGGCTGCCATAAATTCGCGCGCGAAAAAACGAGGGAAAAAAATCCATTCGTCGAAATAACGAAAAAGGCCGGCCTGTAAAAAGCACTCGACGACACAGGTGGACATGGAACAAGAAGGAGGGGAAACGAGAGAGAGAGGCTGAATAAATATATGTATACGACGCGAATAACGCGAAGCCCATTTTGCGGCGAATCGGAAGATTTGCGAGCGTAAAATCGACCGGAAGCGACCTCGAGCGGAGCCGTGGTATCGCCGACGGATAAATAGATCCACGGAACCGAGTTACCGCTGCCCACAGGAATACCCGAGCTGCTTCGAGGCTCTCTCCAAGTCGTACCTTTATCCGGACATCTCGAGACACCAATTGTATTAGCTTCCTAAGATCTGCTCTTGAATCGGTTTTCCCGCGACCGTAACAAAAACGACTCTAATTGGATCGTTCACGACGAAGCGCTCTCGAGAACGTTTCGACGCTATCTTGTCTCTCTCTTTCTATCTCTCTCTCACTCTCTCTCTCTCTTTCTCTCTCTCTCTCTCTCGCCCTCTCTCTCCATCTCTCTACCGCGGATACCGAATGGCAATTACCGAGCGGTGTATTGGAATTATTACGAGATCTCCGTGAAATGTAAATCAGGTTATGGAAACCGGCAGGCTCCGCTCTCCGCTCGATGTCAACGCGTTAATCGCTGCTCCGCGCCGAATGCGTCCCTGTTTGTCCTCAAATATTCCATCGCAGGCGCGATTCGCTATTTATGTGGTTCGTCGCGCTCTCTGTCACTGTCCACCCTCCTAATCGCGTGTATGGCGTTCACTCGCGAGCAAAACTTCTGATAGAGTGCGCGGAATTTACTTTTGGATCGACCTCGGACCTTTTCGGCGTTTCGAATTGCTTCGAAAGGGAAACTGTCAAGCAGACTGCGGACTTTTAACCCTTTTCACGCAGACCAGAAAAATTATGCGCGCACTGAGCGAAAAATACCAAACCTGATTGACGGAATTCGATGAACTGGTAATTTGAGAGTTTAAAAGAAACACGAATTAAGAATGAAACGTGTTATTTGTTAAAACAATAGTTTTATCTAAAGTGCAACTCAAAGTGTTAATTATTTCATGGACATCTGAAGAAGAAGAAAGTTTCTTACATTGTCTAGAAAGTTCTTGCGCAATTCTCAAACTTGCATGTAGCATAGATAAATAAAAATCCAATCTGTTGACAATTTAGGGTTTGTCTGTACGTTTGTATCGCAGCTAACGAGATGAGCGATCCAATTCGTGGGAGAAAATACGCCGTGGGACAGAGAGGAAGCCGAGAGATCGGTCGACTTGTCGATCGCCGTCGGCCATTAAAGGAAGAGGTCGTCGCTTAAATAAGTAATCCCGAGTCCAGGCGCACCTCGCGCGAGAATTTGTCTCAAAGGCGAGCATAATCGATCCTGGAGCGCTCTCCAAAGGAAATCAGTGATACGAAACACCGCACCGGTGATGAATCGAAATTAAAGAATCAATTGGCAGCCGATATTTATTCTTACTCCAACACGGTTTTTTTACACAATTACAATCATCTATTTCTTTAATTATATACAAATGTCAAATAGATCAATTACGGCACAGCTTTATCAAAGAGAGAATTATCATCATACGTTAATTACATTTAGTGATAATATCGTGTCAACTTCGTTACGAAGATCTCACACAGTATTTATAAAACATTTCTTTTAAGCCGAAATAGAATGTTACCAATAATTATAATTTCAATAAATATTACTTAGATATACGTATTGAAGATTTCGAGCTGGATGCGTTGGATACTTAAGGATCAGTTCTTGAAGTCGCATAGTTATAGTGAATGCTACCAATAATTATAATTTCAATAAATAAACAAACAAAAAATATTTTATCGTTGAATTAAACGTTAGTATACAATAAACATCGTAGGGCAAGGGTTAAACCTAGCTTAACCGCAGGAGGAATTTCGGCAGAGTATTCTAGCTCCTAAATTCTTGACCTATTCCAGTTCCCCAAATATCGTAACGGGAAAAGCCCCCCCATCGAATATTGCTCCACTGCCAGGCCAGGATCAAGGACGAAGGGCTCCGTCCCCGAACAGAGCCTGCCTCAAGCTTTCTCAGCGAGTGCTGCTTAAGCGAGTGCCGGATGATGAATGCTCGCGCAGACGGGGATCGATGATGAGGAATTTTTCTCGATGCTATGAGCCGTCGGTCCCGAAACGAGTCTTCGGTTCGGACGATTTAAATTCATAACAGCCTCGGCTGGAGAAGGCGTCGGCTCTTTCAATCTCTGCTCCTCTCGCAGACATGGCCTGGCTTTCAAAGGAAATCCGAGGCACGCTGCTATTCATTATTTTAATATAGAATAAAAGTTTGTTAACTTCTCTCTATCGACGAATTTGTCGACTTCCACAGCAGACGAAAATCTACTTTAAAAAATGCCCAAACTTTGCTGTCCGTTGAAAAATTTCTTTCTTTATCGTTGAATCTGTCGTCGCCAAAAGAAGACTATAATCTGTCGAGATATCTTATACACGCGTGAAGCATATTAAAAATATTTTTCTATCGATATTTGTCGACTTCGATAGAAGATGAAAATCTCCAGAATCATTCCCAAAGGTCCTACGAAGCCAAGATTTATGACGGAGCCCTGCTATAAATCCTAAACTTCGCAGTCTATTGAAGAACCCAGCCGTCAAGGGGTCAAGCAAACGCAAAGTAGATAGAGTGCGTACTCCGTCTTTCGGGAATGAAGACATTGTTCTCGGAGTGTCTGCCCGGAGGTACAAGAACGACGGAGGCCTTCTGTGAAGACAAACGAGTATTCGACTTCATCGCACTTGGACCAGCGCCCTCGAGGATTTTGCCGGAGAAAAATCCCGACTCGGAATGGAACGTCCATCATCCATGATTTTCAGTCGAGCTGCCAGCCTTGCGGTTAATCGATTTCTCTTGTATTACCAAGAAATCGCCGGTGATCCGGACGACAGGAATTTGTTAAGACGCGACAAACACTCGTCTCCCGTTTCATCCGGGAAGTCCGAGAGCCTCGTGTTTCGTTAATCGGTTGCCGTTGTCTCGAGGCTCGAGGATTATGCGAGTCGTAGCGGAAGTCGCGGCTCCGTGGAATGGCGAATAGAGGCTGCAGCGGAGGAAATCGGTCCCGAATTGAACCACGCTACCTGTTACTCGGCCGAGTTGCCATAGGGGCTAGACGGCGATTTATGGCTCGGAAGAATTTATACTGAATAATATTGAAACCTGCTCGCGACCCGTGTTTACCGTAAACGTGTTTAAAGATTTACCCAATGGCTTCCCGAGTTATTTAGTTCCACTGGTTCCAACATCGTCACATCCATGACGATCCAACTTCTGCAACTTCTAACATATGCATTGGATAACAAATTGTTCAATGCAAAAGTTGCGTGAATTAAAGGGGCATTGTATGTAGTACATTCATTTTTTATAGGTAAAGTCGTTTCGGAGGTTTGAAGGTCAACTTTTTTTTGCTATATGGAATATTATATTTTTTAATTTTAATTTTGCTTTATTTTTCGGACACTTTCTTCAAGTTGGAGATTCAACCTTATCGCGGACTTATCACTGACTGCATGTCAGCGGAAAGTGAAGAAAATTTTCAAGAAATGAGAGGAAATTACACGTTAGCTATTAGGTTTAGGGCTAATAAAGGAGTCAATACCTTTTTACTCAGTAAAAAATATAGTATTTTATTTAAAAAAAGAAGATTGACTTTCAAATCTCCGAAACGGCTCTACCTATAAAAAAATTAGTAAAAGTTATTAAACGAAAATAACAAGTAAATAAAATACTAACTAACTAAAATAACAAGTAAATAACACGTAAATAACTTGTTAATGATAAAATAAAAATAATAATAGAACATTCTGATTTTTAACGAGTGTTACTGCAGTATTTGACGCAAGTAACACGTATATTGAATAAATAATCCATAAATATATCTTTGCAATGTGAATAATCGTAAATTAAATAATTAATGATCCGTCATTTTGACGCGTTCCGTTAATTTTACTTGGTCACCTCTATGATAAATTTTACCCAGCAACACCTCCCGCCGAGTAAGCTGGATTTATTTTCATCCGAATTGTTTACGTGACTCAAAGTTTTATCAATGACCGAGTTTACAATAAAATCTCTAATAAAATTGACGTATCTGCTGCATTCTTTTCACGCGTTCACTATAATATGATATCGTTGTTTCTAGAGAAATGTTACTGAAACCACATAACGTAACGAATTTAAATGTAAATCTGATGAAAAATTGTTTTTTTTGATACACAAGTAAAGAATTCTTGTTTTAGGTGAAATATGACCGGGCTTCGGCTTTCGTCCGACCATTAAACCTTTGGTCATCGTCCTACGGTTAAACAATACTACCTTAACACTTTGAACCCCGTATTCCTGTGACGATCATTTCCCAGATCGTCCATCGAAGTCTCGCGTGTCGAAGTTGAAGGAATTAACGCAACATCTAGGGACACTGTCGCGGTTGACGATTCCCCGGTTGTGTTCCCGACCGCAAACCGTGCTACCATCGGTGATACAGAAAAATGGGACAGGACTCTCGGAGGCCATTGTTCGGCCGCGCGGCCATTGGAAAGAGGAAAAATCGGGTTGCGCAGAAAGGCGAAGTTCAGAGTGTCACCGATTGTGGCGGAGACGCGGCGCGGCGCAGGAAAAAATAGAGGACAAGCTGGCGGAAGGTGGAGACGAGCTGCGCCTCGGGCCCCGGGACAATGCCACGGGGGCGACGCAGCCTTTGTGTGTAAAACGATCGAGGTTTCGCGCTGCTCCGCCTCTTTTTATCTTCCGCGACGGAGACGCAATCAGGAACAAGCCACGGGACGCGTCAGGTTCAAGGTTCCTTGTGCTCCGAGCTCCGACGCGTCGCATCTCTAAGCAGATGCATAAGGAGACCGGCCATTATTTTGCAAATTGAAGTGCAAGGCGGAGGACATGCATTTACTTTTTATCGCGGCGGACGACCATAAAAACTAGATATTACGAGTAGGTTGTCCCGTAAGTTCGTTTCATTGTTGATTGACAATGCCGATTCGGAATTGTTTTTTAAGCGAGCAAACGGTGTGCTTAAATCGACGGAACGTTAACGAATAATAGAATATCGACGAGAAAACAATCACGTCTTGTTAACTCCTTGCACTTTAAGTGTAGATGTTATTCCGTTTCGTAAAATTGGGGTAATAATAATAATAATAATAATAATAATAATTGTGTACGAAGGCAGCAACTTGTTCGTGTGATAAATGACATGGAATCTTTTTATGTACACTTTATTTACGAACTGATGTATTCGCGTTGTTGTCGATTGGATTCTGTCCGTCTTTCGTGATGTTTTGCCCGTCGTCTGCTTGGTTGTTTTAGGATTGGTTAGAAATGGAATTTGATAGAGTTATGTAGCGTTTTCTAATTGGACGTGGGTGTGTTTGTAGGAGTTTAAAGTGAAGAGTAGGAAGCTGCAAGGAAGATTTTTTTAGTATCGTTTCGGTTGTCAATGGTGTGATTTATGCTGTATTTCCGGTCTTCTCTTCGGGGGATCTGTCACACGTGTTGTCCGTCTGTCGGAGTCGAAGATTTCCGAGTTTCCCAGTCATAAGGTCATTAAACGCTTCGGGATGTGTAACTGGTCGCCAAGTCGGTGTTGCCGTTGCAACAACAATAATAACACTACGCCGTCCGGTGGCACGACGGTGGTGCCATGCGAAAACTATCGGGCAAGCGCCAGTGGCACCACGTTGGTGCCGTGCGCTTACAATACACATACAATATACGCTTGTCACAAAGACAAATCTTGTGGAGTCGCGTTACACCTCGGAGATTGCTTTGCTCCGTATCATTTAAAAAAAATACTGAGTGTTCAAGAAAATATAAGTGAGCCAGTCCTATCGGCGCCAAACGAAAGAATCTCGATTAGATGTGCAGACGGCATAGTGTTAATAATAATAGTTTATTGGTGTCAAAATCTTTCCACACAGTGTACAGTAAGAAATAAGATATAAAAAGATAATATTCTGTTGCCTTGTTGTAAAATAAAGTTTTCCTTCTCTTCTAAGAAATGAAAATATCGAAAAAGGTTCTAATCGTTCAAACAGCGAAGAAAATAAGATTGGCAGGAGTTTTCGGGACGATCTAATAAAGCCAAAGCACAATTGATTTCGCAGACCGTAATTCGCGCGAACGACTCCCACGATTGGTACGATAGCAAATGGATTACACGAGTACGAAGAGAAAGAATGGTGGCAGGGATTAGGCTGGCAGGTGAACGAACGATCGTCGGATCAACGTTGTTTATCTTTTACACTTTTTTGCCTCGGAGTCGAGCAGGCTCGCAGTGGAATCCCATTGCGACCTCTGAATTCGGACCGAACAATGGACGAAGAAACGCAACGATCGAAAGGAATCCTATCAAAATGCATTTCCTCTTTGCAGCTTATCTCCGTTGCCGAGATAAAGAATAGAGCCCGCTGGAGAAATGGAGAAAGAGGCCGGAGATGAATCGCCGTGAAGTGAGTCAGCAAGAAATCGAGATAGCGCCGGTACAGAAAATGTTTGACGGGGGTTCCATTATTTCGAGCATTTTAACCCTTGGAACGGGGCTGGCCTAAGTGGGTAGCTTATCGAGCCCATCGCTCACAAACACCTACAAACGCGATATTATTCGAATAACTTTCATCGCGAGTATTTAAGCAAAATTACGCCTTTGTTGCCCTGTCCGTAGTTTCTAAAGCAGCGCCGGAAATTAAAGACGGTCTGTTAATAAATAAAGAGGTTCACCAGTGCGTATAAAGTACTGCTCCCACGATGAAGTCATTATTTATACAAAGAGCTTCCAGCCTGTTTACCAATAAATAATAATAATAATAAAGCCGACAGGAATATCGGTAGCTGATATCTCCGATACCGGACACTGCTATTGTATTCGTGAAAATGATTAAAACAATGAACGTAATTTGCAAAGATTTATCAGCACGGCAAATTGGGGCACCTTTCAGGAAAAATGATTTCTCGTAAAGAACTGACATCTTCTAGATGGGTATAGGGGGCCGGTCCTTCGTTTGCGACGGTCATAAAGATTACAAATTTAATTTATAAAGGCGGAGTTCCTCGGAAAGAGCATTGGAAACGAATGGTTATGTACGCAGATAAGTTCCCGGGAGCCGTGGTCTTTCCAGGCTAAGCTGTAATAGCCGTTCCATATTGTCCGAGGGAGGAAACGCTCGGGATGTATCTTCCGCGTTTTATCACCGGAAATAAGGGGAGAAGTTTCGCGAGAGACGCGTTCCCGTCGGGAGATGCAGCCGAACAGGTTACCTACCCCCGGAATCGCATTTTTCACGGCACGAACGTCTGTTCCTGTAGGCACGAATAAAATAAGGTGGCTACGTGTCGGCCGGAGGGAGAGCCACGCATTTGCATGAGAAGCACGCAGTTGCACGCGTGCGAATGCACTTTTGGGAACGTAATTTCCGTCAAACGTCGCCGGGGACACGGTCGCGCTATTCTAGGCTTCCATAACTGAAATTCGTGTTAGTTACGGATTCTCTCCGGTGTAAGGCGCGCGGAAATATGTACTTTGTCCCGCCGAAGGACACTCTCCCAAACAAACGGAGACCATGCGGTGGTTACGTTCTTCTGCGCTTCTTTCGAGGCATCGTCTCGGGTGCAAGGCGTGCACGAAATGTTTCGTTGCACCAAACCGCGCACTCGATCAAACAAACCACGATCAATGGCCGAAAAAACATTTTGGTCGCATAAATCGCTTGCGGCATACATGTGTCACTGATTGCTCGATTTATTAAGAGAACGACAAATTATTCAACGGTGTCAGTCACAGAAGAACAATCAGCTAGAATCGGCTCGAAAGCGTTCTGTTGGCGAATCATTCGATGACAGCGAGTTTCGAGCAAAAACAAGGTCGTCAAAGGGCGAGAGGTGCACCAAATTCGCCGCTGGGCCCGCAGGAAGGGATTCGCGGACGAAATTCGACCGGTTGCGACTGGCAACTATCGATCCTTGTCCTCATCGACCGGATATTCCACTCTACGTTCGCGGGCCGTGACATTCGCCAACGATTCGCGTAAATGTCGCTGCGTCTGACAGACGGCACACCGAGCAAAATTACCAGGGTTTTTCGCTCTTCGAGCCGAGCGAATTATTTTCCCTCTCGTTCGGCGGGGGAGCGCATCCCTCCCGCTTTTGTCGGCATTTATCTTCCTCTCTGTCCCACCGACTACAAAAGAACTGTGCTCCGAAACGTAACACGAAGCTCCGAGACACTTCGCCCGTTTGTTTTCCAAAGGAAGTTGAAACTGAGGTGTATAACAGAATTCCAATAACGAGACGATCGTCTCCGGAGCGCGTCAAAGACAAACGCGCCTCCGATTTCGCGGAAAATGTCACCTTGTACCTGGTTCCATTATCCGCCGGGAACTGCGTTAAATATAATATTAGGTTGTTCCAGAAATTCGTTCCGCTTTCAATGGTGACCGATGGTGCGGCTGAATTTATGATGGCTGGTAAATTAATAAAACGTTAGTAGAAACGTAACAGTGTTACTTGTGTATATTCGTATTGTATAACAGCATCAAACGCAAATATTATGGGAAAAACCTCCGGGGCAACCTAGAATCTTCGACAAGATACTATTGCTTAATTAATGAAACTGAAATTAGAAAATTAAGATTTGTTTTGGTAAATGGTAGTTTGACTATTTCGCATTCTACATATCCTAGTAAAACCAGTATTGTTGAATATAATACAATAGAAGTGAATTTTGTAAACCGAGGAAAAATTAGTATCGCCCGCGTACGAGCACGCGGCAGTAAAAGTGTCAATAGAGACGGAATAATAGAAACAGCGAGTAACCTCGGAGATTTTCGGTGTTGTTTGTATACATATACATATCTGCTCTCATTCGAATATTGACACCCTTGAAATTCTGGAAATATGGGGTGAGGCGACCTCTTTTGTCCCGAATAAATTTCCATATAGAAAATGCTGTTTTTCAGTCCTTGGGAATCCAACCAGGGAGACAATGAATGCAACAGGATTTGCATGCCGGCGTTATCTGCTAAAAATGCGGATCTCCGTGGAGTGTCCCGATTTCGAAGATCATTTCACGGGAATCAAAACGACGGGAAAATATTATCAATTTGTTTGTCGAGATTTTTCTTCGGAGCAGATATAAACGGGCCGAGATCTGCGGACAATAAAACGATCGGTTCACGGCGGCAGGTTTTATTGCGTGGTCATAGAATATTGTCTCGGTTCGTAAATCACGGGACCCGATCGCGTACTTTTGATCGACAGCCGCGGCACCCACGCCCTTCGTCGGTACGAGTACTCTCCGGGGACGTACTACATGTGCACACGGTTGTTTCGTAGTAAAATGGTTGAACCTCGTTAGAAAGCGCGACGCGATCGATATATTCGTTCGCGGAAAACCGTTCGCCGGATATTTCGCGAACACGTCGACCGGATACAAAGCCCTCGCGTATTTTCCGCGGTAATCGTCGAGACCGGGGATCGATTGTTCGAGGATGGGACACGTCGATCGACGCCTCTGTAAATAACGGGCCGTCGTGTCGAGTCGCGTCGAGTCGCCTCCCGTCGTTTCGCACACGCAACCGCCAACCCCGGGACCAGGCGAGATTGAGTTTCAGCCTGGTTGACGGCCCCTTCCGAGCCTTTCTTCCTCGCTCTTCCAGCCACGACGTTTAGGAAACGAACCTGTCCAACCGCGACGTCGCGTCGTTCCTCGCCGTTAGATCAATGACGGCAACGTCGAAATTTTCAGCCTCGACGACTATGCACTGCGATAATCGTCGGAACTGGATGTCTGATTTGCGAAAGCTGACCCATTAGGGATGTTCGTTTCCGATTCGATTCTGCAGTAACTCGATCCTTTTGGCTAAAAGAGCAATCTTCTGAATCGATTCTTTAGTACTAGATCTTCCACAGAATTATTATTGTTTTAAATGATGAGACCGATTAACTGTTTTTATACAATTTTCTTGGTCGCCACCAAGAACGTTAATTAAACGATTCTCTGAAACCTTGCCAAAGTGCATCAACTTGATTCAGTATTTCTCGCGTCGGTACTTTTCCGAGAAAAAAGGGTCGAAACTGTGATAAGATGGCTCTTTTGGTTCTGATTCCATTTCAGTGCAAACTCTGGAAGGGACTTGGAATCGAGCCGATTAAATACGGTAATTATCGACGGAAGGTGCTTAACCACTGAAATTATAGGGGCCGATGTTTTCCCACTGGGAAATTACGAACAATGAAATAATTCTTAAGTATCCAATTGCGAAGTCAATCACGAGGTATTAGAAACGCTCCTGGTGCTTCCACAATTTGCTGGAACGGTGAGAAAAATCGGATTGGGAAGTCGTCGAAAATCAAACGGTATCTAATGGTGAGGGATTAGCTGATGACGCGTGTGTCGGAGGGTTAGCGGACGGAGGAAAAAATGGCTATTGGCATCGGGAAGCGATAGATCGATGAGAGGGATTATCCCGTCTGCGGGTCGCGTGCTACGCGGCAGATTGTGCGGTAAACCTGCGGCGGAATCACAGTCGCGTAAAATATGCGTCGGAAAATATATCCGAAGCTCCCGTGGAAGCCCGATTGTCCGTGACCGACGGAAATTCGCGCCGCGACGCCAATGCCGTCCCGAGAGCACGGGTCATCAAAAATTTAGGTCGCCATGGAAGCAGACCATGAATTTCACTCTGATTGGCAGCCATTCCCTCGCTAAATCTTCTACAATGCATCGGACGCGAGTGAAACGCGAAAGGAAAACGCGCGTTGTCCGCGTCTTCCGATCGAAAATTGATCAAAGCGATCCGCCGTCGGACGGCTCGGACAGGCCCTTGATTTTCGTCGAGCGGGTCGAGCGTTCTTCAAACCAATGTTTCCAAACGTGGCGGCGATTTCGATATTTCTACAGGCTATTCAGAAATAACGGAAAGTGTAAAGACGCGCTATATCTTTTTGGAAAAATAATATAACAAAATGTGAACCAATCTATGTGCACTATGCACAGTTATGAGGGTAAAACGTTATTCAAGGAATAATGTTTCTGATAAAACAGGGACACAGTGTCCAATTTTAACTTGTTGTCTTCAGTTTCAATAATTCAATTATTTGTTACGTGTTAAACAAAATCAAGTTAAAAACAGTTTTACCCACATGTTATATTTATTTGAAACATCTAATAATGTCAAACTGTTTCGAAACTTGGTTGACTATTATGCCGCAAGTGATTCGAGATCAGTGATTCGTTGTGATGGAACATGGTCCAAAAAAGGTTAGGACACGCTGTTCCAAACTGTGCTACACCGTCGAAGCTTCAATTTTGCAGCGGCTCCTGTTTCAACGGCGATGATCCATCCAACCCGTGGCGCGATGCTACCGATTTGAGTCGAAGAGGGGAACACGGTCCGACACCGGTGAAACAGTTCGTACGGATTGCGTAGATTCCGTTCTAGGACGGAGTTCCGCGTGGGAGTACGCGGGACGTTGCTGTAAACCGATCCCAAGCGGAAGCTCCGATTAACGAGCAGCCATTTACAGGCCTACATCGGCGAAGACGCGGTTACCGTTACTGAAATCCGGAGCTGGTACCCTTCTACAGGGAACGCGCTTTGTCTAGCGCGATCGGCGAATACCTCGCCATATTTCCCCGGCAAGACATCCCGCAAATGCAAATGAACGACCCCGTAAACTCCGAATCGTTTTCATTTCAAGAATGAACTCGACAAGAGGGAAGTCGTTCGTTAGAATTAAAGTCGCGCTGGTACCGTTCTACTGCTCTGATTCATCTGTTGTAAAATTGCGGATGCTTCCGCGTAATCAAAATTCTCTAGACGGTAGAACCTCCAATGTCAGGTTTCTCTATTGTGCACATGCGCTTTGTACGTTAGCAGATGAATCTAATCCAACCCCTATGCAATTACGAATAACGTTTTGTACACTTTCAGAATTTAAACATAATGCTTTATAATTGTTACAATCCATGATGGTTGAATTTATGTATAATGCATAATTTTTGTATAATGCATAATTTTTGTATAATGTATAATTTTTATATATTGTATAATTTTTATATTATGTATAACTTTTGTACTCTGAATAATCTTTGTATAACTGTCGCATCACTTTTAACATTTTTGATCTACTAAATGGTTTGCAATCCTTATTTATATAAATAAATAAATACAAGATTTACTACACAAATTAATAAAATTCAGCACTGTAATTACATCGAACATTCATGCCACTCTGTTTAATTCGGATAATCATGGTTCCATTGTATACGAATTCAAATTATAATAGATTTTTGTAAAAATTTAAATAGATACTATTTTATCCTCTACTACGCTAAGTTACGGACTTCTATCAAATGCAAATAAAATTCGATTCGTTCGTTGTCGATAGTGATTACAATTAACGTAGACATTTTTCTAACATAGTTAACTGTAGTCCTTCCTCTCGTAGGAATTGACGACAACAACGAAACGCTCTATAAAAGATCGTAACGCAGAGGCTTCATGTATCTAGTACTTGTCACAATTGCGTAAAACTGCAGGCTGTTTATTAAAAGTCTTCCATTACTGTTCGCCGAACTATCCGCAACAATGCGGCTCCGAAGACCTCGGTATCGAGAGAACACAGAAGTTGGGAACTCTACGGAGAAAGCGACATACGTGTCCCGATGCTCCGACACCGATGATCTATCAACCGTCGAATTTTGTCGCGGATTTTTCCGAACGCGTCGATCCAATTCCCGATGGATCGAGAACAGTAGGGAAGTTTGGAAGGTCTAATATTGTCGGAGGGTAGGGTTCACGTCGGAGCGGTGACAAAAATCTCGCGGAAAGAGTTAGCCTGGCAATATGGGGGTCGATGCGCTTGGTTGGCTGCTCGTTGACAAATGGACGCGGCAAGGCGAGCCGAGGGAGGCAAACGAGTCCGTGAGCGACGCTCGCTCGGCTGGACAGGGTGACAGGGTGCAAGCTGACTCGTAACTTTTCGAGACAGTTACGCAAATTGCTCTCCCGACGGCGCGCCTATGTCGCGGACCAGAAAAGCGAGAGAGAGAGAGAGAGAGAGAGGACGGTCCGAAGGCCGCGGCGATTTATGGAAATTGGAGAATCCTACACGTGAGTGCACCCCCGTGCGTTCGCCCCCGCTTCGTCGACGCTCGGCGATGTCAGTTTTGACGAGACGCGTTGACGAGCAGCCGTCAGTTCGCCAAATTGAATACACTGGTCGACGATCCCGGCTACAACGGACCCATTCACCAAACCCTACCGCTGGCTAAACCGAAGCCGCGCAGGTGCTGCGACTCTCTGAGCCAATTTCTGCTGCGAGCGAAGACCGACACGAGCCGTAAGCGACTAACTCGGAAGCATCGCTAACCCTTTGTAGCCGATGCCCAATTGAGGAATTTTTTTCTATGTAATAGTTGTTGCAGAATGTTCCTAAAATACGATGGTGGTTCGGACTTTTATGATATTTTCACAGATATTTTTATTTCTCTAGAGTAGATACCGGGTCTAATAATCTGACAAGAGCTCTCGAGGTATTAACGTAAAAGATTTTTTTCTGAGAATACACATGCGGCTAATTATTTTATCCAGTTACCTAAATTAACTTCAACACTTTTTTATTCGTGGTATTATTTTATTAAAAATATTTTTATTTGTTAAACTGAGAAATGTAGAAATGTAACCCTATTATTCAGATCTTGAGTATTCTAATATATGGATATTTTTGAGACAAGCATCGAGTTCGTACACTTTTTCGAATTAACTAATGATAAAATGGGCTACAGTAATTGTGATAATCATCAAAATATGAATAATCAGCTAGATGCGCATTTCCAGAAAGGAAAGGAAAAAGGAAACCGACGTTAAAATTTGAGGAGCTATTATACGTCTACCCAAAAAGGGAATACCATTAGCTTCAGTATTTGAATCTCTACCATTGTGCAAAGGCAGATCAAAAAGTCAGAGTTATTCTTGGGGACCTTTCCTTGTGAGCCTGTATAATGAATCTTGAAACATTCTTCAGAGTTACTATAGCGTACTGACGTCGTCCCTGAGGAGACAAACGGTACGCGTTTTATAAGAGCAGGATATCCAAGGTGTTCCATTTGACGTCGGTCCTTGCCGAATTAATTGTTTCACCGTAACAAAAAAGATACATATTATATATTCCTTCCTCCGAAGTAACAAAAGGACTAAAGATACATAAGGAGCCTGTCCAAGTGCATAGTTTCGTTAATTATATTTTTAATGATATTCTACATTTATGTAAATGTTGGAAGGATTTATTTCCTCCTATCTTTCCCGCGAAATTCATTTCGTCAAATAATTGTAATAGTTTTTAAACTGCCAATAAGTCAGGTTGAATTTCTGCAATATTCCTTACTCCAGCAAAGCGGTCAAGGTTCAACGAGGCTCAGAAAAACTCTGATCAATGGTGATGGATCTTGCTTTGCACTCTACGAAACATAATTAGACAAGTATGAACAGCAGCCGTCGGTATTTCCAGCGGAAAATCCCACGTGGAAACTCCATCGATGGTCGAAAGTTTAGAACGGGGTAAAAATGTCTGAAGCGAACCGCTGTTACAGTTTCTGTGTTCGGTTCAATTAGCCCGGGGAGATTATAAATTTTCCAGGGCACGGCAATTGGATCTAATAAGATTTTATTGTTGCGCGCTGAGTTTCTCAGACGTGGCAGGGGGTTCTGGAAAAAAGCAAAAACCGTTCGCCGTGGGCCACGAAGGGTAGGGGAGGGGTAGATAGAGAAAAAAAGGGAGACAGAGAGAGAGAGAGAAGATGGCGGCGAGACCAAATTAATCCAACGCATTTTCGCTTAATGGGGTGCGCGAGCGAGTTAAGAAAGTTGTCGCTGGCTAATTAGCAGCGTGGAGCGGCGACGTACAATTATGAGAAAAAGGTTCGCGGAGGAAGCAGCTGATAAAAGGTGATACGAAAATTGCGTCGTCATGGTTCGGCTCGCGCGCCCATAGAAACAACGCAGTGAATACCGTTGCGCGGGGTTTTAGAACCATAACGGAATTCATTGTTTCCGGGCCGGCAGTCATCGGGCTCGAAAACTGCCGAGAAAATTCCCTCGACGCGCGCCTCGAAGACGATACGCTCGATTTCGAGGACGATTGCAGAGACACGGAGAGAGAACCGTTCTAAGGTTTTATAATAAGCGGTGTGCTCGCTCGATCGGAGCCAGTTACGAGAAAGAGGACACGGTCGTTAGGCGCAAATGCTGTGCGTAAAAGGACGCTCCAGTTGCGTTACCACTTTGGGGAAGCAGATCGCGCTGCGTTAATTGGAACCTGGATACCTTGAGTAATTAACCCTCGGTCGTGCGAGCCAGGTTCATTTGGATTCTCCGTTTCAGCGGATTCGTGACGCTGGCTCGTCTTCTCGGAACTCGCTATGGCGTTGCTTGTTATTGTTATTACGTATTCCCCTCTATTATCTAATGCAGGTGGAAAATGGTGTGGAAAGGAGGTATTGCTGAAGTGAAAGACAAGACACAGCTGAAAGCTGTTGCTCTGATTATTATGCGCTTTTATAGTATAATACAGACAACTTGACTCGGAAAGCGGAGCGCTGTTGCCGCGAGAGTCTAGGTACACGCTGATCTACAAAGTGATTTTCCAGGTAACCTCCTCCAGAGAACCTCCAGAAAAGCTCCTTAGAAGTTTAACCCTTTCCACTGTAGCAGCGAGTCAGATTCGTTACTGTATAGGTGTTATTGATTTCTTCCGAATTGAAACAAAATTTGATTCTTCTATTGTCAAAATCTACGAAAAACAGATCTGCAAGAAACAAAAATTGTCTCGTTTTATCAGAGAAATTATTAAGGATGAACACGCAATATACTCTATACAATATACAATAAATAACGCCATAGAAAGTGCTGGAGGACTGTCTATCTTGCGTTCTTTGTGCGGAGTAGACGTGGCTTATTTTGAGTAGGCGTGGTTCAGTGGCCCTCTATTCACAAGACGATCCATGCTCACGATTGTCTTCGTCTATCGATTAGAGATCCGTGGAGCATTTTAGAATAGAAACCTATCGCAAAAGATGTTTTGCTACGAGTTCAGCTATTTAATCCATTAACAATCGTAAAAAGTCGTTAAAAACTCGCCGAGACCTAGAAATTTTGCAGGCTCGCAGACGGAAACCGCGTCCGCCCGAAACTTCAAGCACCGAAAAAAGGAAGCTTCCGTTCTGCGGAATATTTCCATCAACTTCCGGGTGGTCGGAAGCGCGAGTACAATGGCGATATTCGGCCGCGTTCGAAACACACTGGGAACAATGTCGGGGGAGGATCTTCTCGCGGAATTCAATGGAACTCAACAGGTTTTTATCCGCAACGGCTTGAACGCGGCTTATGAATTCACGGGCCGATAAATCCGCCAGTTATTGTTGCCTGTACCGGGCCTGCTACCTCGACACGCGTGTTCACGTCTATTTACTCGGCGAGCAGATGCGTGCCTATGTGCGTGCTCGCGCGCGCGCGTGCGCCAGCGGGTGTGTGCGTGAACGCAGTTATCTGCGAGCGAGCAAGCAGGACAATAGGCAGATAAAGCCGCGACTAAAAGCAGCCCATCGCGGCCATCCATCCCCCACGGTGAAATGTTTGTTGGTCGCCGGGGCGTCGCAACGTTGAATTCACGGCTGAAAATCCTCGAATAAACCACCTACGCCACAACCACCGTCGTTCGCGACAGAGTTTCTCCGAATGGAGGACCGCGATTCTCCCTCGAGACAGGTCGGCTCCGTTCTACCCGATGCCCTCGGATCTGCCAATACAGCGAATACTATGATTCTCTGTTTAGCCCATGGTCCGCGTCACGCTCAATTGAGAAAAAAAGAAACTTGAAACGAGTTGAAACTCGTGCACGTTTTTAAATTCGCGGGTACATTTCCCGCGAGCTTTTAGCACCGGGAATCGAATGACGTAAACCTACACATGACATTCGATTGCGAACGTGTTCGAAAATTGATTCAAAACGACGGATTGCAGATTTTTATCGTGCGCCGTTGCAACTGCGGAATGAGTGGATTTTATTTAATTGGATGCGCGTCGCGGTAAATGCGATCTCGTTATTTTCACGAAGCGTCGCGAAACTAGACCGATTTTCGGATAGAGTCGTCAGAAGTTCAGCTGCCGGATGCCTTTTACTGTGAAACGCTGGGTCCGACTGGACTTCGCTGCCCGCGGAAATAAGTTTCGCAGTAGAAAATATCAAGTGCCGAGTTGGGAATAAACAGCGGCGCGACGAGATTGAAGAACATTGTCCCTGTATTTCTGGGGAATTTCAGCGTGCACCTGGCAGGTCGATTTCCACGGTGTGACTTCGGTGCATCTGGCCCCCCGAACGTTTAGTTTCCCACGTCCCCGTCGAAACCAACCCCTCGACCTTCCGACCCCTCGAAGGCGCGCAATCACGCCGCAAAATATACGTCGCGCGAGCTGAATCGGAGTTTCGGATCGGAAAGAGGTTGGGGAATCGGTGGAACCGCCTCGAAAGACTTCGCAATTACCCGGTTAATTATCTCGGTGGTAATTGCGCCTCATTGAAGTCACGGGTCGCCGGGAAAGGCGGAGAAAAGCTGGCTGGTTTTCACTGGTGGAAACAGGACTCTCTCCTCGATCATTTACAGGGAACCTGGCTGAAGATCGGGAATTCATTAAGCGGACGGCCAATTGTCGTCTGTTCCCGTCGGCCACGCGCAACTTTTCAACGCCATGGATATTCCGCATAGTTCCCACGACGAAGTCGGACCCCCGAGGATCTTGGAGGCGCTGGGAGCAGAAGAACCTGCGAGAGTTGTCCCCCGAACGCGGGCTAATCCCTTTAAAGCGTCTAGAGTTGAACTGGCTGGTTCGTAAGTCGAATCCACGAGGGGAACCGGTGCTCCACCTCCGAAGATTCGATAAGGAGCCGGCTCTGGTGGCTTAACTCGGCGAGAAGGACATTCAATTCTGGATGCTCCGTTGCCAGGATAATTGTTATCCTATTTCCGGCCGCGACAAGTAGTCATCTGGGATCTTTATGCAAATTCTAATGTCCGCCGAACGCAAGTTTAAATCGGTCGTCCTTAGCATCTGTACAATTTATCTTGACATCTTTACTAGGATCGGTATAGAAAGCGAGATATTTCCAAACTAACTTATGGCTTAGTTCCAACTGTCCCCAAAGCGGTTCCTGTCATTTTGTGGTCGATTGACGTGAGAGACGTCGAGACCGACACGTGGTAATCTAAGTGGTGGATTTAGATGGTAAAAATTCAATTTAACTTAATTCTTCCAATTTCTTGTTGGGAATTATTACGTGACTTGTAGTTTAACTTAATTTACAATCTTTATGAAACAGTTTATAATATTACAAAATATTGCGGAATATAGAGTACAAATTCGTATATAACTATAAATCATCGTGTAATTATTTTAAATCAAATATTACATAAACTAAAATATTATCATATTTTATCGAAAAAAGTCAATTTGAAAGTGTTCGAAGCTTTAAATCAACCATTTATACCAGCTTTGCGAGAGAAGAAGCGAAGAGAATGCAAAAGGCTCTGAAAGAAATTTATCCGGTGGTTCCCTTAATCACCTTAGAGTTCGGCCCGACGTTTCCGCGACTGGTGAAACAGAAAATGCGAGTAATCGAATAGAACGCGCGACGCTCGAGTAGGTCGCGGCCGGCCGAATTAGCGGGGGTGGTTCCTAAGAAATCCTTCCGGCTCGCCGTGGCTCGCCGGAGCACTTGTTGCCTCGAATCTCAATGCGCTTTCGGAGGTAGGATGAAACACGAAGCGGCTGCGTTCTCGCGTCTCGCTCGGATCGTAGCGTAATTGCTCGCCGGGACCGCTCGAACCGGTTCCACGAACGGAAAACCTTAAGCGATTTACTGGTTAGGGAAAAAGGGCGAGGAGCGCGTTTAACGAAGAGCAGTTCGATTCCAGATTCGAGAACGATACCCAGGCCGCCCGTATTCCCCCGTTCCATTAAACTTCTCCGATACAACGTACCGAAGGGGTGGGACTTTCGAAACTTATTACGTGCTTTCGACGAGATCTTATGCCCCGCGTCGCAGTTCCCCGGGAAGTTCGCGCAACCTGCCAGCCGTAAAACGTCCGCGGATTACCCGCAGCCGCGGTGATCACGTTGATTTTAATTTTTCATCGAGGCACGCGCGCGCGATCCATCTCGTTCGCGGGAAATATACATATTATACAAAAAGCTGAGCTCTTCGCGGAGAAGTTCCGCGGTCTCGTTGGAAGAAAAGCGGAGAATCGGGGTTGGAATCTTGGCAATCGCTTCGGAGAAATAGGCGATGGCCGTCTTAAAAGATAGAAGGCTCGAGGGAAGATGCATTCGAGGTCATGGGAGTTTTCGGAGCGCTCTGATTGCCCCTGAGGAATATCAAGTAATTACTAAACGGCTGTATGTGTGTGTCCGTTGCGCTGCGGAAATCCTAATCGGAACTCGTCGGCGAAGATGGGAACAGTTCCGCTGCACCAAGAGAAAGGGTTGCGGAAAAACGGCGGTAAACGCGTCAGGAACGCTTTCTAGAGCGACCTCGCGTTTCTACGTCTACTTGGAACCGCGAACAATGCCGGAGAGATCGTCGGACAGCTCGCGGATTTATCCGGGTCAGTGTCTATCGTTCTTCGATCGCTTGGATCGCCCGTCTCGGACGCTTTCGTGGATGGTCTTGGATCGTTCGTTTCGGATTCGAAATTCGTTGCGATGTTTGAGAAAGGGGGGGGGGGGCGCGATCGTATCCGGCAAGAGAGTCAGAAAAGATTAGGAAAATTCCTCGGAAATATCATGTACGTAGGTGTGGAGAGGAACGTGGGAATCGGGTACGATTCCACGCTGTTAGACGTCGGAATCTAAATAACGGCCGGACGTCTCACGACGTCGTCACCCCGGTTCACCCTCCCTAACCTTGATTCCCTGAAGACCCTACGTTCCTATTCGAGGCTCGTAGCTCATCTATTAAAGGTCTCCTCCTCTGGCCGCGCTATCGCGGGACGGCCTTTATTATCGCGCGAGCTAAAAGGCTTTCCTGATCGATCCCGAAACGCCTGGGAATCGTAAAAACCTTGGAATTAAATGTCAGCGCCAACGGAACGGGCCGCGGCGAATTTAGTAGCGGAATGTCGGTCGCTCCCGTTGCTAACCCTGTTCGCTGTCTGGTCCGTTACTCGAGCGCGAAAACTACCCCCTTCGTCATAACGCAATTACGGTAGAATGTTTGCGCAGTTTCCTGCGGCTTGCTGCTGCCGCGGAAAATATTCGGAGGCTCTTCATTTTGGTGTACAAGTGACGGCGTGGGAAACTTGAAAGGGTAATTAGTCGAGTGTTATTCATTATCTCAGGTAGCGGACGGTGCAAAACTGTATCTCCGCGAATAACTCTACAATCGCCAGGGATGAGAAGCAACAAAGAACTCGTTCGACTGCAAATTGAAAGCGAATAATAGAATCGAAGGTACGTAACACTATTGAAATATTAACCGAACGATACACATGAAATTGCGAGAGCAGCGAGTCGCAATAATCCTCAACATTTTATTTGCAGCAGCGGATAATAGAAATGGGGGACAATCGAGCGGAACTTTATCCTCAAACAAAGCGACCCGTTTTTGCGTTAATATATTGCTTCTATAAAGGAGACAACAGTTTCGTTTTAACCGCTTTGCCATTCGGACCGTTTGTTCCGCTGTCCAATACGCGAATAATGTTCTCATCAGACTCGCGATGGCAAAAATCGGGATGTTTTTCCAGGAGGTTGGAAAAAGACGGGAAACGTCATCATCGCTTTCGCAAAAAGAAAAACGAACGGAAGGAGTAAGCTCTTGACGGTGGCGAATGGCCATGACCGAACGCCGGGTGAACCGCTTGTAATTGTTTACCGTAAATTCAGCCTTCGCGAAGGATTTCCCGGCGCTTTTCACGTCGTCCAATTACATCGTGGTCCCCTCTGCCGCCCCTATAGTTCGAGTCTCCCGCGGTCCGCGAAACCACTGAGTAACAAGTGTTTGCGAGCGGACTGTCTAAACACGAAAGGGGTGGTTTCCGGTGGAAAGTTACGGGGAGCTGACACGGCGCCTCAAGGGATCGCATACATACGTGACCCTATCGAAAGTTCGGGATCCATCGATAGAAACGACCAGGCGCAGCAAATTTCTGGACTTTCGCGCGAACTTCTCGATTCGCGGTTGTTAAACGCCGATCACCGATAAAGACTGGACCGACGCCGCGGTTGTCACGCTTCCGAAAGCCTCTTCCTCGAGCTCCGAAATGAAAACTTCGGAGTGGAGGGAGTGATTCGTAGGTGAGGGAGTATTGAGGGTTGGCTTACTGTGAACCATTGCAGAGCGCAGTTGCCTCGGATCCCGTGGATCGCCTCGCGGATGATCATCGGAGCCGGTCGAACAGCTGTCGCACGAGGAAGCCGAAGAGGAGAGCGCGCGACAGACAACGAGAGTGCGAGAAAGAGAGGAGAGCACGAGCGACGGGAGACAGGTCCGCTAGCAGACGGTGCCGCGCTCGTCGACGAACTGGTGCGTGGGTTCTCTTTTCGCTCGGCACTCGGCGTTCTCGGCGCCGCGCCGAGCGGCGCGCTCCACGCTCGGTCGCGATCGGATCCGCTCGCGCCCTCTCGACCCCGCTCGAGACAGCCGAGCCGAGCCGAGCCAAACCAGAGCTCTCTCCAGAGCTCGACGCGTACCGTATCGCGACAACTTTCCATGGGGATGCGTCCCGCGTTCGCCAGAAGCCGAATTAAGTAGATTAGGATCTCCATTCGGGGTTGCTCGACCACCCACGAGATCCATATTATGATCGATACCCCGCACTAGAACCAGCCTCAATCCTTTGTCGCAGCGCGATCGCGTAATTTGGTTTACGCGGCGATTCGCGCGACCACCGGCCTGTCACCGGTCTGTGTCCCTGACAATTAGATAGGGGTGAGTATTCCACTGTATCCCACTAGCGCTAGTCTTGAGTTATCCTGTATTTGTTCAGCGATAAACCTACCACGATGGTCAAAATCACCGGTCGTACATTTTTTATTTTCGAAGTGTTGAAATTATGAAGGCTCTTTTTTCTAATAGCACCGAGTAAATTCTTTGATTCGAGCTTATATTATGATTCGACTGCGCACCTTTATGCAATATAGAAACTTTTCTAGTTGATTGTTGGAGATGGAAATTGGAAGACAATGTACTTTTTCTTTCAGTACTTTCAATAGGTCGAACATAATGTAACAATACTATTAAATCTGTGTAATTTCTTCAGTTTTGATTTCCATTCATCCACTTTTGTGAATAATGTAGAAAATCCACAGTTTGATTGTAATAAAAATGGTGAAAAGTAAAAAATAAATTTAATCTTATCGTTCCCGTAAAGTAGCAGACATTAGTCAGTTGTGAGCTCGGTAGCTTTAGTACTTACGCTCTACGAATGCTACGCCGTTAAATCAAACTTGCAATTATTTCACGTTTTACGTTTCATTTACCAAAAGCCTATCAATAGGTTTTTTAATGACTAAGTTATCGTTAAGAGAAACTCGGCAATTATTTCTTAAATGATTACTTCAAAAGAGATTATTAAGCTATATTAATTCAAATAATTTCCTGGATAAATTGTCGCTTTTAAATAATTCTTTAAGAAAGTCTCAACTGTTGATCTACAACTTAAATAAAATCAACAGGAAACTGCGCGCAAAGTATTAACAAGAACTTCATTTTGATACTTTTTACAAGAACGAACTTTTCTGAATCAATCAGGTTACCGTTTTCAAAATTCATAAAACTCTGTACAATTCACATTAGAGGTGCATTCGGTGGCAATGTCTTTCGCAAGTTTGCCTACTACAGTTTCTCTCGTCTGAAAGCGTTGCGAAACATGTTCCATAAAAATCTTCAAGTTCGATGATTAAAAAGCACTGTAGCCTTACTTTTTACAGCGTCGGAATTATTGAAGTTTGTTACGACCGAACTGTTCCGTTTCGATCTAAAAGGGTGAAAATCCAGCGGGTCCAGAAATATTTACCGAAACTCGGAATATCTTCTCATTGAGGTTTCGATGCTTTTTTCCCTATCGCCCTCGCGTACTTTCTATTATTACACTAGATCTAAAACCGGCTTTGTTCTAACACCCCGAGTGCACTAAATGTGATGACCTATAAAATGCAGGCGCACAGGAATAGTAACGGCCAGGCATAATGTATGAGTATCGGAGTCGAGCATAACTTTGTATTTCGTAGGAATGAATTGTAACATCGAACAGTGAGAATATCACCGAGCTTTAAATATCGTGCTGCGGCAATTTCAATTTTATTGTATCCTTATGGCTACTGGTTTCGAGCGGCGCATAATTATGCAGTTCGTGCTTCCGCCGACTTGTTGGCGATATTAAATCAGCAGGAGTCGGGCGATTTTCTGCGATCGAAACGAGGAAGACAGCGGCGGAATACGAAGGAGGAGGGGGCGTAAAATGTATGCAGCAGCCTAATAATATCTCGAATGAATAATTCCGAAAGCTCCTATTCGACTCGCAGTGTTCCAGGAAGAATATCCTCGCCGGTTTCTTACAGGTTGCACAGGATTAACGAGGCTTTACGATATTTTTATGTGCCGCCTGTTTTCTTGCGGCTAATCGGAGGAAGCGTGGCCCGACTGGTTCGCTCGATTATCAGGAACCGAGCGAAACTTTCTTCCCGTCGCGTCGTAAAAGACCGACGACTCCGAGGCAAAAACGCCAGCTAAGAAAGCGATCGCGAGACAAACAAGAAAACAAGAGAACGTCCACCGAAGGAAAAGCTGCGCAGAAGCGACAGAATTCGGCGATTAATCCGTGCACGCCACGGTTAATTAGGCTTAGCCTTCAGTGACTCCGCATGGCGTAATCCGGCGTGTCGTCTGATACGCTTCTAAGGAAGTTCCGTCGCCTTAACGTCGAAAGACGACCTTGTCGACGCCTTGACACCGATGCCAACGGAAGCGTCGCCTTGCTAATTAGCGTGTCGGTATCCTCACAGAGCATGCGACACAGGACCGTGTCCTGATGGATCTCCGATAATCACATGCAACCACCCACAGTTCGAACTTCAATCGCATCGGCTAGACGCATTGTTCTGCATAATCATCCAACGGTGCACGAGACCATTGTGCGCGTTCACGCATCGCGATGCCTCAACGCTTCGCGATACAACCTCGATTATCCCAAAAGTTCCTTGTGTAATCTACGCGTTCGATGTGCTGTTATACAAGAGAAATATTGTCTTATTTGTTACCAAGCTTTCAAAAATGTAGCCGTCCCGGTTGTTCGCTCAAAACATTATTTCGACGCGTTATCCGCAGGCAAGTTTTCAAATCGAGGATCAGCATTCATTGAAAATTTCTTAAAATATTGTTTAAAACGAAGATTTTTTTGTCCATATTGTAAGACTCGTGGTGAAGATCTTAAGTATTAATGTTAACACTTTTTGTTATGTTCGAATGAAATTCTATTCTATAGTCGACACTATCTAAGCATTGTAGAAACATGGACATACAATAAATATAACTGTTATTTGTCTTTTATGAAACTACTAAATATGAGTAAGTTACAATCATTGTAGCCATAAAGACTATTGGGCTAACAGGTTTTCGATAAATAAAATATTTAACATTAGTGTAGTTCAACGAGTGTTGAACATAAGTTCACATTGCGCAAATTAGTCGAAAACGAATCGAACTTTTTAAACGACCTAATATTATCAATATTGTTCCTTGTTACACAATTATCCAGTGAACATGTTTTCTATTGCCAGCATATTGGAACTATAAAGTTTCCTTAAGACTAGATTCACGGGTCACTAAAGGCTGCTGCTTTAAATTAGCCTATAAAAGTAACAACAAGACATTTATTCTGATTTTTAACGAGCGTTATTATAATATGCGCTGCAAGTAACACATATATACAACAAATAACCCATAACAATTCCATCATTCTAGTTCACAATAAAAATGACGAAAATCAAAAGTTCAGTCTTGTCACCTTTATGAAGTAGTAGCTCTAGAGCTCGGTAGGGTTAGTCTTGAACTTATATTAAAGATCTTTTTGGCGATCAGTTATGCTTCGCAGCACTGGAAAGTCTGCTAAATATTGAAACAGCTGCAACGGTGCGCGTTTAAACGATCACGAACACGAAGCCGCGGATAGTCCACCGAGGATTACATTTTGAGATTAAAATTGAAAGTACCTTCTTGGAATAAAGGCAGGTACGGCCACTGAAATTCGGCGCAACACGTACGCGTATCTCGTTTCCGATCCCCGCTCGGCCAGCTGTTCGACGAGCCTCGCGATCCCGGGCAGGATCTTGGCCGGTTAATTTCATATGCGAAATTGGCCACCGCCCCTAATCTCGTTCAGGAAACGATGACGGTCGAGGGAAGTGGCTCGCGAGGGAGCTCGTTGCAGCCATCCACCGTGACAAAGGGGCTACCAGAAGCTCTTCCATCTTCGAGACGAGGCTTCGACGCGACGTTGAGCGGGCCGGAGCAGAGCAGAGCAGAGCGGAGATGAGCGGAGAACAGGCCCACCGAACCTCCGGCAACAGCTAATTTAATCGACGATGAACGCACGCGGCAAATTCGTGGGAGAAGAGACTGACGCCGGGTACAGAGGTTCGTTAACTGCGCGACCGTTCTTCGCATTGTCGTATTCGACCGATTACGGAACTCCCCCGCCGACTTCGTCGCCGAGTTTCAACGACGGCTTCGAGGCCGACGCTCGCGTTAGTCCTCTCCAATTACGTGGCTTCCGGTTTTAACGCGACCAACTTCCCCCTTGCCCTGCCCATCGCAGACCGTCTCGCACCTGAACCGGAAGACGCGTGTCCTTTCGAACAAGGCACGTAGGAGCCGCTTTAATTTGCCACATGGACACCGATATCCTTTTTCAGGCCAGCAGGATTCGCGCGTTCTTAATCCTCGCTTCGAATGACCTGTTCCAAATTTTTTATTTAGAAGATATCGATCTTATCTTTAAAGATATTGACACTAATCGTGCCATCGCCGGTCTAGTGATTGTTCAGACAATTTTGATCCCACGATTATTGAAATTATAATAATAATCGTTAAGCAAATTTATTCGTTCGAACACCTATTAATATAGAAATTGCAAATAATCATATCCGATTTAATCCTTCTTATAAGGCATTATAATTGCACTATGGATTTTGTACGCTCTCTTAGCAATAATGAATGACAATGTTATAATGGAGGTTAATGGCCTGACATAACGATAATAACTTCAGAAGAACTTACGACTGTTTTAATATTAGTTTTACTTTATTAAAGCTGTTAAGACGAGAAGTCACTTTTCATCAAGGACCACATTTTAATTGTAATAAGGAGAGCAAAACGTTTAAATAAATTCAAACTCATCTTTCAGCGTTCGGTATATTTAATGTTAATTTGTACTGTTAAAACTGGCGCAATCGTAAAATTTCAATTGGCTGGGTAGAGGAGTGCCAACCGATAAGAGGATGTGCGGAATATATCTACTATTTGTTCAGCGTAGCATTGATACGAGAAACGGATGAAGCATAATGCAATTAGGGTAGAATTTTAGCGCGGTTTGTGGGATATTGATTGCGAGTATTTGAATAATTACTATGTACAATTGATTGAATAAACCATTATCTAGTGTGACTCGGTGCAAGCTTCTCGATTCTTAATTATGTTTTAACGCGCTATCGGCGCTAATAGATAATTAACCCGTGACCTTATGATATCAACGCGAACGCGGGGCGACATTATCGATTCCAATTTCATTAATTGGGCCGACTTTTCACCTGTTTTTGATGTGCGGAAGCAATATAATTCTCCCGCCGCCGAATAAAACTGATTATATCCTGTAAACACAGATCTGAACAACTTTAGTCACAAATTCTGACTAATGATAAAATGATTTTGCTGCGTACATGTTTGATCGTGTTCCCATTCCATTTCGACGCACCATATTAAAAGAGGACTCGGTTATCGGAACACGTGCAAAGCTTAATAACCTGTACAGTATTCGCAGCAGCTTATTGTCGGCTGTTTGTCGTCGAATGCTTCCTGAAAACCAATTCAAAAGCCGAAAAGTAATAATTCGTTCTCGTACGGATTGCGCTGACACATCACAGGATAATGAAAACACGCAAAATCACGCGAAGACCGCGCTGCCCGAGGCTGCGAGAGAAACAGGGCGAAAAGGGAGGGAGAAAGGGAGAGAGGGAGAGAGAGAAAACTAGCAAATGAATTTCACAATGAAACGAGCACAACTTTCAGTGCTGATAAGTTTCGGGACAAACGGGAACCAGCGTTTTTAACGCGAACCGATGAACTGGCATAGTCGCGTGCCTTGTTCCACGCAACTCGCTCTGCGATTTGCACACCGCTGGTCAATTTGTTTAATCGATTACGACGCGCAACAGAATCAATTTCCCTGTAACTCGGAAACATTGTTTCCAGCCGGAGAATTTACGCGAATTTTCTTTCCTCTGACCCAGTTCCATCGACGCGACGGGTAAGCACGGCTACACTCCTCTGGCCGGCTTGTCTGGATAATGAATCGCGCGCAAATGTCAACTCAGCTGACATTGCAGCTCACCGTCAACGTAGCAAGGTATTTGCGTAGGTGTTCCCCGCGTGGACCGGCGAGGATCTCGTATCGTGAGCGATAACGGCCAGGATATTCGGAAAGAAGATAAACCGTGATTCCGGAACTCATCTCTGACGTTATTTATTTAGTCTGGTAATCTAATTTGTCCGTCGTCTGCAAAATTTCCGCCCATATTCGCCGACTCGGTAATTATTTGCTTTAACGATTTTTCTCAATTGCGACGACTTTAGCGCTTTGATAAAATAGCTCCATTTTATCAATAAAAAAGAGAAATCGTGCGGGAGAGTGCATTACTTGCTACTGTTTGTTTTACTGAAAATTTATCAAGTACGATGCTCTTTACGATTAAGATATCGCCGCTAATTATTACACTGCGGATTTTCTGCATTAATAAAAATAAAAATAATAAAAGATGTATTACTTCCAAATTATTAAATTGATCAGAAGAAGCAATAACGGTGCAGACAATTTTCCTTTTGCGTAAAGATCCACAGTACATCTAACCCAATAATAGTTGCCAATGTTCGTGGTCTTTGGGAATTCGAATAAATGTTCTCGCGACTCTTTTTGTAAATCGGCAGGTACATTATCTCAGCTCCGTATTTTAGCGACGAAACGAAGCTACGCGATCGGAAACATTGGTAAAATAGCGGAAATTGAGAGTAGCCGGGAGAGCAACTAATTAACGGCGATTCGTATAGTATGTTAAATAAATCGTGATCCTTGTTTCCAGGTAGGCTAATAAAAATCGAGGAACCTCCGTCAGAGAGAGGATCGAAGCGGAAGAAGCCGAGCAACGCGGACGTCCGTTAATGGCGTTTCGCGGCTAGATGAGCCTGATCCCGTCGAGAATTATTATCGAGTTCGACGGTCGAACCATCAACCGGTTCGCCGTGTATTTTCTTTTGTTCCCGTTTTCCTACTGGTTTTTATCCAGGGTTTACCTTGTTCGTTGTGCTGCGCGATTTTAGAAGCACTCGGCCGAGTCGGCTCCGAGTGCTCGTTTACTTAGCCGCGTTACGTAAGGAGCCATTTCTGTCGAAAGTAACGGCGGTCTGGTTAATAAGCGAACCGCACGGACCGCATTAACTGGTCGGCGATATTTCGAGTTTGTTTCGACGCCGGTAATGCTCTCGTTCCAACGCGAGGACAAGCTCTGCTATCGGATTACCAGCCGGCGAAACTATCCTGGATCCTGGAGCCAGCACGCCTCGAATTCTACCGGTTGTTTCTCGCGAAGGGAAGTTGGACAACAATCGTGTTACGAAAGGAGAGATGAATAGTCGAAATTCGACGCGTTCTGGTAAGTTTTCGATGAGAAAACTGCGGATTTTTATGCAAAGCAAAAATTATCTGCACAGGAGGTGCGTTCGCATTTACTCGTCTCGTTCGTCATTTTAATAGTTTAACTTCCACGTCGACGACCTCTGAGATTTCATAAAATTATAATTGAAGAATTAAGTTGTAGATCAATTACTTTTGCTGCTTTGTTACGTTTTGTTGGTTCGAAGAAAGTTAGGGAAAGGTGATACATTAGATAAAAAATTCATTTTCCAACCTGTGCAAGTGATTCCACATACAGTTGACGCACAAGTGATAGTGTTAGTGGATCGAGCATACTACGACAGTATTTGAAAATTGTCCAAATGTTTCTATTCCCTGGATCTATTTCGTTTTCATCATAAGAGCATAAAATTCTAGCAATCAATAAAAGCCAATCGAACAGGAACTCGCTTCCCATGCCATCCAGATGAAAATAGAATAAAAATCCCATCGTTCCAGTTGCCCAACACTCTAATTTCCTATAACTGCATGCAATCTACGTACCGATTAATGACCACGGATCGAATAAGAGGAGACGATGATTCACGCGATGTCACGGTCGGACCGTGGGAAATCGAGGTTTTCCCGTGCGACCTCCGCGTCGAGGGAAATGCGCCGTCCCGTTCCGATGTAATTAAATTTGCAGTTTTTCCGACGAGTTTCCGCGCAAGAACGAAACACTCCCGCCGCTTCTCGCTAGCGGGAAGTTTCGTTAATCGGCTCGCGAGAACCTCGGAGCACGACCCAATTTGCCCGCGAGAACTTCCACGTCTCTGTATCGCGTTCGCGGCTCACCGAATTGGCATCGAACACTTTGGAAACGAAACGAAACGAAGGGAAGCGAAGCGAACCGATCGCGTTTCCACCGTCACGACGGAATTCGCCGCGGGAAAGAAACCCGAATCGGTCTCTCGTGCGCGCGCAATTACGCGCTTCCAGCTTCCCACGTCAATCGTACGCGTCGACTAGCGACTGGACACGCACACGGGCACGCAACCACACGCGCCAGGTCGAGGCGAATGAGCCTGTACCTTCGATTCAAGGTTCCTCGTGATCCAGATCTGGATCGCGGCTCCGCTCGTCATCGCGAGCCTGATCTCTCGGGAATGATCACGATAATGCCTTTATCGCGTGTGTTCAGACCGCGAGATGCGCAAGATGTCCGTCAAAAGTACCATCTTTCAAGATTTTGTAATTACTTATTGCTGGGACTCTTCTTGTAAAATGATTCTGCTCGCTCCTAACCAGCGAGGTGCTATTTATGAGATTGCTGTTTCTTTGGCTGTAGGATTTTCTATTTATAATAGACTTGTAGAGACTTCTAACGAAGCAGTACTGTAATTTTACAGAGAATATACTGCAGTATTATTTAATTCACTGCAAGATTATGTATATGGACGGTTCAGAAGTCAGTCAGTGTAAAACATCTTTTGTGCAGACGGAATTTTGTCACAGGGTCTTTCGGTTGGTAAATCAATATTGTCGATTTCTTTGTAACAAAACGATGAGTAACAGCAGATAGTTTCTTCTAAAAAGACATTGATATTTTTCTTCGCTAAAAATGCTTTGCATTATTATCGACATTGTTATTTATCTACAGCTATTTTGCAAAAATCTTATTTATCTCTATTTTAAGGTTACTGAGTTGAGAGCAATTGGCTGCTTAGCATCCCTGTTGGTCATTAGTGCAGAACGATGGTAACAGTCGGAATATTGTTATTAGCAAGTAAAAAGCGTAACATTCGAAACGGTTTCAAGACAGAACATTATACCAGTAGATGAATTTTATTGCTAGCGAGAAATAGCTCCCAGCTAGACCACGTAAATTCCTCCTCGCTGAGTAAACGAAGTGATAATAATAAATAAATAATGTAGCAGGTCGTTACCACTTCTGCGAAGAAGGTGGTTCATTGTAGGAATTAACGAGAGAGCATTTCCTTGCCTTCCTCCAAAGCGCGTCGCCGCAAACTACGCGAGTGGCCCATAAAAATCAGGACAATGAAAAATTATCTGTACAATGAAATTCCTCGTGGTAAAAATAAGCTGAGAGCGCGTCGTAAACGCGCGAAGCTCCACGGTGTAAATACACCGTCGAATTCAAGATTAAGAGAGCAGATAAGCTGGAACGAGACGGAACGAGGAAAGGAAGAAAACAAAGGTGAGGTTCAGCAGGTAACGAGCGCAGCTATCGGAGCTTCGCACGCGACAGCGGCAGCGGAATGTTGACTTCGCGATGACTTCGCCAAGATTTCGCGAGGATTTCGCAAAGATTGCTGCGATACGGGGAAGGACGAAGGGTCTCGAAGAACAAAAGAGTCGACAGTGAGAGAACGAATTATACCAGCTGGTCGCTCGGAAGCAATTTCGGAGAGGAGAAAAGCTGTTCAACGGGAGAAAGCTATTCTACGTGACACGAGGAAAGTTGCAGGAGCAAAAACGCGCGTTTGCCCGGGATGCTCTCGAGCGATCGGCAATTACCCGTAGCGGCATCGGTTCCTCTTTCGATCGCGTTGAACCAGCTGCGATCGAGTGTCCCCTTTAACACCGGTAACGCCGAGCCGCGGCGTTAAATGGTTTCATTAAGGGAGTTTCTAGGCCGCGGCGCGGCGCGGCGATGCGGGAAACGCGAGCAGGCAAAACTCGCCGCTGCCGCTGCGAGATGCCACTGCGAGATGCCTCTGGGAAGATAGCAGAGGCCGAGCGTCCCATCGCGAACCACGTAATTCCGAAATCTGCGGCAAGCTCGCCGCCGCCGCACCGCCGCGCCGTGAACCAAACGAGTCGGTTAATTAAACCGGCTGAAATCATTAAGATAATTGCGCTCGTACGGACGCCGCTCCACACCGCTCCGCGCCGGGATGAACCAGCTCGCCGCGCGTTCCCGACCGCATCGCCAACGTTTCCACAGGACCTATCTTGGAGATTGATCGGCAACGAGAGCGGCGATATTCGGGGAACGTTTCATTATCGCGTGACAAATTAAACTTTCCTCCGGTTACGCTCCGAGCCCGGTTCCTTCTAACCAGCCACCACGAAAATTATTTAGATCCTCAAACTCGGGGACTCGAGAAGCGGGTCACCGCTCGTACGCACGTCGCTATGTCGCTGCTCCTTTTTGTTGATTCAGCCCTCTACACGCGAAACGGCGACTCGGAGGCACCATCAAAAACTGTATTCGCATACATTTTTGTATAATTAAAACTGCATGTATCTAGTAGATTGTTAAAAATGTGCGCGCTGCAGCAGTTAATTGATAAATATCTAAGTACTGCATCAGTAAATCGTTAAATATTTAAGCGTTGTATCTGCAGATTGACTCAATATCAATTACATTAAAGCAATCGCAGAAAATTGAATAAGATAGTAGGGCTCCAACAGATGATCAGCCAGCTCGGTCGGTCAACCCGTTTACGATCACCGGCAATCACGACTCAAACATGTGGACATCACGTGCGACAGATCTAAACGAAGCTCTATCATGAATGAATCACGGCATTGACGACACGAGATAATAACACGCTACTTCCATTGACAATTTGCCGTTCCTCCAACGAAGACGATTCCAAACACGACTATAGACCAACAAGAAAATTCGGCAACTGTGTAGACTCGGCAGGGCGTCAAGGCACGGGAAACCGAACAGAACAACACGATCGAACTCGAGTGTGGAGTACGTTTATTAAGTTTCAAATGTTACATGAAATAGTTATACCAAACGATCTAACTTCATTTCATCGAGACGTTGTTCCAACCCAACTCGACCAACGTGCCGGAGTCGCGGTTAGCAACAATGTGGAGAACTGTAAATATGTATCAGTAGAATACTGCGTGAATCAGAAATGACTCCGGCACGGAAAGCCGTGTGCCTCAGTAGTCCGAGGGTCAATATTGTCGCGAGCGAGCGAAGCGGGATTTACGAGCCCGCTAAATTCGGCACAGGAATGTCAACATTCGAAGTGGCAACAAGGCCCTCCCGCGAGTATTTGGAGCGCGAGGCTCGCGTTCCTTGCGTCTTTTAATCGCGAGGCGCCGCGACGCCTGAAGAAATCGACGCTTGTCTCGTTTCCCTCCGGTGCGCTGGTCGTATGCTCGTTACTCGCGGCAGGTGTTGCTTTTAGAGGAAGAGCATTCGAGACGCAGTGTCACGAAAAAGACGCGCAACGATTGCGGCGTCGCCTCTCCGTCGAAAGAAAGGAAAGACCGGGGAGTGCGGCTCGATGAAGAGGAGCCTGTACACGTTCGTTTAACCGTGAAAATTAAACGAGCGGTAGGATGATATTGTGGTCCTCGTTGACACTTCCCCCGCGAACCGTGCCGCCGCCTCTGGATGTCTGCGCCTGGCCGGATCGAGGCTTTACGACCCCGTGACGCCGCCGCCGAGAAAACGAGGACTAGAAAGAAAGTGGATGCTGAGAAAACTTTCAGACCGTCTACCTTCCGTGACGTCGGCGATCCGCAAGCGAGCTTTGCTTTTTCGGGCTACAATAATATTTTTGCTCCGGCTCTCTGTTTCTTAGGATAACCTTAATGCCTCGTATCTGATTCAGCTGTTTCGCGGTACGAGAACCGCAGCGGTTCGGTATTCGCGCTACAAACGTTCGCCCAGTATGAATGGCGACTGCGAATTAAAGTAGAAAATCCGAGCCGAGAGACCAAAAACCGAAAATCGGATTTAATCTGCTGGTCTCGGCCGATGCCACGCGCGCAATCTTTTTCAAAATATTCCGTCGCGAATGGGGATTTATATTCTGTTTGACCATCGTAAATCTGCTTTAATAGAGTTGAACATTTTTCATGCACGCGTAATGCCTTTCTCTTTGCAGAAATTAGCAGCACAGCGGCGCGGAATTTAAATGACCTTTACGTGTCTCTGCAGGTTAATTATCTTGTCCTCTGTAGCCGAGCGCAAAATTCCACTGTTTCTGTTGGACCGAAGGAACTCCAGCCGTGGCAAATGCTTAAGCGAGGAACCTGTGCTAACGTGCTCGGTAAAATTAGGATGGAGTTCCAAGATGAACGCGAGAAAAATGAAAACAGTGCTTACGCTTCAGAACTAGCTGGAAATCGGCGTTCCATCGAAGCGTTCCATCGAGCAAAGAGATCCGCGGCTTTTCGGGATAAAAATTCAATTACCGTGGCAGTGGAGCGCATACGTCGTGCCATTGTCTCCGACTTGATCCGTTCCGTGATGGTCTCCGCGAGCCGAATGCCTGATTCTTGAGCGGGCCGACAATGCCGCGGGACAATGGTGACGCGGATATTCCCTCGACCTATATTCCACCACGGGCGTTTGATATTTAAATACACGCCGGCCGCTTCGAGAACAAAATTCGTACCCCCGTAACCCCGGGGCCCTTTTATTTCAGCTCCTTGAATCGGAGCCCGATTTCCCGGCGTCTTTCCGTCGAACAAAGGCCAGCCCCGGCCGACCACTCGACCGGTCTTCAATGGAAATGAATCGCGGCCACGATCGATTCGATTCGTTGTCTTCGAAACACCTAGGTTACCTGTGTTAGACTCCGACACCTGCTACAGTATTTTCTCCAGAACTGGTGAAACCATCTCTGAACTAAATGACAACATTTTATCACCATTATTGGAGGGTACTCTTGAAACTAACGTTAATACTAAACATAGCAAGCCTTAAAAGTAACTAATGCGTGTTACTTTATAGCGGCGCAAAGATTTATTCGAACCTTTTCTTCGAAAAGGTCTTTATACTTTCAACGACATAAAAACAAAAATTGTGGAACCGGCCATTTTTTCTGGCTGCGTAGATGTACACGCGGAAGATAATACAATAATACATAAATGAAAGTAATACAGTAAATAATACATATCAATAATTGTTTATTAAACACAATTATATAGCGATCAAAGTTTCATTGACGAACAACCGAAAAAGCAATACTGGTTTCTAAATTTAAAACGTTCTGAGCTCGAACAAAAGCCTTTAACAGAATGTCACATATGTATTAAAAAAACGAATGTTACTAGGATGTTTATGATACTGAAGGTATAATTTTCATCTTGCTAGTTTCGGTTTCATTAATTAAATGACTTCGATATTGCGTGAATTTTTGGAGTTGATATATATTCGACGCTCAACGTGTGATGTTTCTCTACCGTAACTGTCACAAGGCCGATCCGAAATTATGACAATTATGAAAGGAATACTGTATTATGTAAGCTAGCTAACTCTTTTGGATTTGATCTTCCATAGGGTCAATTGAACTGTAGCTGTTGCATCTTGAATTACGCGAACGCTTGAATTACGCGAATGTTTGAACCACGAGAGTGCTTGATTTAAGATCGTCGCTGACCCTATCGGAAGCCACCGTTGCGAAGTATCGGCTCCGGAATCTGCTATTATGCCGATTAATTTTTTCGAGTTCAATCGTATCTTCGGAACAATTGATCTCCGGCTGTTGCATCTTGAATTATGCGGACGCTTGAATTACGTGGATGCTTGAATTACGTGGATCGTCGCGCCGGCTCTATCGGTAGCCCCTTTTGCAAACCGGTGCCAGGGGAAAGAGTTAATCATCGTTTCGTCGGAGAAACGAGCGTGACGAGGGTTGCGAGACCGGCGCGGCGGCGGCGGCTGTCGGCCGCGGGGACTGACTCATAATTCAGCGTTTATTGAACAATGGGCCGCGGTTACTATAGGAACGTGACCACGAAACGACAACAACGGCACGCAATCGGTGCCACGATAGCCCGGAGCTGTGGCCATCGACGCCTGGCTCCGTCGAGCTGGTCAATTTGTATACACTGGGGGTCGGCTGTCGTCGAAAGAATGCTGATTGCTCCAAGATCTACGAGGAAAATCCCGGGAAAACCGGGTTCTCTACAAGGTGTTACAAAAACGAGGTTTACTTCGATTTCTTGCCCTGCGTTTGCGGCGCTCCGAGTAGGCGTGGCTTCATCAATCCTCCAATAATCAATGACCAAGGATAGCGCTCTTGAGAGCAAACCGGGCCTTGGGATTATCCTGCAGAGAAACATTTCATAATGTTGGAATGTATATTCTTTTAGTATATTCTTTTTTTTATATTCAACCATTTGGATGAACATTGCTTCTACTTGCTACGATCGTCGCAGACTGAACAAGTTTCATTAAAAATTGCAGCATATAATAAACTAAGAAAAGGAGATGTAAGGCTATGTACCTTTTATTATTATTATTATTATTATTATTATTATTATTATTATTATTATTATTATTTAATTACGGACTACTAGACCCTATTAAGTCGTACAAGTGAAATACACATAATGCGAAACAAAATAAACGTCACAGAGAACAAGATTTTACGACAGGTACAGTGGAATTAGTAAAATGACTCAGGGTGTTGCCAAAGGAATCAAGTTTGTTGCTGAACTCATTTACCGTCCTAATCGCTCTTCTGATACAGTTTCGAGATTATACCAATCAGGTTATATCATGACCAATGTTACTGTTTTTATCAAATGTAGGCGTGGCCTAATCCTAGTAAGCCTTGTTCCGCCGCAATTTCTGCGCATACAATGCCGTTGTTTGTTTAAAAAGACCACGGAGGCTCGGCCGACCTACTAGAGGGTTAAGAATGTCCCGACGATCCATTCGATCAACAAGGAAACGAGTTCCAGTTCGAGCATAGAGAAACTCAATTTTCTAGCTTCCCGATTTATGGATGATCCTGTATGGATCCCGAGCGCGCCAGCTCCTATCACTTACGGGCCAGATGCGCTCCTTTGTATCGGCGATAGCTCGAGATATACACGTGTAGCCCCGGCGACAGCCTGCAGGCTATGTTCAGCAATATGTTGCGGCGCCGATAGTGACCGACTCGGTCTTTTTCGTGTCTCTAGGTGTCGGGCCGGAAGAAAGATCCAAGGAGGCCGACGCGAACGGGGCGCTTCTCTTGAAACCTCTAACGGTGGCCTGATCGAATACGTGTCGGAAATCGAGTTCGCAGCGCGGGGATTAAAGCGGATAACGAGATTTTCCGTGTTTGTACAGAACAGCGGTGCCGTTCTGTTTTCATTGAAAACAACCGTGTTCGTTTCTCGCGCGGGACTGTCGCGTCGTCGCGGATTATTTAAATTAGCCGAGCGACACCCCCGTGTCAACGCTGCCAATTATTTTCTC
>CM052168.1:10062380-10118458 GCA_028455555.1 Augochlorella aurata | reverse complement strand
TTCTCGCTAGATGGGCCCCGTGCCCGCCGATCCTCGCGGTCGATGCGTCTTTTCTGCGATCGACCAGCCTAGCCTCGACAAAAGCGAATCATCGTTATTCGGAATTCTGACGGGAATTTCCAGGGCCAACAACTTCCATTAATTACCGAAGTTTCGATCGTTGATCCGATTCACTTGCAACGCCGTGCCACGCGTGCAATATTGTCGCGAGCCGCGTTGCACCATAGCAGTATCGCGATCGATCGCGTCACCGTTGCACGCGGCCGGCGAACGGTGAACATCTGCGGCCCGAGTCTCTACGATACTTCGAAGGAACTTCGAACCCGGACACGGTGCACCTGAATCACACCTTTCGCCTGCTTCTAATAATGCCAAAAATATTGACGAACGAAACAAACGGGACAGGATGCGTTGCGTAGACGCAGCCCAGCTGTTGCGGCTATTATGCGCGATCTTGAAGCATAAGTTGTATAAACCGCAGGGTGCTCGTTGAATGGAGAATAAAATCTATTCTGGGACATTTCATTGGATTTGTGTCACGGAATTATTAAACCGCTTTCGACATTTGTGGTCGGTATTCTCGGAGAAATTAATTGTATTTTGGAGACGTAAATGACGACATCTTCTCTCGGTTTTATCTCTTAGGTGGTGTATTTTCGGTCTGCTACAAGATTAAATCTCCCAAAGTTGTCCCGATTAGATCTGTGTCTAAATTACAATTCCGGAGAATCGGATTTTAATAACTCGACCCTCGCTAGGACGTTGCTGGGTGAATTTTGTCTCGAAGTATTTAAATCGTTCGCTTAATTATTGAATTCTCGGCAATTAAATAAAATAAATTGCTGTTACATTGGGAACAACAGAAAGGCTAACAAGTCTGCAACAAATATTTCCAAAATGTATGTTTCGAAAAATTTCCGAATAAAACTCGGAATTGTTAAAAACATCGTCGATAGTATAGTTGTGAATATGGTCCGCCGACCGAGTTGAATATGACTGTTATTCCCCTTTTTTAAGTCGGAATAAAAAACTTGTGAAACAACACTTGCGATCAATATTTTCGCATTCAAGTAAGTGTAGGCACACGATAAACGTCAACTTTCTCTTTCTCCGCAGAAATTACTACGACCGAAAAGGTTCTGATTATTTTTATGAAAATCATGGTACAGCAAGGGGTTAAGAAGATTTTTCCACTTCGTCCCCCACAGTTTGAATTTCTGTATGGAAAGAAGGAATAAACTTTGCATATTTGCACACGGAATAAGTGTATACAATAGAAAAAGATAATGCTGGAAAAAGAAACGGTGAAGCGTACCAATTGTTATGGCAGAGAATTCTTTGGATTTCTGCTGGGAATGAAACCGACCAGGATTCGAAGACAATGGAAATTGAAAGCGAGGTGTATCGAAGCGTTGGCGCGAGCCATGCGCAATATCGATCGCGGAAAGACGGAACTCGAAGGTGCTACGAAAAGTGTACGTGCCGCCTTGTGACCCGACACGAACGTTATTATTGGTACTCCGCGACATAATCGATCGCAGTCGGTCGCAACCACCGAGAGAAAAATGCGCGGGACGGCCGGCTCGGCACGCGGTCTCGTTTTCACCGCGAAACTCGTGTAATCCGTTCTCCGTGGCACGCGTGCTCGCGCACTCGCATGCACGCGCACCAACAGCCCCGTAACATGCACGCGAACATGACAGAGGTCTGCTGAAAACCATGACCCCGATTCCCTGACGAGCTAATATCAACGTTCCTCGCGTTCCACTAACTTTTCGTTTGCTCCACGATCGAGCGCTATTCTCGATTCGATTAGATCGGTGCAAATTGCCTGAGTTTGAAACCGGCTCTACACTCCACACCACCGATACTATCGGTTCTCCGCGCATTCTGTGCCGATTTTCGCTACAATCTCTCTGACTTACTAATTCTCTCGCAAGCAGAAGAGAGCTTATCCACGGAATTCTGAAAGGGAGGGACAGAGAAGTTCCTCACAGATGCATAATTTCAATAATCAATAATCTTGCTCCTTTCTGATAAAAATCTGAAAATTATAACGGCGCAGGACGTCTAGTTTTCAGGTTCATTGTAGCTGGCCTTGCAAACTTGCAAGCGCGAGCGGTCGAATTTACGACTGATTTTTGCGAGACGTTCGCGAAGTCGCATTTCGGTCGATCTCAGTGTCGTCCGAGGAAACAATTCGCTAGAAAAGCCGTTCCCCGGGAGAAGTTGTCGGTGTTGTTCGTCTGGGATCCGTGATTACACACCCTGCGCCGAAATTTACCGCCGACAACACGTTCATTGTGCTCAGGGACAATGGCTGGGGGACCTTTTAGGGTGGCGGCGTGCAGCGCCCGGCAAATCCGTGCAACAGCTGGAATCGTCGCAAACGACGCAGAAGCGGCCCGAGCCGGAAGTGAGGATCGTTACGCGACGCGGTCAGGCCTGTGTAGAAATTTCGAATATGTAGCTGCGAATGTTCCGTGTCCTCCGATTCACCGGAACCCTCTTTCGATCGATACTCGAGCGAGACGCCCTGTCCGACCGTGTTCGACGGCATAATAAGCTGTATCACCTGCAGACGCAAGGATCTTTCTTTTCAAATGACAGACCGACTGCGAAACTAGTTGTTATCATAGACCGAATTATAAGGCTATTCTCCTTTCTCTGCGTAGCTAGACTATTGCAACCTAGTGAAAATAATAGTCTGCGGCTGTTTTCCAACCACCCGTTCACGGCACCGAGATAATAGGGCATCGGCCATTTTCCAATCAACTTTCACTATACCGATCGTCCGTAGCATCGAGATAACAGAACTTCGAGTATCGTCCTCTTATTTGGAGAAGATGGTCTAAGAAGCTTCCGCCATGTCCACGATGTACGTTACGGTATTAGGACACGTTAAATATTGAATCTTCATTCGCCAACCCCTATCACCGCTTTTTCTATTGATTTAGTTACTAAACTCCGGTAATCGAATTCAAATATGAAGCCCGTAGTCAAGAAGCCGAACTCGGTTTACTGTATTAATCACCTCCTTATCTTTACACCTCTTGGCGCTGAAGTGCTCGCACCACGGTATCCGCGTCAGGCATACTTTGAATGCTGCAACGTTATCGTGACCCATATTCCGGATACGGGATCGTAAACGCGTTATTACAATTTACCTAAGCAGAACGCTTATTCCGGGCATGGTTCAATTTGAATCTATTAAAGCCCCTGCAATCAACCCCAAGTCCTCGACCGAGTATTTCGTTGATGGCAAACAGTAACCATAAAAACAGTAATCCTCGCTCGATAGACCCAGGTTCGGACCTCATCACGCTCTTATCTAGCTAGGTAAGTGTTCAGGGAATTGCTAGCTGTTATATACCCCCCGAGTTTTCTCCTCCCATCGAAAAGAAACGGAAAGGTTCGAGCAATTCTCCGGACAACTAAATATCTGAGACTCCTTTTTACGTCTATTCGGTTAAATTCAAGACAGCCCCCTTCATCGGGCAATTCCGCAAACGTTTTCCAACGTCCCGAGGGCTGCAAAAAGATCTCGCTCGTTAGCGATCTTTCAGAAAACCGAGAAGAATTTCATCAGACGCGGTCCCAGCGAGCTGGAAACCGCTGGACACCGCAACCGAAACGGAAATCCAGCCAGCTCTACGTCCGTAATACAATCTCGGAGCGGGCAGCAAAGTGTAATCCGCATTCGAACGCAGCTCGCGAGACCGTGCGCTGAATCGGAGAGCGAAGGGCTGAGGCGAAGGACCGAGCTAAGCGTAAACACACGGTTTTCGTTGCGGCAACAGGCTCGCGTCTCGCTTTTCCTCCCGAGTCGTTGACGTTGCGCGACGCAACAGGGGGACTCAGCCGTCTTACGTCACCAGAAGGAACCTGCCAGACATGGCAACTGGATAGTCTCCGAAAAGTATCTCTTTCTTCTCCGGACAGGAAGCAGAAGGAAGGTCGGGCTTCGAGCAGGTACGTTGGAATGCCTTTCGGCAGTTGCACCCCCGGAATTTCTTCCCACGGCCACTAAACTCGAAATCCGCCTGCGTTCTGAAGTGGCCGACGATGCACGATTACACGTTGCCCTAACAGACCCTCCTCTATCTCTCTCTTTCTCTCTCTCTCTCTACCTCTTCCCCCTGCTTTCACGTTTCTTTGACGCAGCTCGCGTCAAAGTCGGATTCCAGGGACTGTCGAGGAGTTTCCCTCGAAACATCCACTTGTTTAGGGCTGTTAATCCTGCGGTGGCATGCGAGCAATTTTTGTGCTGCTACTCCGAGTTATCTCCAACCTTGGTTCTTGGCAGTTAAGCGCCTTTTTAAATATTTTCTTAGGGAATTAGACCGTGTATACACTTACATGTGTAGACTGTGTTTACAAGACCCAAATTCGGGCTACAAAATCCTCTAATTATCAATGTAATACGCTTAAAGTGTGGTGTCCTTGGTTTGTTTTTTTGTGTGTTTTGATTTGTTTCTACTTTATACTTATCAAATAAAATATATTACATTTTTTCATTCTTTTACTTTTGTATATTTGAATAAAAGACTGTAATATGTTTTATTTGATAAATGTACAGTTCATTATACCCGAAAACAAGGGAAAGGCACAGCAATTGGTTATCCCACAGTAACCGGGCCAACTATCCTATCACTACCCCCAACGATCCCTCAAGGACTTAAATAATTAAAAACACAATAGTATACTCAGATTGTGGATATCTTTATGCAAAATAAAAAGATAGACATTTTATTCTTTCTTTCATAATTTTAATTGGCTAAAACTAGCGCATTGATATTTTTCAATCAACTGAACTTCTTCGCCGTTTTAAATTGTACCTCCCCAATTTTGTTATAAATGCTTAAGATCCGCAGTCCCAGTATTATTATATAAAACCTACATCCTCAGATAGTTAGATTAAATCCACGAAAATATTTTACGAAGCCAATGGAATTTTTAGAAGGGTTCCACTGTGATATTCTTTATTGTCTATTCAATGAAACAGTAGATTTCCGCAGAACTGCACTTTGAACTTAAATTACAAGAAACGGCTGCAAAGTTCCAACAATTAATTTCAGAAGAAGATAACCTCGCGCTCAAGACCGCGATTACCAAGTTGCCTGGTAAATCCTGCAACACCCGGCAGGCTTTAAAAGCAATCGAAAGTATGGGTTTCTGCTTACCAGCAACCATTTTTTTCAATCTCCAGCGACGCGGCGGACGTCGCAGCCAGGAATTTTCTGAGCTGGAAGAGACCCGACAACGTGATAAATTTGCCCAGGCACAAAGGAGCGGATATCTATTTGTCTTCGGGAGCGCAGCTCGCTTATTTTCGACGTTCATCGCTGTCAGGAGAAACCGCCATTTTATGAGACATGCGTCCCATCAAAATTTTATTTTCTAATTTTTTAATCCTCGTATGCCTCTTACGGATAATTGCCCAGAAGATTTTTCAATGATCCTCGCTTGAGTTTGGTTTCGTCAAAGTGCAACAATTTATATCAAGAACATTTCATTTATATTAGAGAAATTTGGTATAAGAGACAATGAGAAACGTTAATACTAAAACTACTGAGCACTAAAAATTAACTAGTTTCTTTTCGTTTAAAATATTGTTAGATGAAATCGACTACGATTTTATTATTAAAAAAAAACGCATTTTGCGGCCGATATCGATAACAATTTGCAGCATGCTTATGGGTTATCGAAACCTAAACAATGCGTCGTTTGAATTTCCGTTATATGCTCCGATGGAAAAAACTGATTTTTGCACGCTTCTTTGACATTTCACGGAATTAATATTTTTGCAAGAAAATTTTGCAAGATTCAAGTCGTTCTATCCAATTTGATAAAAGTTATTCTCTTTTAAATGGTGTCCACGATTGTACGTGTATCCAGTAATACTGCGCGAAATTATTGTCCAAAAATTAGGAGTAATTATTTTACAGTCTGAATGATTGTAAACAAGGAATCCGTTAAAATGACGAGTTTGGTAATTGTAGAGGAGCTTCGGAACGTCGAGAAAGGGACGCTGGGAGGTAAACAACCGTCGGAGAAGATTTAATTAGCATTAAGGACGGTGTGTCGAAGATGGTCCGGGGTCGAAAAGGGGTAGATCGTGCGGCGGGCTAGATTTAGTGGCAGAGAGATTTCGACGGAAATGGTAATGAGCGCAGCTCGCACGATCTTTCGTTGGTGCATCTGGCCCGTGCACTCTCGCTCGGGCTTTGGGCTCGCTTCACCGCGGTGTAATCGACTTCGTGCGCCTCGCCGTACAATTACCCCGTGTCCGAGTGCGATCGAACGCTTCGTTTGCCCGGATAATCCTCCTCGAGGAGGCGGCGCAAAAGTCTCGGCCCGTTATCATACGGCAGCCCGCATTTCGGCCCGTCAAGTCGAATAATTGGATTTCCGTGTGCGGCCGCGTTTGTTTGACTTGCAGAATGCGCCGCATATTTTATGGCCGCACGGATACACGTGATTCGATAAACCTAGAATATTTCGTAATGGATTCCCGCGTTCGTTTACCGAGAATTCGCTGTAAACACCAGAGCCGACGAGTAGAGCGCCGGCTGGTCTCCGATGAATAATACAAACGCAAGATACGCAGCCTGGGGAAACCGTTCCTGCGACCCGGGGAGACTTTTCCGCGGAAAACGCGGGATCGAATTACGAGACTCGATGCTCGACACGCGGCCGCTAATCGATTGACAGCTGCCATCCGACTAGAAACCTTTCAATCCGGCTACATTGCATGTCGGAAAGTATGCGAACGTGCAAATCTTTTTACGAATATTTATCGAATCCGAAAACCCCGGAAATTCCGGAGCTCAATTATTTAGCGGGCTGAGTGCTGCGTCACGCGCGGCTGACACAATTCTTTGCGTGGATTCCAAAATTAATATTTATGCTTATACATCGGGCGAACTACATTTTGTTAAGATTTATGAGATGCAACTGGGTTAACAAGGTCGCTGCGATAAAATTCCACTTTTCGGGTTTATCAAATAACTTGCTTGACTCGCGGGGCATTTTTTTGCTCATTTACGTCTTGTAATATTGAAGTGTACGCGCATTTTTCGGGGGCGTTTTTCTTTACACTCGAGTGGCGGCTCTGTGGCACCGTTAAAATTGCTCTATCACGTGCCAAAATAATTTTTATACTAACAAAGATTAGATTTAAAAAATTCCTAAAAGTATAACTGTTGGCATGAGTCACAAGACTCATATTCATATGCACAAAATGCACTTTGTCATATAAAATGGATATGCTATGAGCCAGAAAAATTATTTTCGATTTACAGTTAAAATGGTTTCGAGTGCAAAGGGTTAATAAAGCACCGGCTTGCGTTTTCCCCTATTTCATTGGCCAGACCCCCGACAGGAACGGCCATTTTTGCGAAAGCGGTAATTCGGAACAAGATTGACTCAGACGTCGAATTTCTTATTTCCACAGGACAATTCGAATTGTATGGATCCGTGGAGATCGAACCGCGAGTTGTTATGTTTGCTGGAAATTTCGGAATCAGTCGCAGAAGGTCAATTTTTCGCTAAATCGAGACTCTCTGGATTTCGCCGAGAAATCCGGCAACGTCGGAGGTCGATATTCGCGTTGTTATTTCTATTGGGCATCGATATTCGAACGAGAAGAAAGCCAGAAGGGTAATTGCAAGGATAATATTTTTCCTGTTGGTTTTTCGCTCGAGTTTCCTCGTTCCTGAGCTACTGAATAACGCGAATGGAACGCCGTGCCGCGCCGCCGGGAAAGAAACGTCTCTGTTTCGACGTTCCTCGGCGGACTTTTTATCAGCTCGTTTATTTCTAGCCGGTTAACCGACGTTTCTTTACCTCCGGCCCGTCGCCCCTTTGTTCTGGGGCTTCGATTAGTTTCCGGGCTTGAGTAGGGTCAGGGTTGCCGAGCACGCGTTTGGAATAAATTTTGGCCCGCGGGCAGGAAATCCTTCCGACACTGTGCACTCATTTCCGGACTAGCACGAGGAGAAGGCACTTTGCGTCGAGGAGACGTCGTCGATTTTCGCCCGACAATGACCCAGCCACCCTACGAAACTTTCACGAGGAAAAATGTTTATCGCCGCCACCGCAGAGTCGTCGAACCGGCTGCTCTTTCACCTCTTATCGAAATCACTGGTGTACAGGGATTTCATGTGGCCCCCATCATGTCTTTCGAATACTTTTTCTTCGAATAATATTTAACAATGGAATTGTGGAACAACTGATCGACATTGCCATATCTTGCTAATCGAAATAAATTTTAATCGCATTTGCAGAAAATCGCCGGACCATCGGCAACAATCTTCCTTTGAACAATTTTCAGCGATGCAATAGTCGAACGATCGATGAAAATTGTCATAATTCGAGATTTAATTGGAATCTGTATTACGGGATTTGCCGTAGAACTTTTTTAGAACATTTTGCAACGAATGGTTAATTGCGTCTGTAAAAAATCGTCGAGCTACTGTCCAACATTTTTTCTCTAAAGAATTTTCAGCGATTGCATAGTCGAATAATCGATAAAAATTGTTATATTCGGTCACTTAATGTGAATTTTATCACGGGATTTTCTGCGGAATTTATTTTATAATTTTGCATCGAATAGTCAGTCACTCTTGTAGAAAATCAACGAACGCCGTCCATCATTTTGCCTTTGGAAAATATTCGGAGCTGGAGCAATCGATCAAAATTGTCATTTGTTGGCGATGTTTATTTGCATGTTATTACAAGGTTCTCCGTGTTTTAATAATTTCTCAGCGAATAGTGAATTGCATTTGCAGAAAATTGAAGGGGCTTTTGTTAGATTTTTGTTGCAGAATTCATTGAATATTTTATCACATCGGCCGTGGTATGTAAAGTCAGGAATCGGTTATTTCGGTCCGAATTAAAAACAGTCCGGTCGGGTTCATATCGCATCAGCAATTCTTGCATTCGTTGCTATTGTTTTCGGCGAAAATGTAATTTCCGAGACGGACGGATGACAATCAACGATTATCTCGGTGCGACGAATTATTCCGACCGACGGAACGAATTTTGGGAAATCAGACAGAAGCTTGCAGTATTTTCGTTTAATACAATTAAACCGTATTTGACAATCTGTCCCTCGCTCCGTTTAATTTCGTTTCGCGCGCCTCGTCAACCGGCGGACGAATTAAAACGCATACGAAAAAAGAATGCATAATTGAACCAACCGATTTCGTTGTTCCTTTCGTTCTCGTGAATTGATAATATTTAAACGGCAGAGGTGCTCCGCGTCACAATATATCCACGTCCGCAATCTCATCTGTAAATCAACGCTGCGTCTATTATCGATCTCTCCCGTCGCCCTTGTATACCTACTTTCTACCTTCCTTTACGTTTGCGGACGTAATTTTATTCTATTGGTCGGAAGGTCGTTCCGTACTTTCTCGACCAGACATTTCTTTCTCCTCAGCGGAAAAATTGGAAATCTCTCCTAAAATCTACCGTTTAGTTGTTAAACATGAGAAAAGTTCGCTTTCGTTATCGACTAATGCATACATTGCAAATTCAGTACTGTTTTTATAATTAACCCAATTAACTACGGCTTTCCTCACAATTGCGTTGATTAGCACATTCCGTCCTTAATAATTTCCCTAACGGAACGAGACAATTTTCGTTTCTCGCGTTACTTCGTTCCTAAATTTTGAAAACAGAAGAATCAAATTTTTCGATTTGGAAGTAACGAGTTTGACATGTTGTTACAGCGCAAAATGTTGTTCGATCAGCAAAATAACAGAGAATTTAGAAAAATATAACACGATTAAGCTTTACGATACGCTCACGTTGCCCAACACAACGTATCTGCATCGCGAGAAGAATTTCTGGGCTAACCTAATTCTTTCCAGACATTTTATAGAGATCTAAGATGACGAAAGAACCAATATGGTTCGTTATTTATTGTTCTATTCGAAAGAAAAGAGGTGCTAATTTCTTTCGCAAAGGAGACTTTTCTGCGGGGTGTTAGAGTTCACCGGCCCATTAATTACCGCTGCTGTATAAAGGTGAACGGCAGAAATCCGCGATGGCGATAGCAATCGTATATTTAGCTGGCGAATATTTCCATCGATTTCAACTCGATGAATTCTCAAGCAATACCTTCGGTTCCGCCTCGGCTGCAAATGGGACCGCATTCGCGTAATAAAAAAAGAGCCTCGTTGCGACCTAATTCGAAACGCGAGCAGAATAAGGAATAAGTCGGTGGGGGCGGTAGACTATATCTGTTCTATCGAAGATATTAATAGTGCCGTTTCGACACCGACCTCGGGAAGAGAGCGGACTCTCGGGCCGAATTGACGAGGGTCAGGGCCGGTCTGGTGTACTGACCGTTGTTTCCCAGACCATAGCACCGGCATCCCCGAACAACGCCCCGGGAGAACTGCTCCCATACTCCCAACTATAGAGCATCTTGGTGTGTTTGCGAGGAAACCCGGCCGGACGTATCGAACGTTATCGGACACCCAGCACGGCGAGATACCATCTGATTTCTGACCGTGTCTATTGCACTTAACCTATGTACCTACCCCCTCGCCCAAGGTATCCGGATTCGCGTTCAGAGAGCGTGGACCCTGCTGATAACTCGATAGGCCAGCTCGAGGACTAATGGAAGACGGTTCTGCATTTCTAGTTAGACAGTCCTGCCCCGAATTCTACGCGTTCGTGACAAATAGCGCGTGAAGCACCGCTTAGGAAACCACAGTTCTATTGAACTCCTCGAGTACGAAGCATAGATATTAGGAAATGAATTCTGCGAACCGTGGAATTCCTTGGAATGTACGGTGGCTCACGAAATTGCTCGAACACCTTTTGTAATGGATTAAGTTTGTTCAAATCGGACGAAATGACTCGAAGTTTTTCGAAATGCTAAAGATAATATTACTAGACAATATCTGGGATGATCAAATCAAATAAGATACTCGCGTTCCTTAGCTTTTTGATTTGAGCTTAAAACGAAAATTTCGTCGAAATCATTTGGCGCGCAGTCAACATATAGATCAAGATATACTTGAAAAATATAAATATCCAGACTTCTTACAGATTTTCGTGATCATCGATTGTAGTGAAAATGATGTAGACATTATCTAGAAAAACTAGTTCTTCTAACATTTCGGAAAATATAAAAGAATTCAAAAGCCGCTCCGGTTTCAACGGTAAATGTTCCAAGACTTTCGCGAGCCACTGTATTTAGCACATTTGGTGCGCGAAGTGTAAAGCGAAGGGGAATATTATTCTGCGCCCTATTCCGTGGAGATTCTCGAGGGGAGTAAACTTCGCGAAGTAGAAGTAGAAACGAGGTATTTGGAGTAGAAAGAAAATTAATCCTTTTTGTAGCGCGAAATCTCGTCGCAAGGTCGCGCGAACTAGGTAAGTGGTAGAGTAATGAGCGTGACAAAAAAATCCACGAAACTGGAGCGGGTTTAACGAGGCTAAATAATTTTGGTGCCGCGCGATTTTTATTCGAAAATTGTCGAACGCTTAACCAACGTTGCCCGGTACACAACGCGCCGCTCTAAAGTGATTCAATTTCCCATTAAAGGATGAACACGTAATAACGGCGGCCCGTATTTTCCAGGGACTTGCGGTGAACACGGCTCGCCGCGCCACCGCGCCACCGCGCCGTCTGTTTAGCGAGTAAAGAGCGCTCGCACCGACGCGATAAAAACGGATCCCGTAACGGCAGTGTTTGTAATGAACCTGTGGTTCCAGCGAATCCTTTCCCAGCCGTTACCCATCGACACGGTTATTGGTTAACGCGACGAGCGGAATCATGATCGAAAGGCGCGACACTTCGACGTGAGAATGAACCTCCGCGTTTAGTGTCAACATCAGCTTTTACTTCAAAGATCTTCCTTACATTGAGCAACGAGCTCTTGGAAGTAGAAGAAATTATTTGACTGCGAATTTTCATGCAAAATAAAATTGTCTGCAAAATGCAGGTAAAACATTTATTTCTCTTCGTAATAATATCAATGCGTTGACGATAATACAACAGTGTTCTGGAATCTTTTTAATGTTTTTACTGTTTCGAATTTTATGGTCATATGGTCTGCAAAATGCAGGTAAAACATTTATTTCTCTTCGTAATAATATCAATGCGTCGACGATAATACAACAGTGGAATCTTTTTAATGTTTTTACTGTTTCGAATTTTATGATCTTAACCAATTCTAGATAATATGATAATATGATCTTAAAATTCCTTAAATGTTGTCACTGCTTTGAATTTGATCGACTCGTTTTTGTTATTAATGCATGAAATCTGCAGTCTAATCATTATGATCTTGATCGACCATTTCATCAAAGAGAATAGATTAATAATTCCATTTTGATTACTGATCTGTAAGCTATGGATTTCTATACATTTATAACATAAATGAAATAGCAAAAGTATCAGAAGAATTTGAGAAGTTGGTTTTATCGCTTTTTAAAATCATTAAAAAGGAAACAATGCAGTTTCTATTTGGTGTAATCGATGCAGAAAATTTCGATGTTGCAAAAGAATCCACCGTCTACCGATCACCATATACTCGCCATTACGATGATTAAAATTGACAAAATGGAACTACACGGCTAAATGAGCGAAAAAGTCGACCAACTCCAGAACCAACGGGATTACCAATTAGTCGAATAAGCTCGAACAATTAACTAAAATTGGTAGAATAAAAGTAAACGTATCGACGACCGAGAAAGAGACTACTGTCAACATTGGAGGGCGCCGAGGAGCGTCCTTCAAGAGTACTCCCATCGATTTCGTTAGTATTCATCGCGTCGTTGGGAATCGATAGGCGGAACGCCGAAAAATTAGCGGAAAAGGCCGCAAACGCGCGAGAGTCGACAGTTTCCAATTTTCAATTAGTATTCCTGTTTCACGGGGTCGAGTGACTGTACACTGTTGCGTGTCGCAGGCCGCGACGCGACTGTCGGTCGCAGTTTCGGTGTGCCCTATTCATGTTGCGGATCAATAGTCGGCAACGAGAAATTTTAATTGGTCCGCTGAACAATAAAAAAAGGGCTTTTTCGGAAAGGTCACTCGACTGCGTCGCAACGCGCCGCGTCGTTAAACGATAAAAATGGTACGTCACCGACCATACATTATGTAAAAAATGCATCCAGAATTTCTGACTATAAAACTCACGATGCATGTATCGAAAGAATTATTTGTATCTAAGTAGACACCAGTGTACTGAATAGTCCAACGTTGAGTTCGATTGCGATCCATCAACCATTGTGTTTGCATCAGCTGTCTCTGTCCACAAACTTCAAGCGTGCCCTAATTTTTTAATTAGCACATTCGCGTCACTTTGTTTAGCCCGGATAATTATTCGAACGAGATCTATTTTTAAGGGGATATAAATTGTCACGAGTAAATAAGTAGTTTGCGTTTTATTACACAAATTCCGGAAGCTTCTTTTATATAATGTCAAATTACGACACCGGATAAATAGTTTCCCCGGTCGATGAGAACGCTGTACATGCGGCGACCTAACTTTTTGTCCGGATTTAACCACTAAAGGGCGAATAATTGACGAGCGGTTTCGCCTCTATCTTGCCGCGACCCGCAGCAGCCTGCTCGGCCCGCCGCGGTCCCAGGCCCCTGGGTTTCCACGTTTCCATAAAAGTGCCGCTAAATATCGTCAACCCTACCATAAAACGGAAGGCATTCGGTTTCTATCTTCCGAACGAAATACACTACCGATATAAATTCTAGCGGTAATCGATTCACCGAGTAATTCAACCTCTCGGCTGCTCGTCCTCGCTTTAACAGCTTTGCCTATCCCCTTTCGAGGATACCGCGTTTCGAACTGAATGCGCCGCCGCCGATTTTACTTCTCCGCTCGTCTCGATCCGTTTGTTCGTCACGGACAACTGGCTCTGCGGTCGATCCTCCTTCTTCTTCGACTTTCTATTATTCCGCTCTTGATTCGATAACGCCGTTAATTCATTTCGTTCGCGTGCAGAACAGTATGCCAACGCTTTAATCCTTAACCGAACTGCCAATTACTGCCAGTGATTTAGTAGGTGCAAGTAAATTTACGTTCGAACATTGCAGGCTTGATGAGTTAAGAGAGGATTGCATGAACTTTTTAACTAATTAACCGATAGTTAACCATAATCCGGTTAAGGGCTAAAGTCGGTGATCATCGAGTGTCGGGAGTTTGCGAATGCATTTTTCAGCAGCACAGTTTAATCGGTCTCAATGGAAATTATTAAGGTTCTTACCTATATAACATAGTTATCGGGATGCTTGCTAATCAGCTTCCCAGTAAACTGGTTAATCAATGAATCATTGCTGTGATAATACACGGTTTGACCGTGGATGCTCTGACACAAAGTCTAATACTCCAGTTCTCGGTATTCGGTTATTTAATATTATATCGGCTTAATGAAACGGCAAATTCGGTCTGCAATATTGCCTCTCTCGGATGTATCTATTAATTATTGGCGCTGCGGACTTATTCAACGATCGGACACGATAGCGACGCGTGCCGCAAGGGATTGTCGAGGAATCAATGAATAACGAAAGATTCTTCGAATAAATAATCTTATTTAAAGAAAAATGTGTTTGCGAAACGGGCTGCGGATGTTTACGCGTTTACAGCGCATTTGTTCCGTAAAATGCAGTAAAGCCAACATTTTAATGATATTCAAAAACAACGTATGAAACCGTGCTTATTTATCTTACTGAAAAATAAACATCCGAAGCGGCGAAGTTGCACGAATGTTCGCAGCGTGGTTAAAAATACACCGGGTATCGCTGCACATTTATTGCACATTTCGCAGCGCAAAACGCAACGGATGACCCGGCTTTGGAGAAGTGTAACCGATGCGGCCAACAGTAGAGAATAAACTATGCGATCGCTATCATTCAAAATCCGAGAAAATACGAGTCCGCAGAAAATATCCGCAGTCCGCTTATAACGCGCGGGAATATTTATCCTCCGGCGAGCCGGCATCCATTTTCCTGGACATTAAAGGATCTATCATCGATTCGATTTTCCTCGGCGAAAACTCGTCTCCGCCGAGCCAGACGAAAATCCACGTGCCGCGCGCATTTAGGAGAGCGGGGCGAAGGATCGTCCGAACGGGAACTTCTGATTAAAGTGAGTGCAGCCCGTCAACGAGATAGAGTATCGCAAATAGAAGAACCGAGCGCATCGAAACAAGACCTAGCTTGCCTGACCCGGTGTGCTCGTGCATCGTTGCACAAGTGGAAAAGAGATGTGGACAAAAAAAGCACGGGGATATTACCGCGCACGGAAATCATATCTGCAGCCTCGCGGTCGAAATAGGTTTCTCAAAGGACCGGTAATTGTACGGTAATGCGGTGCCAAAAAGAACACCAGCTGGACGCAGCTTTGTTTTCGGAGCAACAGTGCAACAAAGGAACCGATCGATGCTAAGGAAATGTTGCTGTGTGGCATCGTCAAAGACTCTGTTTCCTCGGGGGACCTGCTCTCCCGTCGCCATCTTTGCGGAAAGTATTCTTTGGATCTTCAATCATTCAGATTTTCATGGAACTTCTCACTGTTGTATTTAATCAGTCTACGTCGTAATGGTTCTTCGATAATTCTGCGAAGTGGTGCTTCGTTTTTGTGGAAGGTATCTTACGGATTTTTATGCGATTATTTCGTATTTAATTTTTGCGCGAGATTCTATTTGCGCATTTATTGAACAGAAGATTCGCCGTAGTAAACTTGACCCTTCGATGCGTCGTTATTCACACCAGTTGCAATGATGCGAACTTCTGCGATTTTAATATTTCTTTAGAAGATCTGTCTTGCCTTATAAAAATTATAAGATACAATTTACGTAAATTTTTCGCAATTCTTATATTCGCGTGTAATTAATAACGGTTAAAATGACCAATAGAATTGGTCATTTGGTCGTTGACTGCACGGTTAATATTAATTGTGTATTTACGTTTAATTGAGTCTTAAATATTCATGACAAGAGAACAGAACTTTGTGCCGAGTTATAAAAACGGAATAACATGCATTGTTTGCAGGTTATTAGTAGAAATCGCCATCACGAGTCAGTATCGTCAAATTACGGCATGAATTAAAGATGAAACGCATTCCTGTATTTCCTAAATTTGCACACGTTATGAATGAGTAAACATTCGCCGTCTTTTAATAAACCTGCAGCAATTGCATTCGCGATTGATCGGACACTTTCTGGCAAATATGTCAGATTTGTGAAGGTGTGCAGCTCCTCTCAGCTTCCTCGTAGTCGAATCGGGGCCGCGCCGCGCTTTAATAAGCTGTAGGGTATATCGTTTGCCCCGATAAATAATTTGGAGGGACGTTAAAGAGCCGTGGCCCTAGGTGGCTCGTTTGCCCGGCGCAGCCTGAAAATTAAGACTCGTTACGGATCTGGTCGTCGACGGGCAGAAACGAGGTCGTCTTCCTGCTACCGGACAGCTTCCGGCCTCCATCGATCGGACCCGCGGAATTGAAACCGAGAAAAATTTGATTGACCCCTGGCCACCCAAGCTGGGCCATTTGGGACTCAGGGGCATAAAACACCCAGGAACAGTAGAAAATATTTTCTGCTCGAAATGACGTATTTATGCCCAATTCTTTGATTCTTTAAAGTTCCGATCAATAATGCTTCGTATTAGTAGTATTTCAAATTGCATAATTTTGTTGAGTTTATAAAATTTGTTTCCACGATGCTCTTTAACTAACTCAAATTTTTTGAAAATATGACTCGTGACGTTGTTCCTTATAGCCGCAGATATACATATGGTCTTATCAGCGCGGTACATTTAATAAAATGAATTTTTCAGTAACACTTATAAGGAACAATGTTATTAAGAAATGCAAATATTATATATACAAGAATAAACATTCAATATATAATATAAGCAAATTTAAGAAATTTTAATTTCAATACTTTATCTTACAAGTGGCACCAATTAAATTAATAAGGTTCATAAAGTACGTATTATAAATTAAGAATGAAATAAGAATACTAAACGAAATATAAGTCAGCAAAAATTAGTTCTATCGAGATGAAAATTGTTTGGCGTTCTGGCACGGGTCAAAAGTGACCCGGCACGGCGAGATAAGGTGCGTGGGGATAACACGTTCCAAAGAGGGTACCGAGAATCGACTGGAGACCGTAGACAGCGTGTTCGCCATTACGGCCGGAATAATGAGCGAACGCGCGGAAAAGATTATGTGCATCCAGCCCTCGGAGCGACAAAAGGACGCGTTGAAAAGCGCACCCTCTCCGGGACTTTAAAGTTTCGCCATGAGTCGCACGACGATGACGACGCCGAGTTTGATAAAATCCCCGTTTCTCGTCCGCGCGTCGCGCATATTCCCGTCAGTTTTTTGCCGCCCTTCTAATTTAACTTGCAAATTCACCCCCACCCCGTGCCGACAGGCTTAAGCGATATCAGCGAGCGCAATTTTAAACACGTGTTCGCGGCGATGGGACAAGCTTGGATCAAGAATTCGGCGAGGAGACCTGGAACCCCAAACGTTCAACTATTCTTCAATTTCGAACCGGATTTTCCATCTACCCGGTTTCTGGAACTCGTCTTCTTCGATGAGATATATTCCGAGAAAGTTACTTATTTCCGAAGGGACCTATAGCGAGCAATTTATTATATACCAGCGAACTCTTTCCCCGGGATGATCAGTTACTAAGACGAACGACCGAAGCCTGACTTTAGAGGCAATATCGATCCATTAGCGGCGATTAATAACGGTTATTGATGACTTTACGAACTACTCTTTAAGAATAGATTCACAAACGCGTCGAATGCATTAAAAATAATTGAGCGCATCCGAAGCGAACACCGTTCTCGTTTATCGTTTACGGCACTTCCTCCATAGTCTACATTTCGCACGCATCGTGGCCTGCTCTCAGTTTGTCTAGAAAAATAAATGAAACGACCTTCGTACACGATTTCGTTCGATTTAGCACCGTTAAAAAATTTATTCGACTGTTTTAAGGACAATTGGTTCCATGAACTGTAATCTTCTAGATATATTTAGAGCAGTGCTATTCTTCTACGTATGTAACGATGGCTTCTTTACACGGTATTTTTTTACACAATTATTTCTGGACCGTATTTACCGCGTAAAAACGGAATTGGGAGTATATATCGTAGAGAATGCGAGTGATTCTTTACATAGTAAGACTTCGGTTATTTACACACCCACACAACGACGGCTATAAATGAGATGTACGTGGAATATTTGTCCGAAGTTTGCATTATGTTCGAGTTTCGTGAAAATAGAGGAAAGAGGTCACTCGGAAAACGCTTGTTAAAATCTCCAGCGCCAAGATCGAGTTCTGCGAAGAGATTCGGATTTCGCGAGGACGGCGGGGCTGCCTGCTGAGTGAAAAATCAGCGATTCCTCCGGACACCCCTTGCCCCGGATCGTCGTTAGGCATCCCTCAGGCAACTGAATCTGTATCTGCTTTTCCGCCTTGGACGAAGCGAATCAATTTTCCGTCGGACGATCTCGCCGGCTGCGTACGGACCGAAGAAAGGAGAATGAATATCGACGAGCGGATAGCGCGGAAATTGCGCCCGGGAAAAAAAGGAGAACGGCGAGGAGGAGGACGACGCCGCGGGAATGGCGCGACAGTGACGAGGCACGTTCGTCGGCTAAAACTATCCTCGAATGATGCGGCTGCTCGGCCGTGACGAATTTCTCGCGGATTATTCGAACGTGCACGCCGGCACGGAATAATGCACTTCCTTTCGATCGGCTCGGGCCACGTCTGCACTCGAGATTCCGCTCGACGACTTTTTAATCCCTCGTTACGCGCGCGCCGATCGATTCCGATTCGCTGGAACGGCTTCGTCGAAATTAAGAGAAAATCGCCGGAATATCCTTCCGCTTTCGCGTCGCCGTTGGGTTTTTCCAGGACGTCGAAGACTGCGAAATAAAGACCTCTCTCGGCCGAATGGATTACGGTGCACGATAGGATAGCCGGTCCTACAGACGTGCCATATACAGACCGGCTACAGGTGCAGACCGTTCTACCGGAGGACGTTTGCGGTCATCTAACAGTACGAGGAAATCAGTGAGACAGTTATAGTCGGGAAAGGACTAGGAGGATCAGCTCGGATCTGTAGTCGGACAACGCTTCAAGAAGGAATTAACGCGTTGAAGTTCGTGGTTTGCCGAGGGGGATCGAGAGCGATTCCGGAATACCGATACACCGATCTCGATCCGCGCTAATCCGAGCTCAGACTATTCAATCGAGGCGCAAGTAATTGCAACACTGGGTCGCAAGCCTTTTCGGGGATGCGGGATCTTGGTGTCGGAGAATGAAACGGTTGAAAATCAACAGTCCATTAGCGCAGATGATCTATAGTCTCTCCAACGAGACGGGAAATATTGCACGGTGATTACGATGCCCACATTTGAACAACATCAAATCTACTAACCGCTAAAAGCTGATCATTAGATAGACATTTAACAGTCACTGCGGTCGTCAGCATCGATTAGGCGAGTATCCCGCAACCGTTATGTTCGCGTTTACTAACTCGTTTCGTTGAATGGAGTATAATAGCACAATTAGACGGCTGTTACTCATTCATACAATGCTATTTCGGGGAAAATGTTAATTGAACTCTATTCAAAAAGTAATCCTATATCACGCCATTTCTACGTGCACGAGTTATGACGTTATTCGAGAAGAGCATGCGATATGATTTTATTTAAAACTATAGGTCAATATAATTCATTATTGCTAAAATTCGGTATAACCCGAATTTGACGTCATATTCTATGTAATCCTATCACGTACTGTACGACTCGATGTCAGAGGTTAATCCAATTTTAGGAAAATCATTGCGAATTTATGTTTTCTGTATAAAGCATGGCATGACCAACAATTCTAGCTTTACTTTGCTTGTCGATTTTATAGCAGGTTTTACAGGACACATACATTCATAAATAATAAAGTGATCAGATTGACACATTTTCATTCAGTGTTACTAGATTTAGAATAAGACTTTATAAACTGTTTATTGTTCACCGATTCTCCGTCAATCATTATAAGCTATGTTTTTTTATGTTTGTGTTGTAAAACTGGGTGTGCAGCGTAACGGTCGCACCAATTTTTGAGGCATTTACGCTAATCTGACAAACAAATTTTTGTAATAAAAGTTAATGTCATCTTTGAGGACAGCAAATTGCAATAATACAAATTTCGATGAATCTTTTATTAGATGAAGAACGAAGGTTACCTTGACATTCTTAAATGGCACCATGTATTTTTAATGGTATAGCATTACAGCTGACGAAGCGACGAATTCAAAGATTTACTAGATAATGACCTTCGAATGATTTCTAGTTTAGAAATACGCAGTAATTCATAAGCGTTAATATATATTATATTATATTATATATTGCTTTATAAGTAAAACTAGAATTATATCGAGTTGCAAAGAGGTCAGAATCGCGCTAAATTTTTCGCGATCAGCTATGGCTCCCGACCCGATGCATTCTCCCTCCTCGATTCCGTTTTCTTACAGTTCATGGATCGTTGTTGATCGTTATTTATCGCTTTAGCCGTGCTCTTTCGCTCGATATCGATGCAGCTCGCGCGGATCGAAGTGCAATTACCCAATAAACGTACCGTAGGATTTCCTACGGACGGATCGTGTTATTTATCGCGCGAACTCGAACTCGAGCCACGATAAACAGTCTCCGCGAGAGCATCGCAAGAGATCGAGACCGTCAGGGCCGCTGTATTTCACCGGGTCTAACCCGGACCTAACGCGGCCGCTGCCGCCGCATCGCCGTACCCTTTCATCCCTTTTTCGTTCCCGAGAGAAACGAAAGAATCGGGAACAACGGACGGCTTAGCTGCGAAATCCCCTCGTTCCCGTTAGCCTGCGAGCTGTATTTCACCGGCGCGAGGATTAAGACGGACGTGCAACGCGACTGGGGCGGTTCGATTGCCAACCGGAAGCTACGTTTTATCGATAACGCGCTCCTCGCGATACTATATATGCACCGGGTGGCTCTGCAATCGGTAACGCGCACGCGGAGTTTCATGTCCTTGAGTCGCCTCGAGCGATCGTCGTCATTAAAGAATATCGGTACCAAGACATAAAATTATATCGCAATGAAATTGCTTCCTACCACGATATTCTGAACATATCGCAAATATTTCATTTGGAACCATTCAATTAAAACAAGTTCATTTACGAATCGAAATTGTCATTTCTGCCCAACAGGGTAATTGTCTAGGATTATTATGTAATGATTAGTATCGTAGATACATTATTATCTACCATGTGTTTTCTTCTTTATTAACGAACTGCGAATCCTTATGCAAAGTAAACATTTTACACATCAATCTTTATGCAAGATGGAAATTTCCTGACAATTTCGTGAAGCATCAAATAAATCAAAATGTGTTTTTTCTTTTAGTAGCTAATCAAATTCTTCCGACGTTTTTAGCGTTTATGTTGCATCATTTCTTTCGTGTCATAAATCCATAAACTCCGTTGTCCAATTATTAAATAAATAATAAGAAGAAACAGAACTCTCCGCAAAAGTGTCTTTGAATAAAAATTAAATTCTTAAGCAACAGTCCTCCTTGAACTGGACAACTTGCGTGTTGGTCGTGTTCAGAATTAATCTTTTCTCATATCCTTGAGTCATTTCGAAAAAAGATCGTGGTCATCGGGAAGTATATTTCCATAGAAATACGATTCTACGAAATTGAACAACTTTTGCCTCGAGCGTTTTTGTCAGGTGACTCGAGAGCCAAGCGAGTTAGGTTCGAAAAATGAATAAAACGCATAGTGTCCTGTCATAATATCGCAACGGAAAGGACGTAGTTCCTCGAGGAAAAGTTCGTTTTATAGCCAACCTAGTATAGTGAACTATCGCGCGTAATCCGGACATGCGGCACACCTCTTTAACAGCGTCTTTCAAGCTTGTTCCATCGACGACGCTTCCCGTGTCATCGCCGTCGTAAAACAAAGTCATATCCAGTTACCGTTGCACATACACAGGCTCGTCGGACAACCGATTCTCGTACGTTGCAGGGTGTGGCGTGATTCGTTACGCCGGCCACTCGGATCGAACTGGAATCTAGCACCTTCCACTGCCCCGCCTCGTCAAAATAAGTGTACTCTTAACCTGTAGAGTCAGTATCTCAGCCTCATACAAGTCGGTACTTATGTACTAAAAATTATTACACGTCCACGCGAAGTATGTATATCTTTCACAAACTTACTGCCATGAGACGAGCCAATACACAATTGACTTTCCGGTTCTCTAAATGTTGAGTATATCTCAAGAAGACATTGAGGCCGAGGCACCTTAAGTCGTCTGTGTCGATTTCATTAGTTTTTGCGGAATTTTCGCAGTCGGTCGAGATGTCTTTGCTCCGACGAGCCGCTTTCGTGATTAATTTATGCGAGTGGGACGGTGCATCGCTATGCGAGTCTCGCCGGAAGCAGCCGTAGAAATGATCTCGAATCGGCAGAATGTTGTCGGAGTCGCTTCGAATTCTCGTCGGGTCTCCCTGGGACTCGCAAAAACGGACTCTGCCGAGACGTTTCCCGAAGCCGTGGCGTCGGATGCGACGCAGGAAGCGCGAAACGTGTAATTGGCCCGTGAATCGGAACGAAGCGGGCGCAGAAAGTAGGAAGAAGGCCGAGAAGGGGAGAAGAAGCGGTGTTAGCGTTCGCAAAACGACCGCCACGATCGAGCGCATCCTCCGTCGCGAGTTTCCAGTCGAAAGAAAACGCCGGTCGATCGGTTCGCAATTATTGACGGACAGAACCTAGCAGGATATTGGAGGAGCCGGGGACTTTTTCTCCGTTCGCGGGTAACTATGCTGCCGCGGCAAGAGTCTTCTCCGATCGTGGAAGAGCACGACCAATTCGTCGACTGTTTACTTCCAGTTCCCGACTGGCTCGATTCGGTCGTCGAGTCTACTCTTCTTCCCCGATTCTTCCACAATCCTGTTTGAGTTCGCTTTTAATGAAAAGCTCGTGACGCAAGCTGTGGCTCGTTTCAAACGGCCGCGAGAAAGTCTTCGAAGGAAGGAACGCTCTATTCGAGCCGCTTCACGGAATCGCGTGCGATTCATTTCGTGGACAACGCCACTCGCCTTCTGCTAATTTGGGAGCGTATCGATCTTTATCGAGCTGAGCCGAATTGTTCCGACCAGCGAAACACCTAACCCATTCACGTCGGTCTCGTCCTGCCAGGATAAACGGCCGATACGTCATAATCTGTCGAAGGGCTTACACTACCTCGATCGTGCCAATATCCCGAATAAAATGATCGATAAAATGCGTTAATACCGGCTGCTGTTCGCCGCCATTTTCGACCGTGTTTCGACCGGTAAATTCCTTTCGAAGCCACCGATCGGTCATCGCTCTATCTCTCCGCAAATCATAGGTTTTTTCAAATAGAAAAATATTAGTTTGCTGGCTAAGCCTTCCTCGCATAGCTGTCGCTGGATTTGTTATCAATGCAAGATCCGAAATCGATCCATTCCTCGTCCAATGGTTTAAAAATCTATCTTTTCGAACCGCAAGGTTTCGATGCCTTTGAAATTTTATTCTTTTATTTATACGAGAGGACAAGCTGTTACTACATAAAAATATATATACCATGTCAGGGGAAAGAAAATTACAGAAATACTACGAAAACGTTGGGTGATGCGTCTAAATGAGAGCTGTGAATATTAACTATTAACATTCCTAAATATTAGTATTCAATTTAAGTATTCAATTCTGAGCATTTAAGTCTGTAGAAATTTTATACATCTTAAATGAAACTATATCACAAGTTTTCCTTCAGTGTTCGAGAGAATCTAGGACCATAAGGGATAACGTATGCTCATTATCATGGCTATAAATTGGCGTGGCCTACGGTATCAGGAGGCTAAACGCAAAAATTGGTCTTGTACTTTTCCTAAAGCTGTTAGGTATTTGTATGCGAAACGCGTTCCTAGGAAAGCACTAAGGCGAGCAATGAAATTCGGTGTGGCCAGAGAGCGGCGAGCAGAATGGAGTAACCGAATAATTAGCGGGAGCAGGCGAGCGAGGCCGGTCGAAAATGTGGCCAGGCTATCTCGGCGTCCGATCCCTTCGATCCATTCTCTTTCTAGCCAAGGTTCGCGTGTCGTTGAACTCGACCACGACCCCGCGCAACGATTCGACTCGCCGCCGCGGAGTTCGCGGCATTCCTTTCCCGAGGAAAGTAATTCCGTGAGAAAATCGAGATGCCCGGTGGACAGTCGAGCGGCTGGTTCGACGCATAGACCCGACCATACGACCGGTATCAAGTTTTTCCCCGGCTAGATTCGCCGGCTCTAGGCCCATTGAAAAGGCGATCCGTTATTCCGGGAATGGGTGTCCGCAAACCGTATCATAGTCCGCGGCGCGGACCGCGAATGGACCTCCGGGACGTTAATCCACGTTAAAGGATTACACGCGGAGTCCGGGCAGTGGAACGGGATCGCAGGTCGCTCGCCCGTGTAACTTCGATAATGGAAGGTCGTTCGGCCGCGAATGGGATCACGGTATCGATCGGCGCCGCGGAGCAACAAGCCGGAGGAGCTGAGCTTTCATAAAAGCTGTCGCCGTAAGGCCGTGTGATTAATTGAGCCGGGCTCTCATCCTCGGGACGGGCGAGACTGCTAACCGTGTATTTACGCGCGTTAAGTTCCCGCCAAGATTACCAGCTCGTCTCGGCAGCGTTTCGGCTCCCGTCGCGCGTCTCGTCGCATCCTGTCGAGGAGAATCCAATTTATCGTTCTATACAGCTCGTTCAAAGAAAGAAAGAGAGAGGGAGAGAGAGAGAGAGAGAGAGAGAGAGAGAGAGAGAGAGAAAGGGGAAACTGGCTGGCAAAATTGCCATCGGTTTTCCGGAGTATCGGAACGTCGAGCACTTGCTCGAATTGTTTCAAACCGAAGAACAGCGGCTCCACTAATCTACCAGCCGCTTTGTCGCAGAAATTAAAGGAGCTCCGGATAACGAATAAGCAGAATAAACGAGCGATCGCAAGGGAGACTCGCCGGCGGACCGCGCGATTCCAATTAAAAGCGCAACGATCGGCACGAATATTTAATTCCGATTCGGGGATCGACCGGAGAGAACGGCGACAATTTCCGGGCGCGACGGATTACGACGGTCCGATTTGATTGTCGTTATTGTACGCGGATCGGCCGTTTAATGGCGCGGTGATTATCGGCGCTCGCAATTAACGCGACACTTGGCGCGTCGATCGGCTGAAATCGATTCGCTTCGACGCGTCTCGCTGTCAGCCGTCGCCGGATCCCGATCCTGCGGTCGACCCGCGAAACGAAACGACTAGACTGTCAGAACGGACTGTCACGGGATCAAATGACCCGCAGGTACGCGCCGAACCGCTCCACCAAATGCCCGATCGTGATCTCGATCCGGATTCACCTGGTGTCGAGTTGCCAGCCAGATTCGATGACAGTCTGGGACACCGATCATCCGAATTAACGAACTGGCAAGCTGCGTAGGTAAGATCCGGGGAAAACGGGAAAGGGATCTTCTTCGACCCTGGCCAGAATGTGGAACATGTCCTCTCACATAATCCGCTAATCTCCTGAGTCGTAAGGATAATCGGTTGACCAAAATTTATGATTTCATACATAGGCCCTCTGACTCAGGGACAGTGTTGGATTTTCGAGCCACCAAATCCATTTAAGCCTGCGATTAGCTTGTACGGCTTGTACCCACAGTTGTCCACAAAAGTATTCGAATACCTTTTGACCCTTAACCGTTTGAGTCCCAAGCAGCGTGATCGCGCTGTTAAGATTTTATGTCGAGAAAATTCAGAACATTTCGAACGATTTCCACGCATTGTGGACAACTGACGGTGCGTTACCGATTGCTGAAGTCGCGCGCTCAGATTTACTGAAGCAAGTACATCACACAGCTCCATAAGTCTTATAACATAGACACGGGTACATGAAAAAATTTAATTTCCATTCCATTTATTTATCATCGCTGTAGTTTTCTTTAGCAAATATCGCAACTTATTACATCATTCGTTTGTTGATCATACACTGGCAACAAATATTTCAGCATAATTTTCCGTCGTTTTATGGACGAGTATTACAAAAAAGCTCTCGGCCGCTAAGGGTTAAAACACGATAATTTGTTTGAAACTGGACTAAGTGTTCTGAATTCTTTTACTGGCGTTTTTTTAACTTCTTTGTCTGAGCCTGTAATGACAATTTAGAAAATGCGTTTCGTAGATCTCGGTAACTAATAGAAAACGGATAAATGAAAACGGATAAATGAAAACGGATAAATGAAAACGGATAAATTACATTATTGGAGCAAATGCTGTCATGAAAACTGTACAAAGCCTAAATGAATTAAGCCTTAACATTGGTACGTCATCTCTGACGTGACATTATATTTGATCCGAATGTCTGATGACCGATAAGAGTTAAATCGTCTTATTTTTATAAATGAACGCACACCAATAATTTTCACTGCTCGGTAGATTTATAGTGTATAATATACATAAGAGACAATGAAACGCTAAGACAAGTTAGTCTATTCCAAGAAACGATACTCTGCGGATTCGAGATATCTATGTACCATGGAAACGAAATAGTTACGAAAAGTTGTGGTTTCTCTTTGCACAAGCCGCGTGCAAACAGCCCGTGACGCGATCTAACGCTCGCAGCAACTGTTTCTCCGCAAATGCTGTCGTTTTTTGGTGAGAATCGCGGCATCTACGCGATCAGGGGTGAGAACTCGGACAGCATTTGCGGCCGTTAACTTCGTAACGTCAACATAGCGTTTCAATTGAGACTCTAATTGGTTCACCGACCTGTAGACGGTGGACAAATAGCGAGTCGATGGAAATTGCTTCGGCACTTTCGGCAGCGACGTCGAGGATGCGACTGATTTCACGATTACGCGCGTTTCCGGGAGCAAATTACTTGGGTCGTGGACCCTGAGATCGTCGACCCCACCACCACCGTAAGGACCACTAAACCGTGCGAATGCGATTTAGCCTTTTCTAATCGAGTAAACCGTGTCCACCTATCCCATCAGCCTGACCACGGCGATTGTTGTGCGAAGACAAGACGGAACGAGGAAGAGAACCGAAGAAGATTTGAAAGCATCGGAGGGTGCAGCAAATCTGATGCATCGACGATCGGCTCGGTGGAAAAAGGAGGTTCTGTGGGCGTATGGATCGCGTCCATGGACCGTACGAGAATCCCTAGCGGTTCGTGCAAGCTATTTCGGCCACCTGACGCGAGGAATCACGCGAGACGTTCGAAGCATGCGAACGTGCACAGCACGAAGAATCAAATTGGTCAAAAATTAAGGTCCCGATTAACCGGCCGAGCGACGGTCGAAGCGACGCCTGCTATTTGGCCGGAAGACGAAGCTGGTTCGGCTGCTGACAAGGTTTCCAGCCCCTTTGAAGTCCGTCCGATACCAATCACCTGGCAATCTTTGGTACTTTTAAAGGACGTACCTTCGGAATACAAAGGTTCGCGATTGTGTCTCGATCGACGTAATTAGACGATTAAAATTTCCCACGCGCAGCGGACGTACGCTAATATCCCGCCGAACAATGAAGTCGATTAGAGAAGGGAAACGGGGGAACATTCCACCCGGTTCGCGTCTTTCGAACGTCGAATGCACGATTCGCGTCGAACACGTGCCAGCCGGTTGGCAAACAGCAAAATTCGGAGATCCGTTAACTCAGCTCTCGATATTCCTTGCGTCGGCGTTTCCCGGAGAGATGTCTCGATAACTATCTGCTTCGAAGAATATCGGAATACTTGTCCAGAGGGTTGACAGCGGCGCAACGGTTGTCGAGGGTCAGGGAGCGTCTCGCGAATCTTGCCGAGCCGTTCGGAGGGCGTAATACCGCTCGAAGTTCGGCGAGAGTGGTCTTCCGGCTCGTCGAGACACCGAAAAGCTAACCACAATGCGAAATAGGTCATTTCATCCCCTAAGATCCTCTCAAGCGGGCCTCGCCGCTCGAGTGACGGAGGCTGGAAGAGTTTCTAGGTCCGAGACCCTCGACACGTGATCCCCCCCAGTCTTCCCTCCACCTCCCGGCCTTTCTTCTCCCTCCAGCTACGATCCCCGTTCATCCTCCTGAGCCATTTCCTTTTGTGTTCCGCGGCCTCTTCCTCCGCGACAGGTAGCTCTCTTTATCCGGGTCTCGCGGGGCGGGTCGACAGGTAGGTAAGAACGCAGAAGCAGAAGAAGAAGCCAACAGCACGCCGGGCGAACCGGAGTAGCACGGAGTAGCTGCGGATCTCTGCATTCCCCGACGAACGCGACGAGAAGAGATTCAAGGAGACAAGTAGGAGGCCTTTCCGACATGACGGAGGACTCGGGAGGAAAAGGGTCACCCCCACCGCCGGAACACAGACGAACAACGAGTGGCCGGAGGATTCTACGAGGGGGGCGCGTTACTTCTAATTCTTGCTTATCTCGCGTTCCAACAGTCTCTGAACCGCGCGTCCCCTGGTACGCTACGATGAGAATGCTGTCATCCAGTTCGTTAACGACCCGCTGAGGTCGATCACCTCTCTGCTCGCTGGACGCAGGAGTCCGCGGATAAATCGGTCCAGTCTCATCATCGAAAGTATTCGTTTTCGTTCCCAGAATATCCTAATAAAATGTCTAACCCAGACCTAACCGGTGTACAGTTAATCCACTGTGGCGGTCGTACACTTCACCAGGTAGATATTATAACTCTTTGAAAAGAATACTTACGGCTGTTATGGCTGTTTTATTTTTGAATTGTATTACTAATATTTAGTTGTTTATTTAACTTGACCAGTAAGCTGTTTTTGACGAGTGAGTAAATGAAATATTGTAGGATCAGACAGCTTTGTGAAATATTGATACAATATTTAAATAAATTATTATAAATTATTATAAACTTCAAACACTTAATACTCAATTGAGTGCAATAAATACAACACGCAATATTAACAAATTATAGTCTATCGCTTTTACCGCTCAATTTCAACTGCTGAGCAAAACCACACACACAAACTATCGTTCACGGTGATCCCGTTTTCCAATTGCCGGTGAATCCTATCAAGATCCCTCATCCCACAATATTACTATTTCTTCATGACAAATATTCTCGTCAAAAATAGCAAACTGGTTAAGGACAACTTGGATTCTATCCCCAAAACTTTGTAAGTTTCGCTTGCACATCCTGTAGTTATATGTTAACAAAAAATCGTGCTACTCATTCCATTCCCGTAACTGGTGACCCTGCTGGACCAAAATAGCCTACAATGCAAATCATTTTCGAGTAGCTTCTACTTCTCAGAACACCTATCCCATCGAAGTCTGTATTAAATTTGCCCCTAATGGTAGCTGCAGTGTACTTGCACATGGCCAACAAAGCGAGCGCAGACCGCCGGTAGAATTTGCGGTGATATCGCGACAGCTGAAACGAAATTGCGAGGTCGGGAAGGGTGAATTTGAAGTGGCTCCGATAAAATGGCCGCAAACTCGCGCGCTACGAAAAGGTAGCAACGATAGCGAACCTTGGCGAGCTGTGTTGGACGTCGTCGGATGAAAAGCGGCGCGGGCCGGATCAATGACTCGTCGAACACGGCCCCGATGGCTCCTCTCGCCGGGTCCGCGAGTTGAAAAGCGAAGCGGTGTAGGTCTTTGCACGGGCCAGGGAAGAGGAGCGCACGAATGCCGTCACGACTTTCGTGCGGCTCGCCTCGCTGCGGACTCGACACGTTCCCTTCCTCGAGGCTGGAGCACAGACACGGCTCGAAGAGTTAGAAAGTAAAACAGAGCAAAAGAACGAGCGTCTACTGCGTGCGGCTAATGGCTTCTTTCACCGGTAGACGAGCAGAGCGGATCAGACTGGAGCAGATCGAAGTAGATCGGAGCGTAACGCTGCTAGACACGCCGTGGATACAGAAGGCAGAGGCTGCCAGACGATGGAAACGTCGATGTCGACGCGGGGCTATGATAATTCGAAGCCGGCTACAGAGGTCCCAGGAAAGTGTGCGCAATGCCGCGAGTATGTATGCATATTAGGCCTGGCAGACTCAATCGGCCACTCATAAGGCGACTTTGACGTGCAAATTCCCGGTCTGCTTGAATTACAGATCAGTCGGCGGGTAGTCGCGAGCCTCTCAGACCGAGTTCCACCGGGGCTCCGACGCATTTCTGCATCTATATACGGCCAGATTTCCGATAGATTGATCCTGAGGCTCGTTTTTCTCCTTTTATAGCCGTCTGTGAATTATCCGCAGAGCGAATCGTCGATGCTTCCTTGTAAACGGGCTGAATAACGTGGCGAGCCAGTGACAAGGCGATTTCTCGATCCCTTATGTAAATCATCATTATTTTAACCCCTTTCACTATTACATCGAGTCAGCCTGCGTCGAAGACGTGCAAGAAACAAAAATTCTTTCGCCCTATCAAATGAGTGAAGAACAAAGTGCTATTTGGCGCATTGCGAGGGAAATCGTAGTGCAAAAACGATTCAAGAGAGAATACACTAACAAATTGCGAAATTTTTTACCAGACGAACTTGCACAAGCGCTATAATTGTTTGCAAACAGTGTGTACCTATTTTTTCGCTCCTTGAAAACGACTGTCGCAGGTAACTCCAACTCGCTGGCGACTATGTCGAGAAAGTTTGCATATTCGACGAGATTCGGCCTCGCAAGAAATGTCACAAGTTGCCTGCTAGTGTTGAGCCAAAATAAAGTAACTTTCTTGATCCAATTCGCGTCTGAAAAATTTGAAAAACGCATTCGCGTTCGAGGCGAACGAATGCCTTCCCAGGGAAGCCTCGACGTTATGTTTATACGGTTCCAGAGGATGGCCCAGTAAATAAACGAGGGTGGAGTGCTGTCGAGGCGAGCAAACTCGTCGGTTAGATCGCAAAAGCGGTGGTAAAACGTTTCGGGACTCACTTTCTTGTAGATCCATTTGATGCTGCGGCTGAATTTCGCCATCGGCGAGTCGTCGACGAGGAAGTACTTGACGGGCGCCTCCTCCTCGAGGTCTCTCGTCGCGGGTTCCTGCCCGTGGCTCTCCGGCGGATCGCTATTGTTGTCGATCGCGGGTTCCGAGTACTCGGCGATCGTCGACAGCCTCTTCGCGCGACTGTCGCTCCTCAACCGCTCCATCGTGTCTCATGGAAGATCTCCTCCGCCGACTTGCGAGCGGTTTTACGCGGTGGCGAGCCTAGCCGCGGAACAGCCGATCGAGTAGCCGAGTTCGACGTCTCTCCCGGCGAATCGATGCGACACGACGCGGCCGATTGGACCTGTTTCGAGGTCGCAGCAGCCGCTCGCGAGCATTCCCTGAACAATACCGAGAGTCCACGAATCAGCCCGTGGTATTACGATTAATAATATTTAATGCCCGGCGGGACCGAAAGAGGTCGAAACTGCGAGCCACGCACGTCCCAGCGGCTTGATCCCCTAATCGGGCCGCGCGCCCCTGATCCGGCGATTTCCTGGACGAACGTGCGCCGCGCGGATCAAGACTCGGCTGATTTACCGACTGAATCGCGCACCATGGAAACTGGCCAGGATTAAGTCCGGAAAGGGTAGTCGACCGGGCCCGGAAACACGCGTTTGCACTTAGGCCTCTGTCTCCTAATCGACGCTCGCGGAACCCTTTCCGGCTGGTGATCATCGATCATGGGGCTCGATGGTTCCTTGGACGTTTCGGCTACTCGTTGGAGCCCTACTGCGAAGCTAATTACGCGGCTAATCGAGCCTCGACTCGCTCGATTTCACCCGGAATAGGAGAAGAACGGAGCGATTCCCCGTTTCGCATTTCGACTGTCAAAAAAAAGACACGATTTCTTTGTCAGTTGTTATTTCAAGGCTGTTCGACTGCGACGATTGTCGTCGTAACTATTTGGTTTTTTGTTCTGAGAGGCTGTGTCCAACAGAAACAGCTAATCAGTGGGTGGGCGGTCTTTTCTAAAGAATTCAGTACATCCGTTCAATTATGTTCATTAATTCATACCTCTTTAGTACACGGTTGCACTGTGTGCTGTAGCGTCAGAGAGATTAGCGGAATGTCAATACAATATTTAATTGAATATAACAGCACAATTATTGCAAACTTTAAACACTTAATACTCAATTGAATGCAATAAATACAACGCGCGGATCTCCGTCTGTTATTTCCCCGTTTTAGCCATTAACAAATTACCCTCTATCGTTTTCACCGCTCAATTTCAACTGCTGAACAAAATCAAACACGCAAACAACTGTTGTTCAATTGCCAGAAATCAGTGAAAATCAATCCTACAAATCAATCGATCCCTCAACCCACAGTACGTTTATAATAATCACATTTAATTTGCGTTTATTTAATTGACAGAAAAAAAGGTTTTCCATTACCATTGTAATCGTAAATATTATATGCAACGAGTGCCGTATGAAGACGACAACGCGACGTTACAAAAAGGTGTTAAAGTAAAGTAAACAAGAGTGTAATAAACTATATTCTGTGAGAAGCGACGTTGTGTGTCAATTCATGTCTCGAATTCCACCAGAAAGGTAACAATTGATTTTGTCTGTGTCGTGTCAGCGTTGAGCCAAGCATGTCCGCGGGTTTAACCTCGAGAATCGTACAAGAGCCCAGGATCTGCAGGATTCCGGAGGAGTGCGCGAAAGTGTCGGTGTTTAATCGGGTGTCTCCGGGCGGAGCTTACGCGCCTCGGTATTATGAATGAAGCGTCGCGTTACGAGCCGAAAATAGTCCCCGGATCGGCCGTTTTCTCGCGGCCCGAATTAGCCTGTTTTAATTCGTAACAACCGCGATACTCGGCCGCTGGCCGGCGCGGGTCCACCGTCCGAGGAACGCGGGGATGGAACAACGGACGGTTGATCGTCCACCAAGAGGCTATTGTTCGCTTTGCGGCTCGCCGGCAAATGGTTCGGGAGATTTTCAAGCGATCGGGAGCCGAGACGCGCCGCGACGGTCTCGTTAATCCGACGCGAGCCGCCGGGAATCATTAATTACAGGAGTCCCGCCGCGCCGCACGGTATTCACGGGATTCCTCGAACTCGTGGGACCACGGGGACAGCCGATCGCGGCCAATAGCCGGAGCCCTTCGACCGTCGACCGTCGACCTTCGGTCCGCGAACAGACGGCCCTTTCACGAGCTCGACCGGGAAACTGCCGGCTCCACCCACTGACCAAGAGCCGCGGCATCGCGTCCGACTGCGTCGAACCGTCGTTAAATCTCGCCGGAGCATGACGCGAGCAAGGACGACAAGTAGGTCGGGTCGAGTGCGTCAGAAGACCCATCCAACAGTTCTGCGTCGCGAAACACACAGCTTCGGAGAACCCCGACGCAACGAGGGCGCCGGAGAGGGGCAGCTTATCCGTTTACGCGAAACACCGTTACCGGACTGGTTAGACGCGAGGAATCTCGATCGTGCCCCGACGTCGATTTTTATCGCGCCGCCCCTCTAATTACCCGGGGGCGAGGGGGACGATAATTGGCCTGGAACACGCGAGAGCGAGCAGCTTTGTCGGGACTCGGGAGCCGACGCTCCGGATCGCTCCGCGAGACTTTTCCTCTTTCTTCGCCGAGGATCATCGCTCCTATAAGTTAATTAACGCGCCGAGCCGGCTGGGACGGAACACGGGAGACGGCGAACACCGGAACTCGTTTAGAAAATATCTCTTTGAGAGTAGACTCGCTCGTCCAGCCTACCGTGCTCCAATCGATTTCACCCCTGATCGACCGAGCGCCAGCGCGAATCCAGCAATCACGCGAGCCAGAAGCAAGAGGCGTATGCCACTGGATTTCCACTCGAAAATAGCATGCTCCTCCACCAAGGTCGCCGCGCGATCTGCAATTAGATTCGTGCGAGACGGTCACATGTTTCGGGATCGTTCGGCGGGAGATCGATCGATTTTCACTGAAACCCCACGCACAGACGATTCTCACCGGGCGCGAAGCCTCGCGGGGCCTAGAAGAAGGACGGTCCTGCAGGAGAAAGCAACCGGGCCAGCTTCGGAGAGAAACTGGAGCGCGGGCGAGAGATCCGGAGAAACGGAGGACCGGCGGAATCGGCCTGGCTCCGACCAACTGCAACTGCAGCTGCAACTCGCGTCTCGACTCGACTCGATTCGACTCGACTCGACTCGCCTCGGCAGCGCGACTCTCTCTCTCTCTCTCTCTCTCTCTCTCTCTCTCTCTGTCTCTGTCTCTCTCTCTCGCGGCACAACAGAGTGTTTTGACTAGGTGGTTACACCGCGCGTCGAGGATTCGCGCTCTCGCGCCTCTTCCACCGACTTCGTCGGCTTATATTTAGACGTACACGCGACACGCTTCGCTCCCTAGGGTGCGTTCGCGCTAACAAGCCCGCCGCGACTGCTATCGCTCCACCCACGTTGCCCGGCTTCGCTCGCTAATCCTTGCGACGCGACGTTACGACTCTATCCCATCCGACCGTGTTGCCTCTTCCTCCTTTCCTACTCGATCTTCGCCTCGATCCGTTTCGAAGGTTCCCGTAGCGCCGGTACAACGATCCCCCGCGATGTGGGTGACGAGATAAGCCGATCCTCCGACGATTAACGCGATTCCACTCGGTTCTGTCCGAGAATCACAGGGTTGATGATTTATTGACTTTGAGACAGGCTACCGCTCTTCCTTAGAATACGAAGCTAAGTTATTTATTTACTTACTTATTTTTATTTATTTATTTATTCTTCTAGGGGAATACACGATCGATATACAAGGAAATAATAATAGTAAATGACGCTCACTAGGTAGAAATAATGTTATTAAAAGTGTTTCATCGCATCGCTCTTGGATGTGGCACAAAAAGAATTTGCGGTTCCGACATATACGAGCTATTGGATCTGAATCACCCATTCTGATTTCTCTCACGTCCGGTCGAAAGAGACGGGTGCATTTTACAAGTCGTACCGGAATGTAAAAGTTTATTAAAACCAGGTTATGGTTTGCAACAGCGTTTTAACACGGCCGCGTCACGCTTATGTGGCTGACGGAACACGATTTGCTCAAATTAGAAAATTAATTTCTATGCTAATCTATTCCGGCTTCTTAATCTTATTCCGACTCGCGAGAACGTATGAATGTTGAAAAAGTAATTGTTATCGCACAATTTAACTTTTCAATTTAAATTTGACGGAATAAAATGCTTTAACTTCATGAAACTTTTGAGATTGTTACCGTGGCAGTGAAAGTTTTCAATAGTATTTCAATCAGAAATCCAAGTATTAAAGATGGTGAGAGATTACGAGAATATACTGAATTTCTTTTACAAACGCAACGACATTCGATCGTGCCTTACTTGATGATTGTGAGATTGTGGATTTTATGTATTAATCGAAAAAGATAAAGCTGTAATTTCATTGTCTTTCCTATCTTAATTTGACCAGATAAAATGTTAAGTGACAGCTCTGACCACTTGTAGATTGTCAGCAAACTTATGTCATATGGCACATATGGTATAATATGCGAGCCGAGTGCAAAGACTATTATACCCGCGATCGCATGGTTTTCGTGACCGAATCAGTGTCAGCAAGTTGGAGCACCGGACAATTTCTAAGGACTCAGGCGAAAGAGAATTCCGCCGTGTCTTAGAGCTGCAAACAACTGCAGCAGCGAGACGATCTCTCGAAGAAAGGCCTCGCAGGCAGAAGATCGTCTTCCTTTTCGGACAAGAGTGTCAATCTCGGATTCGGCTCCGAAGCAGCATCCTCAGCCGTTTCACAGTCGGCGTCCGACTTCCATCCAGCAGCTCTAGCGGCTGGTTATTTATATTGGAGCCATTTATAATTGCCGGACGGTGGACGCGTGGGGGAGAGTTTTCAAAAATATTTCACTCTCGTTTTTCCTCGAAGCCGCAATTGCATCATCGCGACCTCGGCTGTGCTCGAAACCGCTCTCGATGACCCTGTTTAGCCGCCTCGTCAGCTCGGCCGTCTCGACACCTAGCGACGCGTCGCCTCGCGCCGTTCCGCCTCAGATTTAAACGGTCGAGAGAGAGAAAGAGAGAGAGAGAGAGAGAGACGGTGTAAGAGGAGAGAGAGACACAGGTTTTCTTTGGCCCGTGTTTGCCGGGTAGCTCGCAGGATGCGCGGCTGGTAAAAGGGCTTTCACGCTCCGGGAGATCGAACGAAATGAAATTATGTTCTGCTCTCGACGATCGACGAGCCACGGTGTCGTCCCCGATAGCACACCTCGCACGCCTCTCGCCGATAATACAAATATCCGTCTACGTTACGGATTGAACGGGCGAGTACGCGTACCCGCGCCCGTATCCGTACCGGTCGCGTTAAGTAGATTACAGGGAACACATATGCGGATGAATATGTATGAAAACCGCCCGGTGATCCGTGTCACGTACCCGGTGGGCGTGTGCGAGCCTCGTATCGCACGCACGTGGCCCACCACGCACGCACGCGTTCCACGTATCCACGTAGAGCCACGCATCCACGCACTCGAGCCCCGATTGCGTGGGAGGAGAATAGAACCGGGTAACCGCGAACCCGCTACACGCGCAACGCTTCGGTTAACCGTGCCGCTGCTGGCTAGAAAAGCTCTGCCAACGAATCGAATCTATCCGCATACGCTAAGAGCCTAGTTCTATCAACCGCCGCGATAAAGTAATCCCTATTAATCGCTGGGAAAGCAATTAACAACTTCTTAACGTGAAATTTTGACACGTCGATGTCAATCGTCGTTTGGAAATGCATTGACAAATCGTTGACGATGACATTGATAAATCACACTTCAGTCGCTAGCGAACACTCTGTAAGACCTCGATTATCCAAATTCGTCGAGGAAAGTTCGTAAAGTGTTTGGATAATTCAGTGGTTAGTTTGTTACAATCCTGGATTTGTTCTACTCTAATTTGAACACGAAACAGTGTGCACGTAGATCACCCTAGATTGATTTATTGTTGACGATGTTAGTGGTGAACGAGTATTTAACTTACTTGTATTATTATTACTTGTATTTAACTTTCCAGTTATTACTGTATGTGTCGTTGCTACGTGTAATTCATTGCGCAACTTAACTATCTAACTCCATTCTGAATACTCTTTTAGCATATAAATACACCAAACACGATTCAGAATTCATTTTTCCGTTAGTTCAAACAAATTCTACATCAAAGCCTGTCGGAAGTCATGGAAAAGAGTGTGACCGTAAAGCACAAGATCATCTTGATGATAATGATGTAATCGCTACTGCAATAAGTATTCTTATGCGAAGTAAACATTGCCTATGTCAATTGCAAGAAACAGAAACTAAACAGCAATTACTTTTTTCTTCTGATAATTGTAACAGATTAAATATAATGCATTGTCATTATTGACTTCTTTTAATCTTTCTACTATTTTAAATTGTAAATTAGTATACGTTATGTCTAAGAAATCTTGTTATCTCATGTATATATTACGAGTCGTTCCACTATGTCCCTGTCTTTTGTATCTGCCTGTGTACCTTTTGTATCCTCTCTCTCTCTCTCTCTCTCTCTCTCTCTCTCTCTCTCTCTGCGCGTGCGCGTGTTAATGGTCACCGTGCGAACAGCAAGTTGCTCAGTGTAATAAAACATTTCAAACAAATGACAACGCTATAACGGGTTTCCACGACCCTAATTAATAACACATCTCCACCTGGTGCCAACAGAATCGGCAAAATGGGACAGCGCATTCGAAATTCAAATAGAAATAGCAGCGACGTTACTTTCGCCGTAGCAGCTACAATTTCATCGACTCGGATAGAGATCGGAAGATTAGCTTGGTCAGAAGGGAATTTTCCGAATGCATAGAAATCTTGGCAGGAGAGAAAGATAGCAGGACGTCGCGATAATGCGTCCGCGAGGCGTTCGTGGTGGACTGTCTTTCCCAGAAGGCGAGACGGCCGGTCGTCGAAGCGAACGAGTATGGCAATGCCGTGTACGGGATCGCCGGGTAACTTTAAAACAGCCGATACGTTATGGCGATCGCGATGCACGACGGCGGCGGTTGTTGCGCGTCGGTTCTCTGCCTATGCACGCTCGTTTCCTAGTACTTTATCTGAACCGGGTATCGGGATACAGCATACAGCATACAGCATACAACGTAGGCATACGGCACGCATTATAGCACGTGTGGCTACGCTGATATCCAAATACATCGACACGGTTTGCTGCATAGGAGGGTATCCCCGTCGAGCCACGGAAGACCGAAACTCCACCGTCTATTTCTGTTTATTCGCGTTATCATTCACGCGAAACTCACCCACCTGAACTATGCCGGGGAATTAGAGTGGCTTCCTCGATGTCGCTCCGGGAAACTTAGCCGAAACTATCGCGCGTCTTCCTAACGCGGCACTGAATCTTCCGAACTATCTCGAGCAATTAGATATTTCGCGGCAGTTGCGTGATTATGTTCCACGCACAAGTTTCGGAGCTCGGTGTTGCAGAGACAGCCCACCGATTGGCGACTATCGACTCACTCTGTGTGTAGGTAGACGGGCAATTTGTTCACTAGCTTTTCGAGATCTCAAGGATTTTACGCAATTGTTCATCACAGACTATTTCGTCATCGTACAACCGACTCATCGTTAAAACCTAGTTCTCATAGATTCAAAAGTAACACTAAACTTATCCAGCGTTAAAAAGTGTTGCTTTATAGCGGCGACAATACTGAATGTGTTTAGACTTTTGTTAGAAACGGTGAAAACAATAATAATTATTTTCAATAATCAAACGATTCAATCATTTTCTATGAAAGTGCCTTTGTAATTTATTTATTTATTTAGCATCAGTGATAATAATAAGATAATAATAAAAATGAAAATGAAAACATAATTATAGTATACAACACGAACAAACTAAACATCCTAGCTTTTGATAACATTAATGAATTATAATTTTATTAAAATCATAACTGAAGAAATCTTTAGTATAACAAGTGTTTGTCAAAGTGAGAATCCTGGTTGAAGGATCAGTATTATCGAAATCAAGACATATGTATAATAATGAAGCACATGAACTTGATAAGTTCTCGTAAAAAATGATGGATTGTTAGAATTAATCAATTTCGTAACACTAGGTTTGCTTACTCGGTCATGTTAAATTGTAATTCTATATAGAATTCTATGTAATGTTCCACGTGTAATTGCAAGAACTTCAAACGAAAAACTGTGGAACAGTAATTTTAATTGGTTCGGTAGGTCTAGTGTGAAATAGCCGAACGGCGGACGCGTTAATAATGCAAGCCGTCTGCAAAAATGTAGCAGGAACGCGAGAGAGGGCTCGTATGAACGAAACCACGAGGGTCCAAAAGGAAAAGGAGCACGGGCCCAGTGAATCGGTCCCTTTCTTCGAACCATTAGAGCCTGGTCAGCTCACGAGCGATTATTAACGTGGCCTCAGATAGAAAATCGTTGACTGGTTCTCCCGGGGTTTTTCAACCGATGGCCCGGCTTCTGGACAGCGTCATCGCGCCCTGAAAGGCACTGTAGCCTTTCGAGAGAGCACAAGGAACGCTTTCAGAGTGGAACGCGAACGATGAAGCGCAGGGAGGGAGTCAATGACAGTTCAACTTCTCCCTTTGCGCTGCTCGCGTTGCCCGACCTGCGCCCTTTTCTTTCTCTTTGCCCTCCGCGTCTGCCCCCATCCGAGGCCTCGACCCAAGCGGTATGCACTTTGCTCTCCGGTTTCTGACGCGGGACATTTTCGGTACATTCTCTCCACTTCCTATCGGGTATTCCGAGCCTTGATTTTCCCATAGATAAACTTAGCAAAGACACGAATTTCTCCAATTCCGATCGAACGTCGAAACATTGACAGTGTAAAGGGGTTTTATCATCGCTTTTTATATTTCCAAATGTTCCTCATCGTTCTACTCCAAGCTAACCTATTTTAATTTATTCTACCTAGTTTCTATTTCACCCTGTTCCTTTTTTCCTACAACCTCTTTTTAATTCTTGCTACATTTCTAAATCATTTTACAACTTTATCTTCCCTCTTACCTTGCGATGCTCATTCTAAATTCAAATCTGCTGTAGCTTGTAACAGATACATTAACATCTAAATGTGAATGTTGAACGTTGAATTCTATTTCGATTTTCTGGCCTAAACATTATGTCTCTTGAACATAGACGGTTGCTCACATTTTACCCAATGGTAATATTAACAGTCCTGAAATCTGTGGTCCTTTTAAATTACGTGCATCTCGTCCGTCACGAATACACGTTTACACAGATAACTCAGCGGACTCTGTATGCTCATAATAACGGTATAATAAATAGAATCATTTGTAATGTGGATCAGTAATTGTAGTACATTAAATTTTGTTTGCACATGTTACACCTTCCGACAGAATGCATTTAGGACTGTTTAAGTGTCGCCATGTAAATATCTCACAGCACTACGGTCAATTTGTATACTCCTTTTACGTAGCGTTAACTAAAGAGCTTTAGCCCGTAAATAATAATGATAATAAAGCAGGCTTGTATATCTAAACGAATAAACATAAATAAGGCGTTCGTCCCAGAATTGCGAACGCAGGCAATAATTTCCTAGTTCGATTCTAAAGCGAATCGCACGCGTGATCGTCATCAGCGCGGAAACCGGGTTACACGAGAGTAATCTTAACTCTGCCGTCCCAAGATCGGCAAATAAAGCGAGAGCGAGCGGAGAGGCTTGGATCAACCCTGCGACGACAGCCGGAGCTCGCGCGGGAATATACGGGTCCGGATTATCGTCCGGAGAGGGATGCTTGAAAAGTGCCGCCCTCTCTTTAATTAAAAGAAGCCACTCGGCCCTCATCCCGTCTCCCCCGTAAATTCAGCCTCTGCTCCGCTTCTGCCCGATAAACGTTCCGCAAGCTTTTTATCCGTGGTACAATTACAATCGCGTTACTCCAATTCCGAGCTCGGATGGAGGATCAACGACGAGAGCGACGGATATCTCGTCGCATCGACGACAAAGATCTTGGAGATGGATTCGACGGTTATTACGGCGAACGAACTTTGCCGATGATTATTACTCTCGGTCCGAAAATTATGATAAAAGTAAAGTGGCTCTGTCGCGCGGATGCTGCGCAACAATCTGAATACACTATCGTCGACGAATCTGGACTTTCAAGTCTGATTAAATGAATTGCTAACCAGTGTAAAGGATTATATCGTCGCCTGCATTCAGCTGTACGTTCCGACGCGTGTTCGTTTCTCTCGGTTACGAGATTCCGGGATTTAATTCGAGCATTATGCGGGATGGACCATGCCACGTAGATGGGATCAGCGCGACACACGCGGAATTCGGAAGCGACGTCTGGGAACTGGCGTTCGCGCAGAATTCGCGCAGAATTCGCACCGAATTCCCCAGGTGGTTCGAGAAAGCCGATTAGAGAGAGCGATCGAGGTGGCCGGGGGGAGGGGGGGGGGGCAGCGGGTCAAAGGTGCGGGAAAGTATGTAGGTTGACGCTGGTGCGCTACGTGCTACCACAATGCAGGCCTCGGATCGCCTAATTGAACGACGATAAGCGTCTCGCGCGGGGACACCCGCCGCCTGATATCATTCATCGCACGGACGCACATTGGAATTGAATTACGAGCTCGTGGATAGATAATTATGATTCATGGGGGCGGTTGGTGACGAGAGGCAGAGGTCGTGGCAACGAGTCGACGATATTTCCTTCGCGAGCCGTGAGCTTCGCTACAGGGATTCAGAGCCCAACACGAGCCTGGTTTGCCAAGGAAAGCTATTGCGACTCATACTAATCACGAGGGAATTGTTTTTATATCCTAGGAAGACGGGAGGTACTATTAAATAGCGATCAGGGAATCTAATCTGCGGAAACCTAAAAAGCAATTAACGCTAGATTTACGGAGCACTAAAAGCAGCTGTTTTATATTACGTTATAAAAGCAATGATGAGACATTTATTCGGATTTTTAACCAATGCTATTGTAATATTTGCTGCAAGTAACACATGTATTGAATAAATAACTCGTAAATGTGTCTTTACAATTTGAATAATCGTAAATTAAATAGTTAATGACTCGTCATATTGACGGGTTCCGCAAACATCGTGTTAATCAATTTTGATGAGCTGTCTGCGTACCATGTTAAACAATTGAAAATCGACGCACCAACCACAATGTTCTATAAGCCATTCTGTGCTCGTTATTATCCTATACATATATTCGCGTCGCAAAATATGTTAAACACCTTTTTAAACAAAATAATTTTTTTTAAATTTCGTCCGAATGACTGAATTTTCTTTTTTATATATTTTCTTTGTTTTTAATATATATTTTCTTTTTTATATGTTAGTACGTCTAGTTTCTTTAGAAAAAGTCAACTTATATACATGCTGAAAATTTCATCGAAATCGGTCGTAAATTGATTTGCAAATATCCATATTTAGCTGTGGTGTTCTGTAATTACATTGTTATTTAGAAATGTTGTTAAAAGGTGAATTTTCTATTTATTCTGCGTTAATAAAAACACAGATATGGACTCCAACCGTAAAAAATCAGAAAATTCGTCACAAGTATGTGATTTCAATCAGAAAATATCTGTTACCGGTTTTGGGGTGCTTTCTGCCCCATAGCGCGACGCTGCGTTCGTGGAACGTCTCTCTTGTCTCCTCCGTACCTCGCTATTCGCAAATAACGAGAGATCCCCCGGGGAGACGTTCGGGCCTCGAAGCGAGCAGAGAAGACGCTAGGCAGAAATTTCACCGACGTCGGCAACGACTCTCCTCTCGGGTCGCGTTCCACGCGGAAAGGCAACGAGCGCCTGAAACTTTGTGACGTCGAATAAAAGGTACTTACGGAGGACGCCTTAAAAGTGCCCCCAGCGAAAACCGAGCGAGCGCGGCCGATCGAACGACTGCCACGAAGCGACACGAGACACGGGAAGGAAGAGCCAGCTGGTCCCTGTCCATACCAGCCGGCAGAACCAGGCATTTAAATCGTAGGACACTTCCACAGCGCAGCTCGCGGACATTCGCGAGGAAAAGTCGATTGATTCTCTCCCCGTGACAACTACTACTTCACCCTCTGCACTTCATTGTAACTTTTAAATAGCAATCTGAGTTATCAAATATCTCATCAGTTTTTAATTTCCTTTTGAGCTTTTGTCGCAATATTTTATCTTGTTCTGTTGCTTTTCTCTTTTGTAATCAAAGTGGTTATGCAATGCAATTTTCAAATATTATTTCGCACATTTTAATAAGTTCATTTTTTCTTAATCAGTTGGCTGTTTGTGACGAATATTCTCGTGATGGAGAAAAATAGTTACAATTTCCTGTTGAAATTGCAACTTTATATATCTGCAGATTTGAACATATTTTTACTATTTGGAGGCCAATACGAAATAAAAAGGTATAAATAATTATTATGAAGAAACTGTACCATGCTTCGTTAGTCGTCGCTATACCGCTTAAATTCGCCGTTAATTTGCATTCAAAAGTTGCGGTTCCACGTTCACTTGTTTCAGGTAACAGCTGTTACTTAGAATCTATATAAAAATGTCGGTCTACAGGGGTTTCATACAGCATCGCTCTTCGGTGAAACGAACGCAGATTCGTTCCGAGTCAGCCCTCGGGTAATCACATTTCTCGTTGTGAATTTGCATAAAAGAATTCTTATCTTATTAACTATTATCGTCATCTCCGTTCCAACTTCCCTTCCTTTCATCAAATTTTCTCTCCTCATTGCTCCCTAGAACCTACCCTGGATCCTTCCTTTTTCCTGACCCCCTCCCTACATCCTCGCATCCGTTTCTCAGTCGTTCTACCATCGCTGAACACTCGTCGAGAACAGCGATGCCGAAGAAGATCTCTAAGCAATGCTCAGTGAGCTTGTCGGACCGTAGAAGCGCGTGTCCCTGCATTGATCGGATTTCGCGGTTTGCAGAGTCGAGGCATGGAGGATCGGCGTCGCTCTGAAACAGCTCTGAAACAGCTCTCGAACAGCAACGAAACCGCGGACGGAAGAACAGCGAAAGAAAAGCAACGTCGATCTCGCACTACCGTTAGCGAGGCCAGCGATGCGCGAGCTGGCTCGCGTTCGTGTGCCGGGTTCTCTCTGGTCGTAGGAACGTGTCCGCGATCCCGGCCGCTTCGCCAACCACTTTCTGGCCAACTATTCTCCTCTCTCGCAACGTACGGCTGCGTTCGTGGAACGTGCTCGACTTCCGTCGAAAGAAAACCGCTGGTCGCCAAGCGGCCGGGACAAACGCGACCGGTCGCGGTTTTCTCGCGCGAGCATCAATCGCCGGCCAGTTACGCGTGGTCGTAAATCCTTGTTCCCCCAGGTCGCGTCCGGTCGTTTGTACGTCATAAACCCGTTTACGGCCTCTCTAATCAATGAGAATTTATAATGCCCGAAGAAAAACATTTCCCTGTGTCGGCTCCGGCGAAAATTCATCGGCTGTCGAGCCGAGGTTTTGCCGACGTCTATCGCCCGCCGCATCGAACGTACACTCATCCTCTATCCGAGCATGGTCTGCTTCTAGGTCTTCGATGATTGCCAACCGGCGGTTCTCCTTCCAACGACACGGTTCTCGTTCGGGATGAAAAATGGAAAACGCGCAACGTCTGATGGTGCTCGCTCTCTGCCCTGGCAACGGCGAGTCACTCCGGCACCTTAGCGCGATTCATTCAGCCGAGAAATGCCTGACAGAAAACAACCGTGGAGCAGGAAGAAATGATGGCACATTCGTAATCATCCTGGTTGCGCGAGTCGATCGAAGAAAGCGCGCTCGAAATTGCTTTCGTACGTCGAAGAACTCGAGCAGGTAAGCTTCGGACGAAGCAACGAAGAAGGCTAGAGGAGCTTCAAATTGCTTGTATAGCTCTGTTAATTGGTTCGAGCAAAAGCTAATCGAGCCACCTCTAAAAGGTGCTAAACGTCCCAAGAAGGTAGGGCAAAACAGGATCCGCGCAAAACAGCGCAATTCGACTGAAACAACTGTTTTCCTCCGCGAACAGACACCCGTCCCGCGGCGGATCAGCGGCTGGAATTTGTCCAAGGACTGTTAATTTAGTTCTTCTAACTGGAACCGCGTAAAACGGTACCGCCGTTGCGCGCTCCACCCGTATAGTCGACTTCTCGAACTCTGTCGCGGCGTTTTTCGACAGCGAACAGAATGTCACGAAATATGCCGTCATACGCGCAGCCGTCTACGTCTACCGAACGGGTACTAAAGCCGTTTAGCACCGTGTTTTACGCCGGATCCCCGAGGAACAATTCCATCCAGTGCGATATCAGCCTCCAAGCATATCGCTCCTTCGAGGAGTTCATAAATCTCTCCGGATGGTTTTCATCGACGCGCGCACGACCCGCAACACTCGCGAGGGCTCGCAACTCTAAATTATAATGAACTCGAGTGAAATTTTCTCGGAAGAAAGCATCTCGGGGAAAAGCAATTTAATGCATTCTTTGAATTCACAAGATGCGAGCAGTAGGTACGTTCCCCGTTCTAACGGGCAAATTGTTACGACTTTATAGAATCTTTATGAGCCACAGTGGTCTCAATCGAGGAAAGCAATTTTTCCTTATTGACTTTTCTTAAATGCATGTCATTTTGCAAATTTTCGATGAGATTAGTAAAATTTTATAAACGATGTAGCTGGGTAAAGCGTTTGAATATGAATATTTCATAAGTGTCATTTTTCACCTTGAATTTAACTTGTCTTCTTATTGAATTTCGTCTTCTTCTATTGAATAATATTGTTCAATTTTTTCTTTACCAATAGTACATATCTCGTACTTAAGAATGCCAACTCTTTTATAATATTGTTCTTGTATCATTTACAATCGCAAATCAAGGTAGTAACTCCCATTATTTCGTGAAATAAAAATTACTTTTCTTCTTTCAAAACCTATATAAGTAAGGTTGAAACCTGGAAGTTGGGGTTAAGGAACATTTTTCACGAATATCATGGAATCTACTATAGCTAGAGGAAAATTTTTTAATTAATGATGTTACAGCTGACGTCAAGACGAATTCAACGACCCACATAAAGCGGTCTTTAAGTATAGTAGCAACGCTAGAATCGTCCTGAATAGCTAATGCTTCGATTGGGACCACTGCCGAGTTGCGGGCAAATAACGCGAGTGCTAACAAATGCGAGCCACCCTGTAGATTCGCGTAAACCGTCCACCGTCTGGCCAGACGTCATTTGTCAGGATCGACGGCGAGTCATTGGGTCAAGCGTCGAACCGCCACACGGTGGATACGCGTCGTCGCATAGTCATATATCATTTGCATCGTTCGCCGCGACGTGCCCTGTCATTGCGGATTCTCGCGCGTGTGCTATTTGCCCGACGCAAACAATACGAGGCAGCAGGATGAAGAATTTATATGGGGGTTAATTAAAGCCCTCATTGTCCAACCGGCTCCGCTGTAATTGCGTTATTTGACTCCCCCGCGAGCTCTGCCCGTTCCTCGCTTCGCAGATTGTTTTAACACTGCGCTGTCTCCTTGTCCGACATCCGAACGGAATGCTGCACGCTGCACACGGATCGGCACACTTTCCACGAGGACTCCGGGCTCGGAATCATGGATCGGTTGGATTCAATTTTCCGTGCGCAGAGACGTTTCTGCGGTTTGATATAAACGGCTGTTACAACAGCGTTGTTACACTGCGCTGCCGGTAACAAAAGCCTTTCGCACACTCTCTACGATGAGAAACTATCATTACTTTCTCCGGTATTTTTATTTGTGGGAAACGACGTATGCGAGATTATTCGACGGATACGTATACGATAGGAACAATTGCAACATAAATATTCTAGTTAAGAATAGAATATGTTGCGTAAGTCGTGGTGAAAAGCAACGCGTTTCGTTACAGTGGAACCTCCAATGTCATAATTCTCTATTACCCAAATACGTTTCACGTACAAGGTGAATCAGCAAAGAATTTCACCAAAAGTATCTTCCCAACACGGCCGTCATTTTTATTATAGCGTATGCTTGTAAGAAATGTATTTAATAATTCCCCACGAAAGAGGTTTTATAAATCTAAATATTTTAAAATTCAAAACGCGAAACCAGTTTAAACGACCAGGATTGGTAGGTTCAGTGTTAGGCTAACTAAAGTAGTTTATATGCAGGAATAAGTAAATATTTAAAAATTCAAATCATTGAAAAGTATCGATCTTCTTCGAGACTATGTTCGATTTCTTAAAACGAATAAAGAAAAATTCGTACGCGTATCTGGGCCTTATCTCTCGCAATTGATGGAGACAATTTTTATGTTGCACAAAGGTCCGTTGTCCATTCCTGGCGATCTTTTTATAGCTCGAATAATTAACATTCTACCGCATTTCAAGAAAAACCGCAAGGACATAATTCTGCGCCTAATGTATTCGAACGAGGTCACGACCCGTCCGTAGTCGGTTCCCGGCAAATTGATTTCGAGAATATCGTCGGATTAATTGGTCCGCAGCGGCCACCGATTATCGAGTGAATCCCGCGAGCAGCATACGACTGCATTAATCGCGACGAGGCCCGCAAACACGTCCGAAGCAGTTAGAAACGCCGGAGAAATCGGGATCCGAGTTCGTTCGACCGCGTTCGAAGCGAAATTCCGCGGGCCGGAACGGTCCCAGAATCGTGCTGGCGAAACGGCAATTGCAGACGGGCTCGAGCACGACGTTTACAGGGCCGTTAGTTGCTTGTACGCCGTCGTAGTCAACGGATCCGATAATTAATTTAGCGACGGTAATCGCATGCTGGACCAGCCCGCGTCGGTTTATCGAGCGACCAATTGTTCTCTGCCTTGTTACGTACGGAAATTTTCCACCGTGACATTTTTAGCTTTTTTCTGGGAGTCATGCGCACTCTACAGACAGTTGCGCAGGGCTGGTTACCTATGTTCAAGCGGAGTCTCTTATTAGCCCTTAAGTTTTTACGGATGTTTGACACGTAGGTAATCGATCTATTTTGTTTTCAAATTTTAACCGTGCGATCATTCTTTTATCTTCATCTTTTTTCGAAATTTATAATTTTTTTGTCCGAAAGTACAATACATGCTGTATTAAACAATTCGAGTTAAACAGTCATTTTACAAAGTCAAGGTATATATTTCAAATAACTACCTAATGAACCGCCTAAAAGAAACAAATAATCGCCAAAGTACGGGGATCCTAATGTCATAAGACACCTGTCATCGAAACTGTCAATAGAAAGTGTGCTAAATAAGCCATCCATAATGAGTGAATAGCGTATTTTATGCATTTATAGTAAAATGGATAACGCAAAACACAGAACAGTAAAGACAAGAGAAGAATTTAAAATGACTGCAGCGTTATATTCACTGTGTTAACATCGTTAAACGAAGAAATAATGAGCAACATCCTCTGAACATCTAACGCTCGACCATGAAATTAGCTAGGCCACGAACACTTATTTTGTGGAGAAATAGACATCGATCAGTTGACGCATTTCTTTGCCAACGAAGCCTCTAACGAACCTTCGGCCAGGCACAACTGCCTAGCCCTCGGCTCGTAACAGCCTTCAAACGCGCACGCCTGGTCTTACCGCGTCGAGTGTTTCCTACGCGATCACCTATTTTCCGCGTTGATTCGCCAGCCGGATTAAAATCGACCAACCTCGGCACCGACCTGGCCACGGCCCGTGAGCGTTTCGGTCCCGTGTACCACGGATTATCGAGACTTCGCTTTAATAGAGAAAGGCTCAGGGTCCCGCTCATTGTTCTCCATCGAGGGAAAATTAATTGGAACGCGACGGCGCGACGCGGCGGCTTGTACCCGACTGGAAATTTGTCGAACGATTAAAACGAGGAGAGGTGCGTCGAATTACGCGCAGTCCGATCGGGATTTGCAACAATTGTCGCCGGCAAACAACCGTCCCCTCTCCCGAGCTCGCCGTTTCAGCCCCGGTCGCTCTGGATCCCGTATTTATCTCGCACCGGCTCAATATTTATTTTTCACGTTCGTCCCGTGCCAGCCGCCCCACCCATCAGTCGCAATTAAATAAGTTGCGATCGATCCGACGGATTCGCGAACAGGGTCCGCGATTCTTCCGTTACAAATCTTGCGTACTCCTCTCCGGGCTCCGTCAACTAACTTTCTCACTGTTGGTGACGGGAGCGCACATTTTTCATCGGCGAGTCTCTCGCTTCTTTGAAATCGAGAGCTGTGAAAGCCACGCCTACGCAAGGGCACCCTACATGGAGAGACAACGACATTTATCTATGACTACTTCTATTATAGGAGACATGGGAGATCGTGAGATACTCGGAGAGGCATGAATAAAGATTGACTTTTTGCCTTTTTTCAGTTGTAAATGTTTGGCTTGGATTTTCTTACAGAATTCGATAGTACTTGATAAAATACGGCTCCTGCTTATTCTGCCATACAAGAAGAGTAATTTCTAAACATTGTATAACGTTTCTAGTGTTTTTTAATATTTCGCGGCTGCACTTTGCGTTTTTTTCTCGATTATAATGATTTAAATACTTTAGCTCGCATATTCGTGCTTATTTAGACTAAATCTATGACTTACGAGATTCTCGGACACCCGGGTTACCCATAAGAAACTCGGTAAACGAAGATTACCCGAGATAATTGGTTGCCCGGGTACCTATTAAAAAATGTCTTCTGGGTACTCGGGTACCCCGGTAAAAACATTGGCTCCAATTTAGACTAAACTAAACTTTAAAATCGAATAGAAAGTTTCTGAAATAAATGTGTTATCGTTTCCAGCGTTAGATTGTGCTTCGCTCGACGACATTGTGTAATTTGCACCTCGAAGGAAGGGACAGGAAAGGATCTCGATAAAGTTAGATCGACTTCGAGGCATCGGTTTCGCGTCAAGGAATCTCGATCTCGTTATCAGGGATTATCGGCGTGTGTCGCTGTGATCGCTAATTACCGGTGAATCGAGACCAAGGCGGCACGCGATCTGGTTCTAATTAAAATTAGAATAGAGAGCACCCGGCCCGAGGCAAGATCAATGCTGACTACCGCGTCAGACTCGAAGATGGAAGGGAAACTAACCGGCGCCACGCGACGTGTGGTGGAGCGTCTTCAAATAGCCTGATTCAACAATGCCGGGGCGCTTCTCTTCCGCCGATTAAATAGATCAGGGCCGTCCGAGTTACGATTGTTCGAGAAACTTTCGGGGGCGCGTTTCAGTTCGGGTCACTTCCGCGCGGTTCTGTCTCCTCCTCCTCCTCCTCTCCTCGGTCCTCTCCTCGGTCCTCTTCTCGTTCCTCCTCTTGCTCCTCTTCCTCCTCCCACGCTTGGCGCAGACCAAGCAAACCGTGACACCCGGAATCGCGTGGCGGAGAATCGCAGGCGTGACGGAACGGCTACAAGTTCGCCGAGGAATTCGTAAAAACGTTTAACCTCTTGGCCCCGGAGCGCTCCGCGCGAGCTGTTTCGCGCGTTTTAGGTCGGCCGCTTCGACGGTTCTCGGAACGAAGGTCCGAAATCGAGACTCTTTGTTGCGCCACGGAATCCCGACCGTGAAACCCGGCCGCGGGAGAAATATTCGAAATCGCCCACGCCGATTCATAGCCAACGGTTGTCCGTGATTCCGAGCACGATCGGCGCAGGCCACGAATCTGGGTGACACTCATCCAGCAAGTGTGTTGAACCCGAACACCTCTCTCCCCTTCCATATTTCTCGGTTTACTTTTCACTGGATCCCGCCAAGGTCGGCCAACGAGGGAACAGGTACCTAGCTTTCATCGATTCCAAACGGCTCCCTATCTATCGGTTAACCGAATTATGTGTTTTTCTTTCGGTGATATCGACGTTGGCCTCGATCGCGAGGCGGTTCTTGCTGGACGGATACCGCCCGTTCGATTTCACCGATGCGTGGCGATCGCGGGGGCTTTTTATTCGGGTGCATGCGCCGATTCGCAAGATAACTGCTACCCTAGATCTAGATCTTCGAGGTTACATCGATCAATGTCCACGCGTGTAGTTAAAATGTAATATTTTCGCAACGGAGCATCGAGCCGGAAATCCATCGTACTGACTCGAGGAGGTAGTTTCAAGTAAACCGTTAAAATAAGGATGATTTTCGGCAATTTTTGTTATAACCTGAAACATTGATAAAACTCTTCGTCACTTTCTACACATATTCTTTGACATTTGAGGGACTTAGAATCATAGCGGCGTAAGTCACATTTTCGGCGTGAATCACATTCTCCATAAATCTCCTAAATAAACGATGTTGGTTGGCGTGTTGTTTAGCATTTAATTGCGTATTATCATACCTTCCGCATTTTTTAAAACTTGATTTAGGTTCATACGATGCGTAATTGAAAAAGACGCTAGGTTGCACGATAATTAACACCGCCGTCCGGGAGGTTCGTAAAGAACAAGATTTATTATTTCAGTGAACGTCGAATAAAATGTAACGAGAAATAAGGTATATATCTTGAAATGTCAAAGAATATGTATGGAAAGTGACAAAGGGTTTCGTCAATGTTTCGCGTCACAAAAAGAATTGACAAAAATCACCCTTATCTTAACGATATACTTGAAACGCGCCTCTCCCTCCTTAAAGCGAGCGGAAAAGAAACCCAATGATCCGTGATGACAATGGCTCCGTTGATATCGGAGAATTCGAGGCTTCGTTATTGGCGCGAAAAGGCAGATCCCGTGAAATGTTCCTCGGTTTTTCTGTGTCCTTCCGAGGCTCGCCGCTTTTCCCCGGCTCTCGCCGCGATGTATTAACCCGGTAGCCTACTTCCTGGCGCCAACAGCCTCGGGCCTTTCGAAAATACTTTGCGTAGCTACCCGCAGTTTCTCGCGGCAACTTGTAAGAAGCTTCTATACATATTCGTGTCTCAAAGCTCGGCGGTGCCGGCTGCCAGGCAAACTCGGTGGAAGCAGCATCTACCGGGCGCAAACAGCGATGGAAACAGGTCCGACGAAAATCTGGGCGGTCTGCCCTCTCTCCGAGGAGAGGAGGGGATCTCCGGGAGAGCCTGGGGCGCCAGAACGAGCGCGGGCGCGAAGAAGCTCTTCGGCACGAAATTTTGCATTTCTGCAAGGTGAAAGTACCTCGCGCGCACACCGGTCGAGCATATCAGCCCGTCTAATAATATCTCAATTAAAGGCAATGTAACGCTCGTTTCGCCGGCATTGTCTAGCCATTGTAACGAGCCAGTAACAATAGAGCTAACACTCACCACCTCGGCAACGTTGCCGGAGCCGTCCCTCATGCCATCTCTGTCGGTGCGTCCCCCTGCGAAAAAGAGAAGAAAAATCATTTGCCGCGTTACATCATCGTCAGCCGACGGTGGTAGGAGCGGAACGACGCGCGACAGATCCGCGGAGCGTCGTAAAACTGGCCGCAAACCGGCGGAAACGGGGCACGGGGCACGAACGCGTTTCACGGGCGTGTTTCAGTTCTGGTTGATCGCTAGGATCCAGGCCGATCGTTACACTCCAGTGGACAACGATAGACGGAAGTGCCGGGGGAGGCTAACTGGAATGGCGAACGACTGGTCTCGCGAGTATCATTCACTCGGCCCCCACTTTTCCGAGGAATCCGTCGGCCGTCCGTTACGTCGACCGATTTTCCTTCTTGATCCACGAGCAGACGTTCTAATTAACGCGGGAACGATGCAAAGCTGGAATATCCGTCAGATGTGACCGAAAGGATGTTCCGTTAATCTTCCAAAGCAAAAGTGCACGGTGGTAAAGCCTCCGGTAGTACCAGAGTGTAATTATTTTCACCCCGCGATGCTTTCAACAGAGTTAACTGTTCCGAAGAAATTGATTCTACGTTAGAAGGAACTGTAAATCTATGCAGATGTGACAGAACCATAATCGGTGACATCTGGTTCGTATGTACTGTAGAGATCCCTTATCCGAACATTTATCTTTACCATACTTTGGTATTTAAACGTTCTATTATGGGATCATTGTGTTATTTAATAGAGAACTAAACTATCTAGTAGAGGACACAAATGAATTTTTTTAATAATGAAATGTTTGGTATCAGTATACTACAAAAATGAACCTTCAGATATGAGAGTGTCCACTGTAGTTCCGAATTTCATTTCGTAATAGTATAAGGATAACAGTTTCACACAGACGAGAATTGAATGATTATTAATGTAAATAACGCTCACCTATTTAGACGATAAATCATCTATTATCGATAATCAATCTATTTAGACGATCCTATCATTGTATTAAGCAATCGTTATATCATAAGTTTTACTAATTTCTCATCAATCCTTGTTCTATGTTCTCTTGTTAAACTACTAAGTCTAATGTCCGCTATCAAAATCCGGACAAAAGGAACGATTCGTTTAAACAAAGATATATTCTTCCAGTTATAAGAATTACAAAGAAGCTGTTTGTACATGGTGATATCTTTTTAAAGTACAGTCACTCTATGTAACCCCCTTTTACTTCAATGACGGCTTCAATCCTCGTTTGAACCGTTGGTACGCTCGTTGTAGCGCGTCTTGGTCCATATTGGCGAATGCCATCTCGATAGGGGTCTGGAGAGATGTCACGTTGGGATATTTCGACTTGTTGGTCACTTGTTCAATGACGCTCCACACGTGGTAGTGCAACGGATTCAAAGTTAGACTGTTCGGAGGTCAAAATTCCTAAGACCAAAACAGGTCCAAATTATTCAATAGCCAGTTCTCAATTAAGTGACTCGTGTGTGCTGGCGTACCATCCTATTGGAAGACGCACGGCCTTCCAGCAGTCACGGCATCTATCTACAACTTCACTAAATTCGTCGAAACGCGTTCATGAACCTCTTTGGTGACGGTTTCTTTCTTTCCAAGGAAGTATGGTGGTATGACGTGACCCTCGCTGGAAATGTCGCTTAGGGCGTAAACAGAGGCCGGAAACTTCGTCCTAGTTGTTGTTAGGACATCCTCGGGACCGTGAGCGAGCCAACGGTAGTTCCTCCGGCTCACCTTGGCATCGGCAGGAAGTATTTTCTCATCCGAAAAAAATCTGACACATCCTGCGACTTTGTTTTTCAACGAGCTCAAAAGCAAATTACACCGAGCTACTCTGTTCGTACTGGCTGTCTCAGAGAGCATTTGTCGAACTTTTATCGCATAGGATTTGAAACGTAGGTCTCCTTCAGCTACTCGATGATTGTAGACATTGTAGTGTTACTAACACCCTATGTTTTTACCAGTTTCGCCAGCGATAGCACTGAATCCTCTGAGATCCAGCTCTTGCGCCCTTTCGATAACTGCCGGAGTCCTTATATATTTTTCTATCAAATGGTTCTTTTTCGCCGGATTGCCAAGTCCTTTTACGGATGTCTTTGAAGCAAAATTCAGGGTGTCCCAAAAGTCTTTCACAATCGGGAAATGTTCCTCGGGTTATTTGAAATAACTTTTTCCTTTGTGAAAATTCAATCTCCAGCTTTGTTTATGAGTTATTAAAGAAAAACACTGATCAATGAGAGGCGAGCTCGTCTGGCGCTAGTATCGTGTCAACCGAGCTCGCCTCTCATTGGCCAGTGTTATTCATTAATAACTCGTTAACGATGCCTCGGAGAAAATTTTTGTAAAGGAAAAATTTGCTTCAAATAACTTCAGGAATCTCTCATTTTCCGTCTGCGAGTGACTTTTGGGACACCCTGTATTTAGCCGCAACATCATAGACGCTCAATCTCGAGTATCCGACGAACCGAATAATTCAGTTCGCGAACGCCCGGCGCGAAGGCCTTCGATAATCGCCGCTTTTCGGCTGTATTACGTACTCGATCTCGTCTGCTCGAACATTTTGAGGTTATGGGCACTTATTACAAACAATCGAATAAACAAAACACTAACTGCTATCTACCGACAAAGTCAAATGAGACAGGAAATTCAAATTAAAAGTCCGGATTTTGTCATTAGATTTTATACATATGTATACTCGGGTCAGCGAAGATGAATGAAGTATTCGCGTGACATCCATCCACGTGGTAGATGCTGCTTGCTGTAGTCACTGGCTTGCCAAACGACACTTACGATGTACATTCTCGCGCATTTGTTTATGATTGCTGTCTCCTCTCGTTGGCCAGAGTAAACATACCTTATATCTCATATTCTGCTAATGGGTTTTCTCATAAATAAATAGATAAATAAATACTGTATCCGGCAACACTTGTAAGAGAACAAAAAGCTGGTGTTTCACTGAGCTTAATACAATTAATCAAAAACTTAAATATTGTAAACCAAAGGATTTTGTTCGTATTCAGATCAAATCGAACAGGGAGAAGAAAAGCTAAAAGTACTTCGAAAATAAGATAGGAATAGAATTGTGAAAAGAGACTTACTAAAACCAGCAGACGAGAGATGTTAAGGTGATAAAAGGAGAAGACGAAGAGGATTTAATTGAAGCGGAAATAGAAAAGCAATTAATTGATTCGCTGTTTTATTTTTAAGCGAATACCGACGGGATAAATGGACGTTCGCAGTACTTCGTACCGTCGTTACTTTCGTACAAAGAGGATCGCGTCAAAATGCGATGCAAATTAGTGGATAGGCTTGTTTCGGTCACACCGAAATACCAGGAATGATTTTCGCCAGCTAGCCGGAGATATAATGGACGGTCGGAGAACCGTTCACGATCAGCAGGGCGTTAGCCACGGGGCATATTTCCCGATGAATAATTCAGAGACACGGTGTCTCTCGAGTAGTAAAAGTTTCGCAACGGAAAAGGTTGCGCAACCGTTGCGAGAAAACGCGTGAATGAACGTCTGGTGCGCAACCAGCTTCGAGGAAAGCACGTGATCGTTTCTTTCTCACAATCGAGTCGCGTTTCTGATCGGAGATAATGGGGGAGCGATTCGAATCGAAAAGACAGCTCGTCGACAACGAAACGGGGTCGACGAATGCAGCCGGGGGCAACGACCAAGCGCGGAAACGCGGCTCGGTTAGAATTCACCGTGACCGGCTGTTAATTAATAGAAAAAATTGAACTCGCACGTTGAAAATTAGCTCGGAACACGCGGCGCGTCCACCGGAGCGCGGAACGCTCGCGAAGATTTAATTAGGAGTCGCGGGATTCTTGTCCGAGCGCGATCGATCGCAACTCCGAAACGGCCGG
>CM052168.1:9976756-10062280 GCA_028455555.1 Augochlorella aurata | reverse complement strand
TGGAGACACTTACCTCGTGTTCCTTGTACGTTCCAATGGCGCATAACAAAGTCGAATGAAACGAAATAAAAATTCGTGCGCAACTACGTCGAATGTCGTGAGTTCGGTGGAAAGAGCAATTTGAATCGCGCACGATGAACGGTCCTCGAGCGGGTTCCACGGAAATCAGGGAATTGCGGTGATTTCTGCGAAAAATGGCAATCAGCGTCCCTTTGTGGAGAACGGGGCAGCGTCGAAACGCACCCGGCCACGCAATTTCGCGGGGACATTCCTCTTCGGCAAGATTCTTGCGGTATTTCGGACGGAAAAGAGTTATTACCGAGCTGAAACGCGCGCAGGACCGTCAAGCAAAGTATACAACGGGTCGAACAAATGGTGGCCGCGGCGGGAGCGTCGCGAAATTAGCCACTTCCACAATATCCAGCACAGAATGGAACTAATTACGGCCGGGGTGAACCGGTGTGCGCCCCGCGAAATTGGCCTTTCGTTCGGAGCGGACGGGTGTTTGTTTGTTTGCTCGTTTGTTTCGGTGGATTCGAGTGGAAAAACAGCGGTTCCCGCCGCGATCGTGGAACAAGCATTCCTGCGGCTCATAAAAGTGTACTTTATGGCCAGTTTGTAAGAAGCTCTCCTCGGGGGATGCGCTTTTTATATTTCTGGAACGGATGACATTCCTCGAAGACATAAACGCGACAGTGCCGAGCCGCACAATGGTGGAAAAGGGAATATCGAGCGGCCGGTTCTCCGTGTGTACAACTCCGAAGAATATTAGCCGTTGTCAGGTGATCGATCGATCGCTCTGTATCGACAACCGTCGCAAGAAAAGTCTTTTGTTCCGCGCTGCAGGAGTTCCGCGAATTCTGCTCGACTCGTCGACGTCGGCCGAATCAAAACGGATCGCGATCGCGATTTTCCAGTAAGAACGCGCGAATCTTTGTGATCTGCGCTCTTTACGAACGAAAACTTCGTGGAGGTTTCAACAGATTCTGTTTGTAAAACAACGCAATGTTTGTGTTCGATTCGGGTCGAGTCGCTCTACCTCTAAGATCTAGTATCAAGTGAAGCAGGTTTCACGGTCCTTTTTAGACTACGCTCACACATAACATCTACTCTGCCATACTTTCAGAGCCACCCTGTATGTTCGAAAATCTCAGGGACGACGTGAACGTACAGGGAATTAAAATGAATCGCGATCGTAACTTTTCGCGAGGGAGATTCAAATTTCGCGGCGGTGCATTCGCTGCGGAGGCTGTCTGGACTCGATTTGAAAGTTAAATCGAGCTTGCCGGTGTCGCCGGGACCGGTAGCGATTTTAATTGAAATTTCGTCGAACCCGCGAACGTGGAGGGCTCGCGAGAGCGGAATGGAGCGTGGAGAGGCGGCGAAGGAGGAAAGGAAAAAAGAGGAGGACGCATGCGCGCGTCTCACGAGAGCCAAGATCGAGTGTTTTAAAAACACCCGAGAGCCGATGAGTGGGACTTCAAGGTTAGACGGGCCGAGACACCCGAGGCTAAACGGGGAACGAGCCAACAGCGTTTCGTCGGGTCGCGAACCCGTTGGTCTCGAGCGAAAAAGTAGAAATCGCGCGACCCGATTCGGGGATTGATCGCTTGAACCGACGGTTCCCTTCGTTGTTTAACGATAGACTAATCTCTGGCGCGCGCATCGACGACTGTCAACGAGGAATTTGCCGAGGAACGATGAATCTTCGGGTCGGTCGAGCGTTATAAATAGGATAGATCGCGCTCGATCGGTGGATGCAGCCGGTATCGACGTGGAGAGCAAACAGCGGCTTATCGGGCGAAGTCGATAAGCTGCTCCGAAAATAAAAGTCGACGAAGATAACGAACAAAACCCGGGGAGAATAGATTCGGGTGTCGGGGAGCGGATGGAGTCAGGTTGACTCCAAGTAGATAAAACCGTCCGTCCCACGGTAAATGGCAATGACCGTAAGCTCTCGAGGAGCGGAGCCGAGGCGCGGGAGGGACAGAGAGATAGAGATTTACCTTTTTTAGAAACCGGCAAAATTTTGGCGATTCTCGGGTCGCCCGTGTAATCCAGTTCTCGGCGATCACGTGTGCGGCTGTCCTCTCCCTCGAACGCGAACGGTGTCCTGGCCGGCTATATCTCGTCTCGTTTCCACTTAATCACGGTGTCGCAGTTCACTGGTTGCCCACTACCCCCCTCTACGCGGGTTTCTTTCTCTTCTGCACGATCCCAACCAAACCCCGCACCGGCACACCACGACCACACATCCACGAGACCAGAGCCACCGACACGGAGAGAGAACCGTCCGAAGGCGCGCCTCCGAACGCAGATCAGAAAATCACCGCGGCTATATTCCTCTCGTGCTCGCCCCTTTCTCTTCTTCTTCCTCTTCCTCTTCCTTTGCTCCCAGCTCCTCTATTCTCAGCGATTCGAAGCGAATCCCGAAAACCAGCGGTTTCCGGCGATGCTAATCGAGCTATCTCGGATGCTATCGCCGATCTTGGAAGGAATCGGCGCGCGTGTCACTTGGAAACGGAGAGGGGGGGCCTCCGGGGGCCCGGTGCTCCTTCGAAAAAGAAACTGCACGCGGCCCGGCTCTCCGCTCTTGCTCTTTCCTCCCTGGTCCCCTCTCCTTCCTCCACGCTCCCGTTTCTTCCTCTCCCTCTCGTTTCACTCGACCGCGGTCTACCTGTCAGCGGCTTGATAGCCGTTGTTGCAGCGTTGCCGGCTCGGCTCGGCTCCGTTTTCCTCCGAGCCAAAGCCGAAGCCCGTTCGAATTTTCCAGCGGCGTTTCGGCGAACGGCAAGCTGCGAAGCCGGTACCAACGCAGTCCCCCCGTGCTTTCGCTGGCCGGGGGGCTCGGATGCGCGCGCTCGCGCGTGTGCCCTCGCGGAATACCTGGCGGACACCGCGAGAGTTCGAGGCCGCGGCAGCGGAGGCGGCGGCGAGCAAAGCAGCCGCGGAATTCCGTGCAGAGCGTCGCGGGGTCGCTTCGATCTCGGAGGATCTACGGAACCTGGATCATCGGATAGGGGGGGTATCGATTCACTCGCGGTTTCGCGACATCGCCCCCTGCCGGATGTGTCTCTCGTTCTCTCTCTCTCTCTCTCTCTCTCTCTCTCTCTGTGGCGCGCGGCCCGACGCCGAACAGAAGCAGGCGGACGACTTTTTAAAAATGCCACGCACCGACCAATCACGAACACGCGCAGCGCAGAGGTGAGAGACGATGCCGGAGAGCAAGATAGCGACGGAGAGGGAGAGAACCGAGCAGGACCCCGCTATGCACGCTCTCTACGTACGCCGCCAGGCCGCCAGGTATATGGGTGGACGACGGGCTGCCGCTCTCGAGGGGAGAGCAAACGCGGCCGCGCGCGCGCGTCGACACTCTCTCACACACACTGTTCTCACTCGGTCACACAGCTACGTACACGCGATCGCGACGACGCGATCTCCTTCGGCCGATCTTTCAACGGATCAGCGCGGAGACGGGATCCATGGATCGACGACCGCGACGCACCGGTTTCCACGCACGCCACTCAACTGCGCCGAACGAACACGGGACTGTGCCGCGGACGCGCTGTCTATGCACTCTGTGCATCGAGTGCACTCCGTGCAATGCGGTGTATGCAGTTTGTGCAGCGGCACGGCGGGTGTAGGCGTCCCGGGCTGGACGGCACGCCGGCGGAGTCGCGTAAACGACGACGGCGACGACTTCTTTTCGTGGAATGTCCGGCGCGGGTTGCGTGGCCAACCGTCCGTCCTTCCGTACGGCAAAGGTAAGTTGAACTGAGCAGCAGCGCGCCTACGGTGGACGAGATTAAAGTTCCGTGCCGGCGGAACCGTGATCGCGGCCAATCAGCGCCGGGTTTTGCGCGGCTCGGCCAATCGTCGCGCTCGCTCACCTGGCGAACGGTTAGCCCAGGTGCAGCCGCCAAGGCGCCATTGCCTGGCGTTGGCACGTTACCTGCTCGACTCGTCTGTCCCGGAGGGGGGAGGCCCTGCACGGAACCGAGAGGGGGGCACCGACACGAGACAGAGAAGCCATGACTTTACAACCGGCGAGAAGAGGACGCCGCCGGGAGACACTCCGCTGACAGGGGAGAGAGAGGAGAGAGAGAGAGAGAGAGAGAGGGAGAGAGAGAAGAGAATTACGGTAAGCCTTTCGGCCGTAAGCACAACTCCGTGCCTGCCGCATTCGTTTTCACGAACGTACGCGATCCACTTTCCCGTCGCCATCGTCCTCATCCTCATCGTCATTGTCGCATCGCCGTCAATCTACGTTTGCAACGACCTCCTACGCTTCGTCCTGGAGAATCCTGCTACCCTGGTACCGCATTGTTCCTCGATCGCTGCGTTTACCTCGCTGAACCGTCGATGCAACCGTGCGACCCATCGCTTCACCGATCTCCAAGGTTTCGGTGCACTCGTGCTGCGCTCCGGCTAGCTCCGCCGGAGTCGCAAACTGCGACAAAGGAAGCGTCCTTTGACTCCGCTTCCTCGGAGTCCCCCTTCGAATTAAGCCGTACGGCCTTCGAAAAAAGTCAGATTCGGCTATGTTCGAAAATATCCTCGTCAAACTTCATTTTACTCAATATCCGCCTCGATTAAACTATTGTCCATTATCAAAGTTACTATGTCGGGAAATCATGTCCAAAATGGTATCAGCATCTATAACGAATACATCGAAGCTCATTTCATTCAACATCCTCTTGAACAAACTATTGACCGTTATCCAAATTCCTATGAAGAAAAACCACGCCGAGGCTGGTATATATTGATATATACGAAGTACAAGTAAGGTAAATTAAGATGCATTAAAAGACTTAAAAAGTTCTGAAATCGTCCTTGCGGATAATTGCTCCAGCGCCGGCTAGACCGCATGCGAAACGAACCTGCAATAAATTGTTCCCAGACAGGGGTGCAGCCTGCGCGACGTCGCGGCGATCGTTTCAAGGATTTTAAATACCGTCCTGCAGTGGAACGCAGCGTTCCAAACGGACCGAATCGCCGCGGCAACTGCACCCGCTGCACCGCGCCTCCAGAGACACGTCGTGGCGCGCAGGAACCCCGCCGGTGATATAGGCGGGCACCTAGTGCTGGCCTCGGAGAGGGGAGAGCCGGCTGTTATCTAAATTACTCTATTTTCTCAAGGGGCGCTCGCGATGGATTTTTTTCGATCGTTTGGAACGTAGGCATCGAGTCGTGGTGGGTGTTCCTGCTGCTCCACGGGCCCCCCTTTTCATCCAGGATCCTCTCCTCCGGCTCCCCTTTTCTCTTCCCTGCGGTCCTTCGTCCGCCTCCCTTCAATCTCGTTCTCGGTCGACGCACCTCGGAAATAAGTGTCCGATCCGGGGCACCGTGGTACTCTAAACACGAGTCATATTTAATTTCGAGATAGTAATCAGTGGGCCGGGCCAGCGACGCGGACGGAACCGGGTGCGATCGGTAGAAGAGGACATTGGACCGTCGAGGGTTGGGCCGAACCCGAAAATATCTTCCTCGTTTACGATCACGATTATTGCATCTCCGTGGAGGCATAAACATTTGTTCCTCGTGCCAGGATTAGGACCAGGATAATCTCCTTTACAGCTACAATAATCCTGAACGACTGTTCATGGCCGGCGAAGTTAACGGTAACAATCGACCCCCTGAATCGACCCTGGCAAACTGGGGGCCGCGGGAGGCTCCTGGCGTCGTGACGCTCGCTTGTGAACACTCCGTTTTTCTATGATAGTAACGAGGACACGACCAAACGATAACCGGTCGAAGTTCAAAGAAACGACGAAGTAAGTTAATAGCGCAGGGAAGATAAACTGCCGGCGGACATAACAGGTGGGAGAGCAATATGCTCGGCTCGCCGCTGAATGGAGGCCGTACTCCCTCGTTCGGACGTAGTATTTGCTCATTCACCGGTTCCTATTTTATCGTGGCCCCCGCGTTTCGTTCGCGGGCCGCTCCCCTCCTCCGCCGTGTGGATTAGGGACACCGTAGATTTGTGAGAACGGTAGATACTCGATATCTGGACGGCTTTCCCTTTTCGTTCTACGTATCGCGTTCGAGCAGCCTCTCCTAGTCGTATACTGTTTCGACGACGCAATATCGCGACACGTTTCATAGACAGACCGATGCATGCTTGTCGAATTGGAGCGTGTAATCAAATACGCGTAGAACTAGAGTTTCCGATTGTTGCGAGCCACCTTGTCCTAGCCGTTTACTCCTTTCTCTTCCTCAACTTCGCGATGTATTCTTATTTTTAATTTTAAAGACATATTCAATAAAATTCGGTACTATAATTGGTGCTATTGCGTAGGATAAATTGTTTTTCAATCGTCTACACTCGACAGCAAAATCATTTATTTTAGGTCGCAAAATTGTCAATCTCTGAACAGCTGTAATTCTGTTAAAGGTGATTATAAAATAATGATTTCTATTCGACTAAATTTAATTTCTCGGTGTCATAAACATGTCCTCAGATTTAGTATAATACAGTCGTGGGGATGCATGAAATGAAAAATGAGAATATGGTATCATAAAGTCGATTAATTTAAAAAACATCGTGTTTAAAGTATGACAATTTTTCGGTCAAAATGATTGATGTAATAATTATATTCTGTAATTACATTTTTGTTTATACAGTAGGGCGCAAAATTTAATCAACGCTTTAAAAATGGTCTAACTTTTTTAAAACTGGTCTGAATTACTTGAATTTTTCTCTCTATACAAGAAAGACTAGTTCACTGTACGATGACCGAAATATCTTTCTTTTAATTTTACTGTTACTTGAAATAAAAAATGTAAAAAACTATCGTCTTTCCACTTTTTTATCCGAGCCTATAATGAAAATTTAGAAAACGCATTTGGTACTTCTTGGTAACTTACGTGCACGCTGAAAATTTCATCGAAAGCTTCTACTGCTTTGCAGTTCCTCTAATCAACGGTAATTTGTACTCCCAAGTATCCGTAATTTTCATACGTCACGAGCCAATAGGAATTGCTTCCATTTCCGTAACCCAGCAGTGCCGACCGAATTAATCGTGCGACGTTGAAGAGGGAAAACTATTTGTTCGGTGACGCATGCTCTCGATGGCGGCATTCTTGGATTTCGCGCAGCCGAAATGGATGGTCGTCGAACCGTCGGGAACGAGTCCGTTTGACACAAAGTTCCATTGCGCGTTCGCAGCTAGAGTGTATCGTACAAAGGACACGGAAACAGAGCAGTGTCTTTGCGTCTGCGGGACGCGGCCACCTCCATTTCGTGAATTATCATCGAGCCAGTCCGCGCGAACCGAGCCAGTCCTGAGGGCCCGGCATTAATTACGCCGGCAGGTAAAACTTGAGCCTTCTGCATTGTGCGCGGGGATTACAATGCATTTTATGCAAACCAGCTCGTAGAATAGCAGTTCGTTGAATGCCGCGGCCGATCCCTCTTCCCTTCCTCGCCTCTCTCCATCTCGCGTCGGCAAACACTTCTATCTCCCTGTGTACCTCCCTCTCCCCTTCCTCCACCATTTCGCTGCACTCCCGGCCTCGCGAAATAATAGTAAACTCCCGCCTAATCCGTAATTGTTTCCGACTGCGCCCCGGAAAATCGCTGCGTCAAAACGCCGCGCAGCGACGCTTGCGTACGCAGATTTTTCACCTGGAACGTACACTAGGCGACCAACGACTCTTCTCAACTGCTGCAGTTACTTTCCAGAAGATCTTTTGCAATCTCATCAACAAATTGCGTGTCTTCATTGTTCGAAGACAATGGTAACAATTACGAGAGCGATGGGAAAAACGATTAAAGCTACCAGTTTTACCGATTAAACGTCCAATCTTTGGGTTTACAGGGAAACTCGCCGAAATGTTCGCACTCGACAAAATCCGCGACTGTTTAAAAGTACATATTGTTTATTCGTTATTTAAATACTGTGCAAACGTTGCGGCGAAATTGTTCCAGCGTTTTAATGTATCTGTGTAATCTGATACAATAAAGTGGACAGTTACCGGGGCGGTTGCGCCGAAAATGCAGATATTTTTAAACCGGTGGAATTTCCTGGGCCAGGCGTTGCATACCCGTTGCATACGCCTGCACACTCGTTCACGGGAGTTGTCGAAGTAATTTACGACAGCCGACGCACACCGTAACACACGCGCAGCTGCAAATTGCATTCGGTCGCGTGGCGGACGATCGAGAACGCATCGCATCGCATCGCATCGCATCGCATCGCGTCGCGTCGCGTCGCGCCATGCCGCGCAAGTTTTCGAAAGCCGATTAATTCGACGAACTGCCCGTCTCGAGTTACGATTCCCTCTCTGCCGAATAGGATAGCCGATGTACGGCTTCGCGGTTTTCACCGTGGAATTGCAGAGCGAGCAGGCTGTCCGCGAGAGCTACCTCGTTTCAAGGGATGAAAGAGAATTTCACCGAGACGGTTGCTTACCTCGGAATAATTATGAAATGCGGATTTCGGCTAGTGTATCCCCCGAGTCGTTGCAATCCACGTACGACTGCAACTTCGGCAGACCATGTTCCGTAACATTCCAACGCCCAATTACATATTTGCGAAATAGCGATCTACGATTGGAAATGACTTGGCACATTTTCATAGGAGCAAATCTCAATCGATTTTCTTGAATATTTCTGTACGAGAAAATTGTATTATTTCAATTTCTTGGTATTGTTTCATTAGAATTATTTGAAACAATATGCTGAAATTTTTTTAGGTGTCATGAGAGACTCAAGCATACCATTACAGAGTTCACCCTTAATTACTACAATTGTTAAAACTAACGTAACCACTAGTAGTGATCTAACAGACCGCTAATGTTTATAACGTTATGATTGTCCAACTTGGACAAGTCGATTGAATAGAAGTAAGTGTATTAGAAACATTCCTTTTTCAATTTTTTTTACAATTATATTATCACCACAGACGAATAATAATTAATATTGGTCTCACAGACCGGTAATGGTAGTTAAGGGTTGAGAAGGATGCAAGATCCTGTGTGCAAGGTTGGTAGCAATCGCTCTCTTGGTGGCAGAATTTCGAAAAAGCGCACGCGTTTGCGTTATTCAGCGATGACGTTAAGTGCGAAACGAATATAACGTAACAGGCCATTGAGAAAAATGGTTAACGCCCCTACACAGCGGCGCGCGGGCTGTTTGTCCCGAGTTTGCACAGCCGGATAGAACGCCTAACGGAAGTCGAGAGGAATTCCCTGTTGTCAAGGGATTCGGGACGATCGTAAAAGGTAAATGAGCTTCTAAGAAAGGCATTAGTTTAATAGGCGAGAACCTCGCCGCAGGGGTCATCCCGAAAGTTCCTGTCCTTCATACATCAACACCGATGTAACGGTTCGCAGACTATTACCGCCAAACGGTTGTTCTTCTACTTCGTTTACATCGAGCAACGCGTTTTTGTCTCCGACGCGAAAATTCACTGGCCCGATGTCTCTAGAGATTAACTCGGCCGCTGTTGATTTAACACTTTCGTATTACATTCGCGCGATTTTAAAACCCCGGGGTCCCGTTCCGGTCAATACGAACCAGAAATAAACCGCGGCTTTTAATTACATATTTCGTTACGGGGACACGCTTGCACCGCTGGTTTATGGATTTCAATTTGGATATTGACGTTCCCCACGATCGAACGCCGTAATTCGCAAAATGTTCATAAAAACGGTAAAAAGGACAGATGAAAAGCTCGCAGCCGAATATATTTTTTACTTCGCATTTCAGGGCTGCTTCCGGAGGCGAAAGAAAACCGCGGAACGTATAAACAGCGTTGATTATACTCTGCATACTCGGTAAAAATTCTCGGAGACGAAGCTTACGGAATATAAAGTAAAGATTCTACCTAAGTAGTTGGAAAGTTTCGCAAGTTGTATTAGGAGGCTTCCTTTAAGCCCAAGTGAAAGAGAGAAAGAGAGAGATAGAGAGGGAGAGAGAGAGAGAGAAAAAGAGAAAGAGATGAACGAGGCTGATAAAACGAGGTACTAATTTAACGATTACCCGAACGAATGGGACCGATTCGCAGCCGAGTAATTTGCCCCGTCCTTGTTCCCTAAAAGCAGCTGTCCCGTTTTCGGCGACGTTTATGGTCGCGAGCATTCGGTCCGGCAGACAATGTGGCTGCAAGACAGGGCGCGGCCGAAATAATAGCGTAACACGTACCCAGCCAGGAATGAGTGACACGTAATTATTACAACAATCGCGCGTAACCCGATACCGTTCTCAAGACGATTGGCGCCGAGCATACGCCTACCATACCCCCTCCTCCTGCTCTGTAAGGTCTATGAGGGGTCTGTCTGAACGCGGATAAGCCTCGCAGGAGAGTCAACGACTTCGATGCGAGACGAGATGACGAGATATCGACGCTTTCAAAATCGTCTCGCGCATATCTATGACTTGAGTGCGCGCACGCATACGCATGCACGCGTGCACGCGGGAAGTAAATACGGGAGCGTGTCGCCGCGGGGGATCTACGCTCCAGAGCAGAGAATCGATTGATCGCCGTGGGCGACTTCGAGGCAGTTATCCCCCCTCTCGCCATATTGTTGCGGCGACGAGACAGGGAAGCTCGAGCTGGCGGTTGATCTCTCTGCCTTTCGATGTGCTCCCCTTTTTTCAGTTCCTGTAAACGTCCAACGACTGAGCGAGTTGCGTGCAACAGCCGCTCACCGTTAATTTCGTTACACCTGTTTGCTTTGAAGCCCACGCACGCGGCCCGGACACCGCTGGGGATGTTTCACCGGCACAACCGAGCTTTTCCCGGCCTCGTATACTTTTGCGTCACAACAATCAACTCTCTAGAAAAATCGTAATCGCTCCAACGATAGCTAATCCTCGGACAATAACGTGAACACGATCGCAAATCGTCCCGATGCATCCCGTAACCTGCGACGCGATGCATCGATGCAGCGTCGATGAGCACGCTGCTATTCCTTGTGGTTTATTGCAGTCGTTTGTAGTGCAATCCGTTCTACTCTTGATCTGCTTTCTGGTGGCAGCAGCTGATTTTGCAATCTTAATGACGCTTTCACGTAATCCGCATTTAACGAAGACAGTCGAATATTAGACTGGAGTAGATTTTATTGCCGGAACTTTATTTTCAAATTAATGAAGCGAATAGAAATTACAGATGACGTGAAATCAGAACAGTAGATGGAAATGTTCGAAAAGACAGTGTAACTAATTTTTGTCATTACGTTCCTTTTACATATTCAATCATTTTGTAACACCTTACACTTATAATAAGCTTCATTTAGACGAAACTAAAGTAGAATACAGTTTATAATATGTAATTTAAATTAAAAACTGTAATACTTTTCCTTTTTTATTTATCCTTATTATCTATTTTAGACGTTTTTGTACTGTACGTGGCTGTTATTATTGCTTGTTCTTTATTCTTATTTCTGATTTTTCCATTCATACTTCCACTAATTCATACCTATCACTTCTTATATTTCAGAAATTTTCCTTCTCGGGGTGTCCTTTCGATTGTGTTAATGTAAGGCGTTATTGCTTTTATTGTTTTATATTTAATGTTAGCTTGTAGGACGAATGTTCGTCGGATAGTAATATTCAGTCAGTAAAGCACCCATAATGTCATACACGGTAAATCCACGTATCTTATTACGCCGGAGATGCCAGAGGGTTGAAGGTTAAATTTGTAGGTCACTTCCAGCACAATGTGGCATTGTTCCTATGACTGATATTACGATCGGAATTATATAGACCCTTTATCGTTTCCACATTGTTTCTATTTACATGACCCGGGCTGAATCCTTTGGCAAGGGTATTATTATGAATGCGATTCCTAATATAGAAGTTTCATGTAGTATGGATTACGTTAAATACATCGTAATTATTGTACGAATTTCATTGCTGTTGTTATGCCCCGGTCAATTATCTTTCGCGTTTGTGGTAACAGTTCGATTCGCATGTGTAATCCCTGTTAACGAATCCGGTGAAGCCAGCATTATGCATTTACCTCGCTTCCATGCGTTTTTAATATACTGACAATGAGTCAATGCTGGTTATTTTGATAAATAATTCTGAACGTTCGGTATCTTTATGGCGATTAGATTATTATTATTTCTATCGCGTTCGCAACCTGACCTTTCCTCAAACAAACTTACCCAGTCAACTTTACCTAGCCTAGTTTACCTAGTCAATAAATCTAATACTCTTACATGGTCCCATGTGCAAATCTGACTTTTTGGTCAGCCTTTACGCAATGGCAAAGCTTCAAATACCGTTTGTACATTTCTCATCTATATTTATTTAAGCTGTATTATTAATTTTTGCTATAGATATGCTTAGCACATATCTCAATTATCAAACTTTCGAAATGGATTCTAACATTTTATTTTAAAACAGGTGGTATTTCCGAGAGGGATGAACAAACTTTGTTGCGAAACTAGTCGCGTAAGCCGAGCTTTCATTCAATGTGCATGATACATTCAATTTTTGTGCTTCGCATGTTTTTTATAATTAAAGTACAATATTTCTGAAAAATTCAATAATTTTATTAATTTTATTAATTTTAATTGGGATAACTTGAAAGTAGTCATCTACGTGTGTATTTTCAGTAAAACAATTTATCAACCGTCTGCGCCCAAGAGGATATGCAATTAGCTTTATTATTTGAAGTTCTATCATTGTGCAAAGGCTGATCAAAAAGTTAAAGTTGCACCTGGGCATCTCTCCTTGTTAGTGTATTTCAAATAACTAAACTCCCACAGAAGCCGTAGACGTCCGGGAGAAACAATGATACTAATTGACGAAGAATCGCATAAACTCCGCTAGAGCTAACATCCTCGCGACCCACATACGGGACACAGAGGACATCGCGACCATTAAATCGTCTTTATTGCGCTATTGCCGGCGCAGTAGCATTACAAACGCGTTGTGTATAGCACGCAGCGTTGCGCAAGGCTCGGCGCATCCAGCCAGGGGCTGTTTGAAAACCTGACCCAGGTTTGCTTGCTCCTCGTTACACCGTTTCCACAGAGATTTCGAAATCGCGTTTATCCCGAATATGCCAGCAACATTCGGGAACGTGGAATGGCGGATCCAATTAGCGTTCGAGCTTAATTTGGTCTCTCGCTCCGTGGTCCGCGATTCGCAACTCGCAACTAGCAACTCGCAAATCGCGCCGAGTTTATTCGCCCTCGAGTGCCGGCGTTCAACCCCGGTTGCGTACTTGTTTGAGAATCGCTTTTCATAAGCGCCGCGCATCGGCCGCCGTTCCGCCAATGGGACAAAGCTGAGAATATAATGCCCGAGGACGCGTCATCTCGCATTTCTATGGATCCTGATGCACTTGCATTCTCTAACGAAATCACGGTGATCGCCGGTTCATCGGTGTCGTTTTTCTATCGAGCCGAGAAACTTTTCCTAAACTAAATGTAGAAATTTATGATTGTTCGTTAAATTTTGTCATCAGCTATCCTGTGTATCATGGGTATGAATATTCATTAGAAGCTTCAGTAAAACCTCGATTACTCTAAGTGACCGTCATATCAACCACCTAAAAAGTTATTTAACATTGAAGTATTTTATTTAAACAAATTAGAATTGGCACGTTAAGTCGTATTACGAATCCTGACGATATTAGGAAAATATAATAGATGAGCATACAAATTCGTTTTCAGATCTGAGCGAATGATTCCGTCACCCACATATGGGTGACATGACATCGAAGCGTCAATGTCAAACATAATCTTTATTTTTTTTATACAGTACATCGTTTTGCATATGTCATAAACTAAGCTGATTGTGAAACCAATCTGAATAATTAAAGATCTCAGATTGAAACTGAAATTGAAACTGTATTTACGGCAGTGACAGCATTCTAAAAGCTGTTGACCCCACTTGTTGTACACTTGCAATATAAAAATAGTGTTACGTTTCAGTTTTTTAAAGAAAATTCTAGTATCTAGCGTCAGGCAAGTTCTTCCTACATGGTGTAACGTGAAATCGAAGCTCTGACTTTCCGCGCCGCATCGTGGAAGGCTTCTTTCGAACGTGAATCGCGGTGTCGCCAGGGCGTTTCGAAAGATTTCAAAAAATTCAAAACACGCGCGATTTACGCTCGTGCGTCTTTTCCCTTGTAATTCGCTCACGCTGCTAGTCGTCTCGTAAAAGGGTGAGTACCTTTCTTTTAACGGGATACCCGTTATATGGCTTCCAGATGCCTCCCTAACAATATAAGCGAGGCTCGCGGACACGGTGAAAAGCCGGCGTTAAACGACGGCACAGGAATAGAGAGATAGAGACAAAGAAGGAAAGAGAGAGAGAGAGAGAGAGAGAGAGAGGGAGAGAGAGAGAAGAAGATCGGTGTTCTCCCTTTCTCCCTGGTGCGCCAACGTTGTCTCGCTCGCCCGCAAACATTCTCTTTATCGCGTAATGCGAGCTGCATGCTGCATGCAAAACGCTGCTGTTTATAACCCGCGTTATCGCGAGATACAATTAAAATGGCGGGTGCGTTTCGCGGCGGAATAGAGTGGACAGAAAAGTGTATGTACCTACCCCTGGCAGGTTCTTTCGGGAGCAGACAGTCGCGTCTCATTAGCGGACTATATTAATTATGTGAAAAAAGTCCTGTAATAAATTTCACGAGCTTGGTTCGAGAGATTTTAAAGTTGCTTCCTCGGAAAGCGATGCAGGCGAGCATAACCGCGGGAACACTGGTCGCTGCCAGAACTTCGCCCATTACTTTTCCGCCCCGGAGTTTCCCCAGACTCGATGATCGCGCGATATCGGTCTCGTAAATCTCGACCGTGTGCCACCTGCGAAACAGTAATCGCGCTCATGCTTAACGTTTCCCGATTAATTAAATCGAGCGAGAGGACGTGAAAAATTTCACTCGTAAACAACGGGCGCGACGAAGCTGAAACTTCTACAAAATAATTGCCACGGGCTTCTCCCGCTAACCACCTTTCTATTCGGAGGGTGGAAACACGATGGTTTTCACTTGTTCGCTCGGAACCCTGACACAGGAACACAATACGGGTTGTATTATTTAATATTGTTTGTTATTCATGAAAAGCGTGGTGTTGATAGATTGCGCGGGACATTGATTGCCTCAGTTGAAATTTCGTTTCGTACGTATGCCGAGTTCAACTTCTGCTCTGAAATCAATAGCTTCCTGGGAAAATGAAACACGTTTTGCGTTGCCTGAAAAAATACACGGCGAGCACGCCAGGGTGTCCTGCGCTCAACTTGGCTATGCGAAGTGCCCGGGGGGTTCCCAACACTTTAATTATTTCATCAGCAATCGTTTCACTCCTTTTATTTTAATCTCTGACTGCCTGCAAAAGCTACTACTATTTTAACACTAATATTCGTTTCTCCTATTTTAATCAAAATAGAACGTCCTTCGGCTAAAATGTATCCTTCGGATCCCAGCGAAGTTATCGAGCTCAATACACAATACGAAGCTTCCAAAATGTTTCTGTAAAATTAGTAAATTATGGAACAATATAACAAATTATTTTCTTAAATATTTTTTAAAAGATTAGATTCTTTCAACTTGTTATTCATTTTAATTTAATTTAATTTGATTTACTTTGATAATAATAATAATAATAATAATAGAAATGATAAATTCAAGTACAATGAATTAATACATCGTTGATCATAAAAAATGGTCGTAAAAAATTGGTCAAAATCATTCGGATATCGTCTCGATTTTAGGTGTAAAAATCTCGGGCTTGATAAATATGAATCCGAAGAAATCGGAAGTTGCATGAAACGTTTCTTCTAGGTTCTGATAACGAGAACATTTTCTGCGGTTAATTTCATTTAATATCTGATCGGCTATTTCATAAGATACCCGAGTATCTTATAAGTCGCAGGCTCTAATTCAGAGTAGGCTCCATCAGAATCTCCTGGGAAAAAATGGTATCGGAAATCGTTGAAGACGTTAGCTGACGAGCAGGTTGGCTGCAGTGGACAGCCGAGGATAGTTTTCTTCTGGCGTCGTCAATCTCACTCAGCCGGCGACAATGACAAATAGTGATCCCGTTTTGGCGACACTGAGTGCGTTTAGAAGACGTCCGGTGCCCGTTACTTTTCCTGTCGCGTCTCACCCTTCCGGATATTACTTTCGACGAAGTGGTCAAGAAATTAATAACTTTAGCCGGCTGTTAGAGCTTCCTAACTACGGACGGAGTCCTCCCGCTTTTCCACTTTCCGCGGTTTTATTGTCTCTCGTTTATTTGTGCCGCTGATACACTGGCACCCTTTCTTCCCCGGTCGGAAGCATTCTTTTTACGATCGGGCGAGATTGGAATCGCATCGGCGGAATCTCTGACCTCAGCGCGGAGGTAGCAACGCGGAAACAAAGCAAGCAAAGGGAACCGAGACATTGATTTTCCACGTGCAAAACGACGACGCAACGAATGGGACGAATATTGCTCGGAGACGCGCGCTCCGGGCTCGTTCGATTCCGAGGGGGGATTAGCGTCGCTGAAGCTCCAATAAACTGCATTCTTCGTGCGGATAGGACGCGGATTGCTCGAATATTAAATTCAAGCGCGTCCTTTGAAACAATCTGCCGGGAGAAGCGTGGGCGTATGCACAGCGCGAATCGAGTCGTCCTCGGATTGAGACAACTGTAATTTTCCCATTACCGTTCCGTGCCGCGCAAACATTATGATAAGCCCTGAATTTGCGTCCGCTATCTTTCAAAATGATCGCGCGGGGAGACCTGGAAAAATTCCTGCCGCTGCAATCCCGAAAATTTCCATTCGTCGCGTTGGCCTGACCCGGCTGAAACGGGAACGAGGAAAGAGAATGACGCGTGTAACTGCGCGTCCGGCAACGGCCGATCTCCAATGGTTACCGATATCGACGTCGGTCCTCGTTTTTTCCCTCTACCATTCCCAAATATCATTCCATCGATGCACTTTTATTCCGACCTGTAATTCCAACGAGAAAGCATTCGAGCGGCGTTCAAGCATCGTCCGCCGATGAGAACGTGGACGCCCGGCATCGATCGGCGTTCATCTATCTTTTGATCCTTTCTCGATATCATTTCAGAATCGGGCCCGCGTTATCACGCTCCCAAAAATCCAGGAAATTCTCGCATCTCGCATAAATCGCCCGTAAACTTGCCTCTTTCAGCCGCATTCTTTCCGATCCTCGAGCCGAGCGCAGCTCTTTGCACCAGAGATATCCAGTTCAAATGTATTTTAAATACGCGTTTAAATATATCCATGTACTTCTTTGTACATGGCTAGCACATTGTACTGTAAAGTAGTTAACATGTTATAAATATCTATGTATCCTTTACATTATTACGTGTATATGTCACAAATATAACATATAAATATCCGAATATCTGAACGAACATTTGACTCGGCACTTGGAAGACATAGACTTAAACACATCTTAAAGACTTAAATACATCTCGTGTTATAGTTCCACGCCATTCACTGTAAATTCGTAATACTCTACAAATGTAATAAAAAAAGCTTTATAATGCGAAGGTGATTGTAAATGTATGGCTGTGTGAGTGAGACAAATAAATGATTGGTAGATATTGATCGATATTCGGTGCGTACGGGACCAAACCAAGTATATTGTATACTATGTGCGATTGGTAAATAAATTGTTGTTTGGTTACCATCTATAACTATATATAGTCTATATATATAGTCTATTCTATGACTATAATTTCATAAAAATTGATGGGTTGCAAATTGAATAAACATAATAACTTCCGTGTAAAATGAAGTACACGGATTAAAACGGATATTTATATTAATTACTCCTGCGCATATGTATCTTTAATGCACTTCAAAAATCACGTTGCACCGAACGAAAACATATCGATACTATTATTTCTTGGACTATAGAATTGTCAATGAATATTTGAAAAACATCACTATAATTCTGGCCGTTTGAAACTTCGTAGTCCGTTTCATTCTTAACATTTTTATCAGGAATTTAGAGCCGAACAAGCGAACCTCTCTGGACTCGCCGAGAGAACCAATCGCTGCAGAAAAGAATATCCTCGCCGAGAGCACTAAACCGAATCGAAAGCTCAAGTTCGCCGACCCGGCTACACGTATTGTCTCAACAATCGGAGCCAATACCGTGGCAGCCTTGAGCAGTTTAAAAACCACTTTGCCCTCGGAGCGAGTTCTCGTAGGAGCCACGTTCGAGGATACTGTTAGCGTCGGAACGATACGAGCCGATTGCAAATTGGCTTGAGAAAACGGAGGGCACGAATGCAAATTCCGGTGCTCTATTTCGTCCTGAACGAGAATCATGCTTGCTTCAAAGCGAATCAATCCGGCTCGATTGAAGCCGAGCCGCGGAGGATCAGAACTGCGAACCAGGAAGACGACCTGTCTAACGAACGATTGTGTTCCAGCTGCGCGACGCGACCGGTTCGTAACGAGCCGACCGATGAAGCGCCGTGTCGCGATCGCTTCGATCGAGGGACAAGGTGTTTCCCAACGAAATTTCCCGGAGCTTGTTTCGCGGCCGACGAAGCTGAAAGCGGTCTACGAGAACGGGACCCCGCGAGTGCTGCACAAATCTCATTCGGCCGACACACAAGAATGCTTTCAGAAGGTCGGCCTTTGAGGCGAACCACCGTGAAAGAAATTTCCACCCGGCCTTTTCATTCGCGGAATTTAATAAAGTCTGCATTCGAGACGGATTTCTTAATCCGTCCGCGGAAGGGTGCGCGCGGCGTTTGTCGGCAAACGCGGAACGAATCTGTATCTCAGGGTATTTTCGAGCGCGAGACCGCCCGTTTCATAAAACTCTAGCAAGTAGTTTTAATTGGGCCAGAGAGGGCTCGCTAAAGGCGAATTCAAACATAATTTAGATTTTTAATTGGCGATTGCTGGTGGCTATAGCCTCGGTCCCGGACTGCGGAAACTTTCCGTGTTCTACCGTGGAGCTACGCCTCGTGCAGAATCTCGAAATCCGGTTGTTCTCTTTTAGGGACTCGAAATTCGGTTGATCCAGCCTCTGCTCGAGAAAGCCCGCCATTTGTTTCGATTCTCCACGTCTGGAATTTTCGCGCGAGCCAAATTTATTTTCCTCTGGCTTTTTTTCCGCTAACCTGATATTACGTCTCCGCTATGGGCACTCATCGCTCTGCCTTCTCCCATTCTTCTTGCCCCCTTAGCTTTCGATTAATCCGTGCCTGCATCGAGCTCCTGGAAGAAAAGATCTCATGGTTTTCAAAGCTTCTCTTGAGGAAGCCGGCTTCTTACTTCAACAAATTCGTGCCTCGCCTTGCTCCATTTTCCGCTCTCAGCCGTAGATTAAACCATGTGTTACTAACCATGGTATTCCGCGTTGCATACCAATTCGACACTAAACCTAAAGTCGTCGACGCGTATTGCTTCGTATCGACGAGATGTATTTATTTCGATCTTTCGCTATTTTTATCATAATGAATATTTGGATTAGGGGATTTATTCAATCGTTTTCTGCGAGAGATTCTTCATATTTTCAGCAACATTTAGTGTTAAAAATACCTTGAAGGTGATGCAGATTTTGAGCGGAAACTTCCATCTATGCATGCGCTATTCATGTTCTCTTTAAATCGAATCATAATTTTATTTTCTCGTTGTCGATATTCAAGCAATAACTGAATATTTCGCGTTGAATGCCGGAGAAAGTAAAACAGTTTTCAAACAAAATGTAAATTGATTTCTTTTAAATATTACTTCTCTGCCTTCAATATTGCAGCGATAAAGTAAACGAAGACGAATACATAGGAACTCTCTTCGATTACTCTAAGTAAATAACAGGTACGTAGAAACTCAGAAATTGCGAAGAATATAATATCCCATGGGGTAAATGCGGTCCAGAACAGGTAGTAGTGTGCCATAAAGCTTTCTACCTAAATAGTAAGTTCCAACGACAACACCTGACTGTTCCACAGCCCGGAATACAATTTCCTCGGAGGAGCGAAGGAGGAAGCCTGGCCGGCTGATATTTGAGAGTTTGTTCACGTAGGAAGTCCATAGCGAATCGGTATCGTGGAATCGGGGGCATCGGGTATCAGCGGTGCACCGTGCAACACGTGCTACGAGCTGCAAGTGTGATTTGCGGTGCGCCGTTGACTTGCCGGCAAACAATGAAGCGCGGTCAACCGCGACGGAACGTTCGATGAGGCATGGCATAACGCCGAATGTATTATTACATGGCCCAGGGCCCGATGCCGACCCGGTTCTCTCCGTGTCCGGCGTCTGAAATCCGCAAGCACGATTTCTGCAGTGTTTCGCGTGTAAATCCTCGTGATGTTCCTCTCGGCTCCTAAGGAGCGCGGCCCAAGTGGCCCGGAAGCAGCAGTGTTCACGCCCAGCAGAGTTTCTACAAAGCGTGGAAACCGACCTCGGGGCTAGGAAAGCACTCCTCGTCCCGTTGCTGTTTAAAAAGCACTTACCGCCGTCGCCGCGACGCCAGAGAGACTCGACCCGGTCGAATGTTCTTCTGCAACTTCCCGGTGAACCTCGCGTGTTCGAACTTAATGCAATAATCGCGTATCAGAGAGCTTTTCGTGCCCCATTCCGAGCTATTTGTCGGAGCACGAGCTATTTGTCCGTTTGTCGAGCTGTTTGTTTTCTGGACAAGTACGAGAAACTGACTCTGATCATCTGCATCCTCTAAATTCTAGTGTTCTCTGCTTTTGTGAGAAATTGCAGCCCTTGCGGCAAAGTTTAGCCATTAGTTGCGAGACGTACGTGAGCTACGGTTAAGAGGGTTGCGTCCTTTCAGTGGTCGAAAAACGAGCCTCCTTTTGGGAATTTATTTTGAAAATGCTTATGAAGCGAAAAGAATGAGGTTTGGTGGGTTTATCATAAATATCGTTGGATACTCAAATCAATTTTACATCAATTTTTTTATATATAGTAAGCCCTCCAAACCTTGTTCTTGTTGCTTTATAAATATTTAAAAAAAAAACATCTCGAAGGAATTTTGATCGGTAAGTTTGATCAAGTTCTTTGATCAGTAAAAGGAATATAATCTCTTAAATGGTTTTCGACTCGAAGAAACGCTCGGAAATTGAGTTCGCTTTGACCCGAAGGAATCATCTGGTAGACCAAGGAAGCAATTAACAGAGTCTGACGCACAGTCTCAAAGCAACTAATAAACTTGTTTGAGAGTCTTCAACGCCTGCTCCAAAGCCAAGAATGAACACATCCGATTAAATGCCAAGCAGAAGCAATTTAATCTGCGGTAAAGTCCAAAGGCGCGAGTCAACAGCGACGGCAACGGGTGACAGGTCCTATTTTATCGAAGAACGACTTCCCACCACGTATGTACAAAGCTGATTGGCTACTCGAAGTGTTAACCAAGGTATGTTTATTCTGTCGCAGCCGTATAACACGCAAGAATGATCAACCGGACTGAAAGTCGAGCCTTTTGAAGGTGGGCAACGCATTGAATTCGATTGCGGGTAGCTACCGATTATCCGGGAAGCCCGATAATTCGCCGGTAATTGGATTTGCCGTCGATAAATCGAATCAGCCCACGATTCCCGGTTATTTACCTGTGCGTTGAACAAACTCCAAGTCGAACGCGTGAAAAGAGCGGTTTGTACTTCAGTCTCGTTCGCGACAATGAGGGACTTCTTGTCGCGGAGACGCGCCAAGCGGAATCGTGGTTTCCTTTGACGCGAACGTTTCGCAAAAACGACGTTGTCCCTGAGAACAATGGAAGGCTAAATTCGATCGTTCCCCGGCGAGCCAACCGAAAATCCCCGGAAAGTCGTAATGAAACTCGCAGTTAGCGATAAGATCCCTCTGTCGGGGCGAAAAACACGGCGCATTTGTCTGCCTCGTTGTACCCACGTTGTTGCGCCGACGTTCAAGAGAATGTCTCATAGTCGTCGGGGAGGAGACCTTCGCCGGCAGAATGGTCGGAAACGGTCTGGGACCCTTCCCACAACGACTTGTAATTAAAGTAAGGAAAGGCAACGATTGTTGCGCAACCCCGAAAGATTCATCTTTCCCCGCCGACAGACATTAATGGTGGCCGCGGTGTCACTCGTCCTGGGGAAAACCGGCGCGGCGGGAATGCGAAGATTACGAGAGAACAGTCGTTCGTGTCGGGAAATTCGAGGGAAACGGTGTCGAGGAACGTGTCGCCAGTTATTGAGCAACGAGTCATTCTTTAGAGCCGAGCTAACGATAGCGAGCGAGTATGTCCTGCTTTGTTTCGATCGATGCGCACTGGAAGAATTAACAGTGTTTACAAAAATATTCAAGACTCAAAAACATGTGCATAATTACAACATATTTTTATCATAGTTACTACGATTGGAATTCTTTCGATTTTAATCGTTTCTTAAAGGAGAAAAAAGAACAAGATTTATTGAATCAGTGGAATAGTATCCATACTTAACAAATTATTGTTACTTTCCATCACCGGTTGGGCTCAAAGTACGGCAAAAGGTTATGAGTTTCGTTTTCGGATTTACCTTCGTCATTGATTATAAAAATTTCAATCTCCTTTATAACGCGAATAGGTTAAAACCAGCTACACGAGATCTGCCGAATTCAATTTCTGTCGACAGCCACAGCGAAGAACGATGTTCGAAACGAAAACGAAAGGACGCGCTGATAACATTGGCTCCTCGACTTGGTGGCCTCAACTTTTTCGTTTTAATAAGTCGGTTGCATTGAAAGGAACCACATTCGAATTCAATTTCTGTCGGCACAGAGATACGGCTTTGTCCTCCTCGATCCCATCTCCGGAATAGAGGATTTTTTTCTCGAATATACCAATGTCCCCGTTTTTCGTGAGCGAGCCGTGCACACCAGGGAAAACACAGATAAGGCAGCAGCGATAAGCACGATCGCAGCAGAAGTTCCTTGTCGGTGTCTCTGGCGAACGTCATGCTTCTCCGTACAGGTACAACGATACACAGCCAACAGATCTCATTGCCACGCTTTATGACTCTTATCGTAAGCTCCACGATGGGAAGCAGCCATTGCCTCGCATCTCTTTCAGCTTCTTTCGTCCCATCCCACTTAGGGCAGCAACATTTGCTTCGAGTTTCCATGAAATGCATTTTCACCGCTGGCTTGACTATTTTTTTCCGTCCTTGCAGCAGCCACGTGGCAGACACGATTCCCTTCCTCGCAGAGAAAAATTTTCGCCGATCGCGAGACCAGTCTGGGAAATAAAAATACCAAGGAGTCGTTACGCTCGTTACGTGTAACTCGATTTGCACGGGACGCGCCGGTGCCAGAGTCGCGATTAAATATTGTTCTTCTGTTCCGCTACTCGCTGATGGCGTTCGCTGAAAATGTTTGCCCTGCACCATGAAAATGCGGGGGATAGAAGGGGGAGGGGCTTCTGTTTTGTTAGACTCCTCGCAATTGGAGGGTGCGAAGAAGAATATAAACCAATTATCGTACGGTGCACGAAAAATGTTTGATAACCATCGTCACGTGGAAGGTACGGTATCGAAAAATACTCTTACGGCAGAGCAAACGTTGTCGATTCAAATAAAATGTGCACCGAATCGATCCAGTTAGTAGTTCCCGAGATAAAAAGTCAGAAGTACAAACTGTTTTCAAAAATTCAATAGTCTGTATTTTATAAGCAAATATGAAACAGGCAAACTGATGACTTAAACTTCTGTTAATTTCACGTGTGCCATATTTTACCATACTTGGTTCAGATGAAACTCGCCGATATCGTCAGGAAAAAGCGGATCAGTTCAGCACAGAACGACCCAAAGATAGAAACCGATGCTTCAGCGTTCTCATCCGGCTCGTACGTTAGTAAGTAAACATGAATAATTGATCCATGGCAAACAACGTGGAACGTAATAATGTGTGCCGAACAGAAACGCAGTGCATTAAAATGTTTGATGTTTGGAGGACGAGGCTCGAGTCTATCTTTGGACGAGTACACGGCGCAGGTGAGAGAGGCGCCCATGAGGTCCCCATCCTAATTAGACTAACAACAACAACGAGGACAGCTGGGTGGGCAGGAAGGAAAGGAAAATCGACGTCGAACGGTCTCGGTATAGGTCAGTTACACAATAAGACAGCGGGCTGATTTAAAATTAGTCGGGGACTATTTAAAAAGTGAACCTCGAGTCCGTGTCCGGGGGCCGTTGCACCACGTCGTTGTATCGCGTGCATTTTATTCGCCTGGATAAATTATTCCCGATATCCTCGTTACGCCGTGAGACAATTAGCGTCGCTTCCGGTACCACGGCCGTCACATGACCGAGCGTTGTGTTGCCGTGCCCCAGGTAATAGCTTCCGGTTAGTTCGATTCGCGTGTGTACACTGGCTAAAAATCGATTTTAATTAAAATGCAATTTATTAGAGTGGTCCATACAAGTCTCGGCGCTCGACACGCAATTATTTAAATTAGTGGTTCCAGTTATTTTTCGAATCAATAGCGTCCTGTGCGCGCCGCGACCCCAACCCCTGTGATTTTCGCGGTCGTATCGCCTAGTAACGAGCCCCGGCAAATACTGATGACGAACACGTTTCCGCGTTAAACATTATGAATGGCCGCTCTGCCAGGCGATTTCGTTAATTCGGCCAATATTCCCAATCAAACTCTGGCCTGGTTTTATTGATCTGAGTTCCGAAAATCCTGCACCAACGTATCGCCCGGAACTTCCAAATTTCTGCGCTTGATTTGCTATGCCAAAAGGGCTAATTGAATTGTCAAATAAAGCGGCAAGCTGTGGCAACATTTTCAGCGGAATCGCTGTTACTACCACCATGATAAGTATCAACTATCTCACACGTATTGCGAATCTCTTATTTTGGGTAGATGCTTCTATTTTAATTAATAAAAGATTGTTGGCTGAGATTGCATTTCAGAATATTAAAAAAGCCAGCATTATTTACGAATTATTTTGTGATACATAAATATGTACAAAGCTGTGCTGCCTAATGTAACGTGGAATAATTAAAATGTTTGGCTCCGTTGGCTAATTAACCTTTTATATTTGAAGCTGCTTTGAAGGCACGATTTTCATTAAAATTCTTCTATTGATCCACGTAGATTTTTATACTTAATTAAATTTCATTTAATTTAAAGTAACGACACTTTTACATTCTATTGAGCCAATAATATATTTGCTGACGGTTTTATTTAAATACTCTGGAAATACCTTGGATGAAAAAGGATGTAGAAAGTAAGAATAATCAAAGTTCATGTCAAAGGGTTAATTGAGTATAACAAGTCTTTGCATTGAATGCGTATTCCCCTTGAAGTAGTATGGCCTTTCGTAATAGAGGCCAGCACCGTACGAGCTTCATTCATTCCTACTGGCTGTCGATAAAAAAACCACGAGGATAGTTTATAATGCGTACAACTCGTTGGATATGTTTTAGTGAAACAATGCGCACGTGCTTCACTATTTAGCAGCGAGCAGAATCCAATATGTACAACGAAGAGGAAATCAAGAAAAAATTGAAGGAGTTGTTGGCGTTGAAACGCACTGGAGAATTAGATACGGATGAGAAGCTATTAAATCCGAAGGATGAATATCTCTGGCGAGATTCTATTCCTTATGATATCCTGGAACGCTGTGTGTATCATCACGACGATGAGGTGAACGAACTTTTAATGAAAGTAGTAAAATCTTAATATTCCTATGTTATTAAAATTTGCAATCCTTTTAGGTTAAGTTAGATGCACTTGCAGTTGTAATAGAATCCAAGAAGAGCACTTTGAAATTCCTGTCTAGGGAGCTCCGTATAATTATTTCATTCCTGCATACTAATTTTAAGGAGAAGTTGGAGTTTGTGCCCCTAATAAAGAAGGTAAGATAAATATTATGTGAGGTTATTATCATCAACTTGGCAATGTAAATAGTTTCTTTCTTTAGGCTTTAAAGCGGATAAAAGACAGTCTAGCAGTTATGAGGAGACAATGCTCGCAAGAAATAAAAATGAGGAGCCACTATGAGAAAAGTTGCAATCCCCAAGAGATGAAACAAGAAGTATTAGATGCATCTTATGCAATATCTAATAAACTGAAAGAGGATATAGAGATGTACTGCAATGTCTTCGAGTCTCTACGTAATATGTGCATATGTGGACCAGATGCAACATATTCTAGAAGGCGATCATCTCTTCAGATACTGCTGTTGATGAGAGATTTATTAGACAATGAATTCGTGCACATTGGCTGGAAGGAGGAACAAATAAGAGCCTTATTTGATCTGATGCTGTTGGATACATATGAAGCCAATAAAGAAATGGCTTTTAATTTAATAAAGTCAGTAGATCCAAGTTTGTTGGAATTAGACAAGGAAAGTAATGTTCTTGATCTTGTTACAGTAGCCATAGAACTAGGTAACAGTATCAGACCAATAGATAGCATTACATCAGCATACATGCTAAAAGTCTGCATGTTGTCCCCTGTTATACAAAATGTTTTGAACACCCTTTATGGAGTAAAAAAGTGGTCTGAGAATGTAGCAGAAGCTGTGGTGTTGCAATTAATACTAATTCTACTTAAAAGATTAAAGGTATTTATTTAGAAACATGAACAATCTATTATATTTTTATCGTGACTTTGAGTTGACCTATGAAATAACAATGTCTTACATTTGTAGAAAATTCATGTTCTAGCAAGAGAAAACATAGTAATGACAGTTACCAAACATTCCTTGTATGGCCACCTCTTCTGCATCAGAAGCCTGTTGCAAGAAAGCAACTTGAAAGAAGTAGCGAAAGAACTGCTATGGGAAGACACTATAGCTGAACTGATTATCTTGTGCTTTGAATGTAGCAATGCGGTCTCTGTGATAGTTAATAACTCCTCTCCAGAGGGACACCTACCAATGGACCTTAACTTGCAAACTATTCGGGAGATATGTGGTTCCTCGCCTGAAAAACAAGTGGTAACACCACAAATGGTGTTACTCTGCTCATGGCGCACTGTGAAGGAAGTTAGTCTACTGTTTGGTTTCCTTGCTACCAAGGCTCCCATAAGCGAAGACGATCTTTCCACAGGGCTTCTAATCGAAGAGCAAGTAAAATTCCTTGATCTGTAGTACGGATGACGAAACGGACTTATTTTTAAATAGTAAAGTAGTTAAATTGTTCCTACAATAGATCATCAGGATTGGAGAACATTTGGTGACTTTGCTGACTGAAACAAAGCACAGGGGAGCATTCGAACAGGCTCACGTAGGTTTCAGTCAACTCTGTTCTCGTCTATGGCGTTTAAAGAAAGAAAGTTTAAACGAGCTGCCCAGAATATGGTTGCATCAGATTCTGATTGCAATCACAGGGATTAAAGAAGAGAATTCTAAGCTGTGTGCAACACGAAGAAGTGCTGGTGTACCATTCATGATACAAGTAAATATTATTATTTTTACTGCGATCTGAGTTTGGATATAATATAATAATGAGAATTTCATTACACAGGCACTGCTGTCTACAGAACCTCGCCCACACAAGGATACAAAAACAGCAACTTTTGATTCAGTGATGAAAATATTGCTCGGGTTCACGCAATTGGAGAGTACAAACTTGTGGAAGAAGGTTAAACAGTTACTGTACACTGATACAGTATTTTCAGAATATGAGGACGAGTTTGAATCACTGAGTACTGATGAAGATGGTCACTATGTGGAGGGAAACAGTGCTAAAGTTACAGAAATTAGGACCCATTCTTTGAATATTTTGAGAGCAATTTTTAGGCATTCCCATCTGGCTGAAGTTGTACATGATTATATAGCTGATGGTTTAATAGCAGCGTTCAAGAGCTACGACGCTCTAACGTGGGCGGTATGATGATTATTGAATATTAAAAGTATAGTTCGCACGTGTAGTGAATTATAAATAATATAAATATGCTTTCCTATTTACAGGAAAGGAATGCAGCTACGTTGCTTTTCAGTGCTCTGATTATTAGAATATTTGGAGTACAGAGGACTAAAGATCATATCAATCTCACAACAGACAACAAAATGAATTATAGGATGTTTTTTGAAAAATACCCCTACTTATTACCTTTCATTTTGGACGAGTTGCAATCGTTCGTGGTGATGAATGAGACCATCATGAAAACGAATGTACAATCTATTTTGCTATTATTATCACGGCTGTACCTCAGTCACAGTTGCGAGCACACAGACATCCAGTGCAAGGTAAACAAGAATTATAGAACAGTGATTTTAACAATTAAACATGTATGTTTGTTTCAGATCAATAATCTCGTCGGTTTGGTAACGCAATGCGCTAAAAGTGAAGTATACGAGACTCGTAAATTAGCAGCCAGAGCGCTTGTAGCTTTACTGACGGAACAATCGGTGGGAAATGTTTTGATGGAAATAATGGAGTATGTAATATCTGCTGAGACCAGTCATCCATCATTAAATTTGATACATGGCTACATGTTACAGGTACCTGCAGAATAATGTACTCCTATCTCTTGAGAAAATCTTGGCAATTAATTATTTCTATTCTTTTCAGATATTCGAAATACTGAATCATTTTAATCACGAGCAACTCCAATCATTTTGCATAGATTGGAACAGGTTTTTTAAAAGAACCGCCTGGATTCTGGAGAACTTAGAGCGGGAAAATTCAAATCACCCGTGCTTCCTATTGGCTACAGTTTATATAAACGTCTGTGATAAAATATTTCAAGCAGATAAAACTTATTTCACTGAACATGTTGCAATGCTGGATGCACTGCAATCACATTTAATCGAATTAAAGAGATTAAAGCAAGGACCTGCGCGAGAAGATTATAAAACATTTCTTATCAAATTTATACTGTCTGTAGCCAAAGAAACGCGATTAATTGGTCGTACTGTACCAATAAGAATATATTTTTCTTGTTTAATAACACCGGAAACACAAATTGTCGCATGGTCCACTGTTGTAGACGTAATTAACGAACCAATACACAAAGATGCATCGACATTGTTATTAGACTATGCAATTGATATAATCTACAATTCGGAACAGGATTTTCACCGGTACAATCCTGAACTGCAAGATTCAATGCTCAATTTCCTTTACAACAGCTTGATGCATCCGGATCGGTTTGGATCATCAAGCTGTTCTAAACTAATCAACATCTGCAAGTTCGTTTTAAACAAATTAAGATTAACCGAACAAAGTAGTTATCACGAGAGGGATTCTTATTTAAGATTACTCGGAAAATCGTATGTAACTGCGGTCTCTTTTGACGACCTTGAGAAAATTAACTTGGAATGTACCGAGGACGTGTACAACAATTTTTGTGATAATTTTTGGATCGCGTCTTTGAATACTGATTTCCGGAAATCTGTGCTGCAAATAATGCAAGATCTTTTCTTACCCTGCTGTCGGTACTATGAATATCGCTGTACGTTTATCAAATCTTTTTGTTTTAATTTGTAAACAAAATATTAATTGAATGCATTGTTACAGTTGCTCAAGTTCAGTGGTGGACAACAGCGTTGCAATTATTACTTGATAATAATGCGGAAGTACGACACGAAACATTCGAATTAATTGATAGCGTTGAAGGAAAGTGTTGCTTATCCAGTGGATCCTCCGGGTTGGATATGCTTCTGACGAAATTCTACGGGCATATGTATCCTGCCAATCCTGAACTTTTATGCGTTGTCCTTTTCTACTGGAGTACTTCTCTTTTAGACGACGCAGACTACGAAATGGATGAGACAGACGTAAGTAAACATGTTTACTAAGAGTAAACTAGATAAGACATACTAAACATACAGTTAATATTTGATTTCAGGTGTTCAACAAGTGCACAAACTACGATTTTTTCGAACCTGTTGAAGTGTCGCGGATTTGCATGAAATTTTTCTCGGAACGCATGAAATCTTTCGCTGCCAACGTACTTTCGGACGACATTTTAATGTGGATAAGTTCGCGCGTAAACATCGAATTCCCGAAATCATCGACATTCGAAACGCTTCTGAAAATTTATGCAAATCATGTGTCTCCTCTTGAAAACGGATTGTACGATATCTTAGACGCGACATACAAAAATAAATTATTGCAAGTTTTAACATTTAAAGAATATAAAAAAATTTTACGGTAATGTCAACACCTGTTATTTCCCGCAAATTCAAAATCGGTCGGTTATTGTATCATAGTATTCTTTGTAATAAGTTTATGATGAATAAATGACTTGTTTTGTATAAAAGAAATGATTGTCTGTTATTTTGTGTTATGTGAGTTGGATAGAAGTAGTAAAAATTACAGAAATATTGAGAAAATAGTTCTCACCGTTATGCGCGGATGTCTTTTAAAACTGCTTCCACGGTGTAGAGTGGGGGTAAGTAACCGATGGGGGAACATCCCCTAGGCATGGAATACAGTAGAGACGATTCCTGTGGCCGAATCTTTGATGTTGTGTTCCCCAATCGGCTGGTTTTGGTACCCTCCAAACACCCATGACTGCCGCGCCTCTTTTAATTGATACCTCCATACTTTTCTTTGGATCTTGAATTAGAAGAAGCAGAAGAGACTTTTGGCGAGAAATGGAAAACGAAAAGTACTACGTTACATTGTGGTAGACGATTTAAACAATATATACAGACCTGCGAAATGGCGCCACTTTCTACTATGCTATCAAGAGAGATTAATATATCTAGTTAATCGAAGATTTACCAAAAAACAATTCATTTTATCATACAAAAATGTATTGCGACAAAAGTTTGGTACCAAAACATATTCGTGACTCATTTATAAATCAGTGTCACTAAAATGTTTTATCCAATGTTTACTTGTCTTGTACAGATCGAATACGTCTTCTACTTCTATTTTATTCTATTCTACCTTCCAAAATACAATATGTTGTCACTTTCAAAGATACCCGGTTCTAAATCTCAATAACGGTAGAAACGCGGTACAATTCATGGAATAGATTCGCGCATGCGCACTTGAATGTGCTGTCCTGGGACTGTGTTCATAATGCAGTGTGGAACGCAAGCGCTGTTCAGTTGGGTATTCGCGAGAAATTGGAGTTCCGAGTCTGGTATAGCGTGTGCTCCGTGTTAAAGTGTTTCGGAGCTAGAGAATTTAGTTAACCCGCTCGTCGCGGGCAGTCGCCACTGTCGCGGTTCGAGGTTCGCCGACTCTGTACGTATTTCGTGACATTATACCGCGGATCGGTCGGGATTTTCGCGTTTTTCGCGCCTCTGCGTCGTGACCGTCGAGTATTAGTGTGCGCCGACGATCTTTATCCGCGTCGAACGAGAGCCAGCATGTCCACGAGTGCCGGGACAGATTAGAACCGAGAGAAAAGCCAGCGGGGAAGAGAGTGGTCGTGCGTGTACCAAGCATGGAGTGGACTCAGTGCGCTCGTTTCAAATCGTTACGAGCCGTTACCGCAGTCCCCGTCGAGCCGAGGTGAGTTCCGGCGACGTAAACACGCGTGATCGCGTTCCACGCACCCCGTTTCACTTTCGAATCGAACTGTTAACCCGTTCCCGTCGCTGTTCGTCGCTCGTTCTGCTGTCCGTACCGCTTATGACCTACTTGTTGTGCAAGCTGTCATCCCTCGATTAGAATATTTGCCGTGCGTGCGACGGCCTTTGGCCCGAACCCTTTTGGCGTGTTGCACGCCTGACTCTCCTCCGGCCCTCGACACTCGGTTCTCGCCAGGCCTTTTTCTCGGAGTCGCGTCGGGAAAAAGAGAACGAGAGAGGGACACGGCAGAGAGAAAGGAGAGGCGGAGAACCGGAGAAGGAGCGTGAAACGGAAAGATCAAGCGAGAGCAGCGAGAACAAGTTTGAAAACTAGCACTGCCAGTCCGTTGAACATCTGCGATTCCTAAAGTAAGTGCGTCCTTTCCAAACACGGAATGTTAAATAGCCTTCGCGCTTGATCAACTAACGGAGCCTTCGAGAATGATCTTTCTTGACCTGTCTCTTTCTCTTTCTTTCACCTATCTGTCTCTCTTTCACTCTTTCTACACCACCTCTCTCGTCTTTCCTCTTCTTCTTCTTCTTCTTCTTCCTCTTCTTCGTCTTCTTCTGCTTCTGCTTCTTCACTCTCCCTCGTCTCTCTTTCTCCTCGAGGAGAAAGGTCATCGGTCTCAAATTCATCTTTTGTCCACGCCTTAGGCACACCAGTAGTAAACGCGCTACGACATATTTTCTGTCGGCTGGAACTCGTTTCGAATTACCATAAGTAGTCCGATACCCCTTGTCCCGATACGGTCGATTCTTTTTCATAATCGCTCGAATCTCTCAATGTCAAGCTGTCGACCCGTTACATCCTGCCGTGTCCGATTCGATGGGGCCTCGCATTCGTCCCGTTCCCGTCCCGGCCTACCTCGCGGATACCAATTCGCTAAACCATTTTTTCTTTAAATAGCCACCGCGGAATTCGTATTCGTTTACGACATTTATCACCGTGCCCTGCATGTTACACGCGTAACACGGTAACGCTTGGCTACAACAGTGGTAACCGTCGATCCCGTGACACCGGAATAAGGAAATGAAACTGAAATTCAATCCAGTTTTGACAGTCCCACGTTTTCGGCTCGGCCTCGGTCCATGCCAACTAAATATTACGGAATTACATTTTTCCGCGAGAGAAATAGAATGTCCGATGCTTTCCGGTCGTTCGTCATCGAGTTTTTTCCATCGTTGCTCAACGGGGATTATGCAGATGCGACTGTCGATCCGTTTTCCGTGACACCGGAACAGGGAAATGAAACGGAAATTCAATCCGGCTTCGACAGTTTGACGTTTCGGGTCTTGCAACGCGCGGTGAAAATATTTCGCGAGCTCCGCTCCGCCGGATGTTGCGAATCGTCGGCTAAAAATATTAATTATCAATTTTTTGCCGAGTTCAACGTTATTCTTGACACCGGAACGAGGAAATGAAACGGGAATTCGAATCTGTTTTAACTGTTCAGCTTTCTGGAAACGATTTCGTTTGAAAATTGTAACGGGCATGTGTAAAATTAATATACGACATATCAATATTTACGTAAAAGCGGAACACGGAAATGAAACGAAAATTGTACTGTGTAATCAAATGTTCAACTTTCTGGGAACGGTTTTGTTTTGATACTGTTATGAGTATTCGTGAAAACAGTGTTGCGACATTTCAATGCTCGCGGAACAGGTAAAACTAACCGATGTAAATATTTCCACATTACATCGCCGCAAGAAAGAGCATGGAACAGCAATTTTAAGTCGTCGGTCATGTCGTTCGTATTTTAAAAGCTGTCCGCGGGGATTATCTAGGTGGAGCGTCTCATGACGAGTCCGTTTCCATTGTCTCGCTTAGCTGACGCTTTTAATAAACGATGATAAGAAAAACGACGGTGCATTTGGCACGGTCTCCCGTGTTCACATTTGTCTCTCCAAGCTCGCGATTTTTTCTCTCTTCTTTCGTTCATTCTTTCTCTGGATGCCGAGCAGAACGGGATACACGTTTACCTTCTCCCCACAAAATTACGCGTATTAACTCTTTCCGCGGAACGCGCTCGAAACGTTTCTATTGAAACCCACCCGTTGCTTCTTGTCAATGAAGAACAAGCTTCAATTACGAGAGAGACAGAGAGAGCGAGAGAGAGAGAGAGAGAGAGAGAGAGAGAGGAGAGGGGGTCGTGCTCTCTTTCAAACACCGTAACCACCAATTGCGGGAAAGCCTGTTTACGGCGGGCGAACAGCCGAAGAATGCAATCTATAATTTCACGGTGCGCCCTGCGCGGAGGACTCCTCCAACAGGCGTACCAACTGCTAGTAATCTCGACAGCGCACGAGAGGCCTGTTGAAAAAGAAAGCAGACCTCTTGCAACGAAGTTTAAAGCTTTTTTACGCGGCTGCTGAGCTGGACCAGCTAAACTTTAATTTCTCCGACGCGACCGTCAGACCAAATTGCCCTCTGGGGCATTGCTCTGGCTCCGTTTAAAAGCTGGAGCAAACAAGTCACGCCCACTCGAGGTATTCTACACGGAACAAGACAAAGTTACAGTCTTCCGTTGTGAAATACAGTAGGACTCTATAACACGAGATATGCCAGCACAAAAACTAAATAAGTAGTCTTTCTTCAATGTGACAAAAGTATATATATATTTCATTTCATTTTAAAACAACAGAATATTGCCGCTGAGAAAAAAAATTGCCTTACCTAAAAAAAAATTCAATTTTATCGGAATTTTTTTTGTATAATCGACCAATATCTGCTTCGTAATTGAAACGAACTTCTTTTTGAAGTAACACAACTAATTCTGCAACCCCTGCTTATCGCATAAAAGTTTATGAAAAACTGTGTTTTCGAGTGAATTTAGAGTCTCACATATTTTCATATCAGAAATGAGTCTCTTTCAGGAACTTTTTAATCGTTCTATGCGATCGTAAGATACTTTACCTCTTGGTCAACGTATAGAGACCCTTTTATAGTAGGCGATTGAATGAACGATTGAACATATTAATATAAAAATGGTTGAAAATCCGAACGAAATTATGCTTCTCGTTTTTACGAAGCAACGCACGCTGATCGCTTTTAGTGCTCGACTATTCCATTGTTGAGATAGATTCAGGTACGGACTACTTTCTGGTACAATGCTTCATGCCTGCTCATGGTTCTCCGAAGACAGAGAATTTTCTTTCTCCGCTCTTTGCTCCGTAGCATTGGCCCCAAGGGCGATCCCAGGGCAAAGAGTGGCTCTTTATTTTCATCCGCTTATCGCGACACTCGTTAAGATCGCGCGGAACAGGCCCGTTTCGCTTCGGTAGCACTGCGAACGTTCCCCCAGACCTAACGCGCGCCCTTTTCTTTTTAAGTTTAATTCCGTGATCGGTGGAAACAATTGGCCAGTGTCCGGGCCCCGGGAGAATGTCGAATATACAACTCACGTGTGCCGGGTCTATTTGTTTTATCAAGCCTGCAGCGGCAACCTGCTCCTGCATTATTTTGACAATAACGCCGCACGGCCACGCGAGCCGGACTCAACTATACGCGTAATTTATGCAAAACGCAGCGGCGTGTAGTCGCCCACGGGCGTGCTCCGTGAGCGGCGCCCATTATGTTATAACGAAACAATGTTCAACGACTGTAATTGACCGTAACCGCGGCCCCGAAACCTACGAAAACCAACGCGACACGACGAGACGTAACGGGGGGAGAAAGGAAATTCGAATTACGCGGGACGCTGTGTCGATTTGCATAAATCACGGCCAGCGCAAACGGCTCGGCTCGACTCTGCTCGGCTCGACACGACGTTTCAATCGCCGCGCGTTGCGACACGCGCGGTTTTGTTCAACTAAATAATTAGCCGGGTCCCATGGATGCAACGCCGATCGAACCGAAACGCGCTCCTAACTGGATACCATTATACCCGGCCGATTCTCGTCATAAATCGGAGCTTGAATATAGTGACACGCGGAGACGGCCAACGAGTAATCAGCATTTCCAGGCTCTTTTACGAGCGGTTGCGTCTCGATTGCTCGTGAAACTCGATTTTCGGGCCCCAAAAACTCGCTTCGTTTCTGTTGTAGTGCTCTTTGGTTTCGATCCGGCCAAAATCGAACGCTTTAATTTCCCGTGGTCCGACAGCCGTTCAGAATCCCACTGGCGTGTCGCTCTCCTCTGAAACCTTCGTGTCCGCTTTCCGCTTTCCGTCTTCCGGTCCGCTCTCGAACCGCGCCGGCCTCTGGTTCCACGATTTTACGACGGCACGCCGCCGCGCGTTTTATCTCTGGTCATTGAACCTTCTCTACGCCAGAGAACACGAGGCTGTCTATGCGAGGGGCTCTCTCGTTTTCTCCTCTTTTTTATTCACGCGACCGTGCACCGGATTCGATGCGTCGTTGCCGCTTTATGGGAAATCTGTAACCCCTGCAGCCGCCATCTAATCTCTGTGGGAACCCGTACCGTGCTTTCGTTCCTGGCCCTCGCTGCCAGTGCGCTGCCAAAAATTGTGGCGCCCTTGCACGGCGATTCCGATGGTCCGACTCGGATCGAACGCATTTTTCCAATCGCTTGCTACATTACCCGCTTGCACTGTAACAACGAGTCAGACTCGTGATGCACATTTCGTACATATGATGATTTATTTGATACGAATGTTACTCATTTCTTCTAACTCAAAACAGAATTTGATTCCTCTTTTATCAAAGTTTAGGAATGAAAGGGAACGAAAAGATACAAGAAACTGTTATTTAACTTTTTTTTTACTTTTCCTTTGTTACAAACAGAGAACAAACTTTGCAGTAGCGGTTGATAAACGGGCAATACTTAAGTGTATATGTATAAGGTTACAGAACGTATCAAAATATTGTACTTGTGTATATATGATTAGATGAAAGTGAAAATAAAACGAAGTTATATTAAGCATTAAGTATAATTTTATTAGAGGATGGTGTGAACTGGAAGGGTAAGAATCAAGATAACGCTTTACAATAGAGCAGAGTCGGTTTATACAATTATATTGGCCATAAACAGTTTTATTTAGCGGTAGAAAAGAGATTGTTCCGTTCTATCAAGGTAATTATAATGTTATGAAAAAAAATTGTATAAAATTAAAATATTGTCGAGTCAAATTAAAATTGAAGATCTAAGTTGTATGATATTCTCTACATTCTTACGATTCGCGGATCGTAATAAAATTAGAAAGATATTAGTATGTTATTGTAAAAATTAATTTTCAAATTTGAGTAAATAATTCCATCAGTCACATACGGGTAATATGACAGTAACAGTGTTAACGGCTTTCTTTCAATAGAGGTTCAAGGTTGCAGCAACTACTAGGCTATTAGCGTCGCGGTTCTGAAGTTGCGGTGATTAGTTCTAATGGTGTAGATTTGCCTTGATCCGAGCATTAGTGTTCAGGTTGATCATAAGCTTCCGCCTTTGTGATTTGAATCGTTTACGTTAGGCAGACATTACAAAAGGGTGGTTTTATCTTCTTGATTACAACAGGAGTTCAGAGAATAGCAGTGACGATTGATGAGTAAGCGATTGCAACAGCTATAATGGGGCACATAGTGTGCGATGTGTTTCTACGAGAAAAGGAGAATAATTTTTCTGGAGCACACGAGTGTCGAAAAATCGCACCGTTTCGATAGTTCTTGATCATTGTACTCGTGGGATCTGAAAAGAGCTGGAAGCATTAGATTTTGGAAGCTCGGCAGGCAGCGAATCGCAGAGGAAAACGCTCGGTTGCGAAGAACGGGCGCGTTGATTATGCCAGGCTCGTCTAGACGGCTACCGAATCGAACGTCTGCTCGGTACACGGCTGGCCATATACGTGACAGATATCTTGGGAGACGTGTTCAAATTCCAGCGGATGATTCACGACGTGAATATAAGAAAAACCTTAGTCGGGATTTTTGTCTCGGACCCGGGTTAGCCTGGCGCGCGTTGAAATTCGATCCTGTCGAGACGCCGGAGAACAAGGGGAGAGAGGCCGTGCGGGAGAGAGATTTTCGGTTGACAGGACCTAGATCGGCAGAAATTCTTCCGATATCCAGCATCTCGATTCCAAGTTGCGCAACCCTGTTTCCGTCGAATTAATTTCCGTGGAAAATCCGAGCTACCAGACGGCGACGCAACGTCTACGCGAAACACGATATCCTTTGCTCCTGTTTCTCTCTGGAACGGGAACGCCGCGCGTTGTCCGCCTCATTGTCTAATCGACTTACGTAGTCTAATGGTTTCGAGTTATTACCATCCTTCTTTACCTGGGCCGGAAATGCTCGAGTGACTCCGTAATGGTTATTAATGACCCCTAATGACGCTCGGCGGGTTCGGCAACGAGATTACGGTGTTTCATTCTATAATTGTTCGTATTATTTAACCTCGAGCCGATATCTCGCTCGGGGCTAATCGTTTGTAACTCCGAGGCTTACCATTTCGATCCATTAGCTGTCAATTATTCGTTCGTTCTCAAACTTTCGAAAGCGTTGGGATCGTCTAGCGGGATCGTCTTCTGGAACAAGTTTCGAAGCAGGAAACTTTCCTCCGTTGCCCGGGATAATCAATTTTCGAATATCACGAGCAATTACGATAATGGAACCGTTGTCGAGGAGGGGGAATCGCGCGAAAAGATGAGACATCGGTCTCCATGGCATCGTCAAAGCGCCGCCTTCGACGGAGAAAGGGGTGGCGAGGCTTTTTCTGGACACCGGGGACCCGAGGAGCTGCTTTCAAAGAAAACAGTAATTATACAAATTGGTGCCGCGACCGGAAACCGAATCTTCGTCTAGAAATAACAGCGGGCTCTTTGCGCCTCCTCTCTTCCACCTCCTCTCTCTGTTCTTTCTTCTTTCATACGCTCCTTTATTTTCCTCTCGATGAGAGCACTAAATCTCCAGCTACCTGTGGCGTCGCGTCGCGTCGTTCGTCGTTCGTCGCCGGGCACAATTCCTGGAGAATTGTAGCCCATTTAAGAATTTCGCGAACAGACGCCGCTGTTGAAGGATAATTTTGTCTTGTTCCCGAAGTCTCGGCGGCGCGTTTAAATTGTTTGCGACATAATAAGCAAGCTCTCGTTATCTCGTTCCATCCCCGAGCTATGGAGATCACATTGGAAACATTTTTAGCTTATTCCGTCTTTTCCCTTGTTAAGTAATTCCACCACCGTAATTTTCTCATAGCTTCCAATTTTTCTCTTTTCGTTCGTACCCTTGGAGAAATCGAATTACGATCTCGAGCAACAGGCGCGATCGAGCGGAGTCCTCTTTCCGGCTCTGGACAGTAAATCGCGGCCACGTGTTCCGAAAACCTGTTACTTGCAATAGCTGTTATAAATCTAAGACGATGAATTTCAATTTCGATAATGCGCAAATTGTAGAACTGTCGCTTGTTCGTTTAGTTTGTCTCGTTTCGAAATGTACAAACCCGCGTTTCACTTTCTTAATCTCACACATATGGCTGCGAAATTTAAGCGGGACAGTTGTCTTTATGTTTCCGGTTTCCTGGCTTCTATGAACAGGGGACACCAGTTTACGACGATCTGTTTCTAGCGAGAAACACTTTACGAATTCGTGTGTTGTTTTTAGTGTACAAGTATTAAAATCCGTGTGTAGTGCACTTTTGGTTGATTTATGTTCATTTATCGAGCATAAATGTACGAGTAAATCATGGAACTTACTAGTTAACGAAAGGGAACAAGTCGTAAAACTATATAACCAACAGAACACATTTCTTGAACCAGAATATGTTGTTGGCTGATCGGAAGCTGTTTGGATGCCAGCACGATACGAATTGTTAAAAGACTGACATTTATTCTAATCAACGAAAACGTAACTTTAAAACGTTAATTTCGCAACTAATATTACAGTTGAAATAAATTTAAACAATGATATACAAATTAGTGCTGTACACTCAGAATACAGTTGCAACATTTTCAATTTCTTGCACGAAGATCATGTAGGAAACCAACACTGATCACCAAAAATCGAAAAATGATGCTTGTATCTGTTAAGACTCATACATTGGACAAGGCAGGATTGGCAAAGAATATTATTTTCGGACGAATTGAAGTATAATCGTATTTCTTTCAATGGATACATAAGAAGTAGAAGACTTGTAACCACGGTGCATTTCTCCAATTTAATTCTATCTTTCTTTTCGTCTTAATCGTTTTGTCCGTCACTGTACTTACGGGTAGAGAAACATTCTACCGGTCCAAACGAGATCGGACTCTAATTCCCGACCTGCCTCGACTCGTGGCCGCGATATGTGTTTGTTATCTCAGATCGGAGGCTCCGTACCCCATCGAGCCCGAAGATTTAAGACTGCGTGGCGGGGAGATGGTCCGCGCCGAAAGCGCAGCGAAAGCGGCCTGCAACTCGAGCAGGGCTATTATATTCGACGGGAATCGCAATCTATCCGCGGCGTTCCGTTTGAAAGAAAAAGGAAAAAATCGCTTTCGAGTTGAAACGCGAACGGTACAAGGGAAGGCCGGCGTAGCTGGTTACGCAACCCGTTCCCGTAATCGATAACGATCCTCGCGATGCCGGGCTCGCTCGTGTTACGTCGTTACGTCAGCGTAACGCGTATTTTTATCCTCCACGATTGACCAGCCGGCCGCGAAGGAACGCGCCTCGAGAACGCACGGTTCTGCTCCTCGGCAAACGAAGAAACGCGACGCTCCTCGATACCGGTATCGATCCCGGAGGCTCCGCGAGGCGGGCCGATTTAATAAAGCACCCATGCAACGCTCGTATCCCGCGCGTTTTATTATCACTACGCTCTAAATCTATCGGCGTATGGGAGTATCGACGCGGCTTGATTTTACGCGGCTCCGACGCCGCACGGAGCTGCCCGCTCGCCGCCGAGGAGGAAACGCGTCCTGGGCATCGAACGGCGCCCGAACTCTTTGCCTCCCGCTTCGGTCCGCGTAATATCGCCGGTTTTACGAGCAGGCGATATCTTTTTCCGCGCGATATCGTGTGCTTTTCGGATTGTCGTTCCCATGAAAGAAACGCTCCTCGGAGCGGCGCGGCGCGGCGTTCTGCTCGGCTCCGCGACGCGACGGCCAGGGGCCCTCTGGATACACAGGACAGGATATACGGCCGCAATAACGCCGAGTTCCGCCGTATAAATCTGAATACCTACTCGAAACACGTAAATCACCCCGATAAAATCCGGCCCACGACCGCGTTTCCTCCGTGTTCAACGCCGACTGGGAACATTAACTCCGACCACCGGCAACTTTACGAATCCCGGCTACTCGGGGACAAGGGATCTAGGTCTTCGCCCGCGAGCTTTCAATCTTACCGACGTCGTTCCGCTAACTATTGTTTGCACAAAGTCGCCCCAGCGTTCGCACTCCCGCCGTTTTCAACGATGCCTCATCTTCTGACACTTTGTTGGCCACGAAGAGGCCGCCGAGAGGCGTCTGGCTACAGTTTGCAGAAGATATCGGATCGCGATTCGGGGTACGATGACGTACGCTCTGCCGATGGTCCTCGAAAGTGTTTGGTTTCCATTAGATCGCTCGCATTTGGTACAAAAGGGGAAAATGACGTCGGAGGAAGAGATAGATGACTGTTCAACTCGTAATCCGTGCTAATGATGGGTTTAAGTTTCGCAGCCTTTGCGAGTAAGCACTTATTAGAGAACTGGGATCATTTTCCTCGATGACTCAATTATGCATCTTAATTAATATCGGGTTTTCGAAACGCTTCGAAATACTATGTACCAAATTTTGTAATTTACGATTGCTATACATTTGTGGGCAATTTAATCAATTTTATTTAGTTATTTATTTATTTAGTTCCATCGCGATATAAAATAACTGCGCTTAGTGCTCCTTAGTCCTAGTATTAATGGAAAATATCTATTAGAAATATGATACACATCCTGATATCATCAGTATGTCCACATTCGTCCTTAAAAGGTTAACTCCGAAGATCACCTACATTTTGAACTTTATTCTTCTCGACAACCTGAATCTTTCGTCAAACGATTTCCACCTACTTTACCATGTTTTTGACGACTCCAGTCAGTTGTTTGCTCCATCCTGCTTTGAATATTGTTTGATCAATAAAAGATGTATATTCAAGAAACAATATTTACAATGGCAATTAACGTATCCCAGTGTGATATATGAATGCAGTTACAGAAATTCATTTACTCGATAACGTCATGAGGGAAACAACTTTAGCAGAAGAAAATTTTAAGTAACTGACAGCGTCGATGCGTTCCTCGGGTTCTTCTATAAGTCTCCATAGCGAGAGGGGGTGCAATAAAGTTCAGGCACGGATAAATCCTAACAAACCTCTGAATTTTCCAACGTGTTGCTCTACCGTATCAGTTGTCCGATTAGACCCAGTAAGGACTTAGAGAAAGCTTTCGACCCGTCGCGTTGGGTTAATCACCTCGGCCAAATGGACCCATTAAAACCCGTTTACGTTCTCAGAACCACGAGCGGAGGGAATAAGCTAGGTGATCGGAAGTCGGCTCCTCCCGAAGCCACGATCGGGTGTCGAGAGAGGTTCTGGTTGTTTCTCTCGAATCGATGTGTGGTCCCCTTGTGCGGCGATACTCTCTTCAGCACTGATCCACGTAATAGCAATTGCGCGTGTAGCCTCGCAGACCCTTCCGCCAGCGGCATCGCACTTTGTTGCGACCGATGGGATTGCGTGGAAACGAAGAACACGGCACGCTGTTCCCCGTTATCCTCCGATAACATCTTCTTTTCGTGGGTCCGCGATTCCGGGGACCACTCGGACACGTGGTTACATTGTCGAGGCCCGTTCGGCCGGGGCCCGGCTCCCTTTTAATGCGAGAAGAATTGGGGGCTTGTTAGAGGTGGATGGAGTTTGAATGCGCGTGATTTATGATCGCGCGGCTGCGAGGCTGCGAGGACGTTCGGTTAATTTTGAGGCCGGGAGTTATTGATGATTCTATTCGGGAATTGCCTTCGATTAATTCGAAGCCGGGTCGTGGCTCGTTCGCCGACAATGGGCCGGGGCGTTTTCGGTGCGAGTCGAAATTTCGGTTTGTCCTCCTTTCGAGCACTCTTTCTTCGTCTCCGCTTCGGCGGGAAAAGGGTATGGGACCCTCCGCATTATAACGGCAGCCTCTCCAAGGAGAGCCGGCCAGATTGAAGAGGGCTTCCGTCGCGCATCGTATAACGCGAAAACCGTTCGAAAGTTAATTCGAAATTTATTCATGGACTCTACGGGACCACTAGCTGCCGACTCCTCTACATACATATATATGCGCTCGGGCATTATGAAGGTACACGTGGTCGGGTCGCGGTGTAGGCCTACCGGCGCCGGAACGAGGGTGAAGCCGAGCTTAAAAAGAACACACCGACCTTCTATGAATACGTAATTTTATTACGATTAAGAATTAAGTGTCGCCGATCGGTTGCCCGTTCGTATGCGGCCTCCGTGAAATTCACCCGGCCGAATTCGATTCGGCCACCTCCGTGAAATTCAACGGAGCTCCGACTTCTAAATCGCACAAAACGTCGACGGACACCTTAACGCGACGAATGCTCGTCTGCTCTCCCCTCGGAAAATCACGGTGTCTCGAAACGTCGCGGTTTCCACCGTATCGATGCGTCTCAGGTTCCTCGTTCTCCCCCAACGCGACGTTCCTCCCCTTTTTTTCCGCGAGTCGACGTCGCCGTATCTCCCCTGTTATGTATTATTTATGCCCGGATAGATCCCCGCAGAATGAATCTGATTCTTTCCGCGACTCGAGCAGACGGACGCCCGCGCCTGCTTCGTCGAGGAAATTTATTCGACACCCTGTATGCAAACGTTGCCTCCTCCTTCTCCTCCTCCTTCTCCTCCTCCTCCTCCTCCTCCTCCCCGCCATCCTCCTCATCCTCTTCCTTCAGTCGCTTCTTCGAATTCTACCGGAGGCGAGGCTGCCACGATCTAGCAGTCTTCGACGCCTGAAAAGAGCTCCACTTGTCCGATTACGTGACATCGGCGTGTTCCACGTCCTTCTCCCCTCTAATAAGTCTTTCCTGTAGATTCTATTCGCCGTTTGGTCCACCACTGCCAGTCAAAGACTCGCGTAATTCGACGATTCAAGTTCGAGAAGCGTATCGCTGCGATTATTGCGAGGAGCAGACTGCAATCTCTAGTTAACTGTTGGATTCCGGGTTGCCGGAGTCGAGGTCAGCACGTACCTATTAAAATTTCATAGAAAATTTTTATTCGGAGGCGTCACGAGTTCGTGCGATGTTGCGAAGATGTTACAGCGAATTTACGGAAAATGGTCTGGCTTACGATGTTTTTCAAACTGGTGTTAGAAGCGGAAAAGGTAGAAACCTCGTTTTCGAGATGGACAAGGCTATATTTATGAGGTGCAGGTCAAAATCAATCAGAATGTGATTATTAAGAACACGTTTTGGGTCAGTTGTATTTTCATTTTAAAACGGCATTTTAGCGAATAATAAGATAAGTTTTATGGATAACTTTTATACTAATTATCAAATTATTAATAGCGTCATTTGGTGGCCCACGGCTCATAGGTTGTAGTCACCTGTTCTAGCATTTAGAAGAAGTAGATCAGGTAGGTCATGATCAGACTCATTGGCCGATTCCTATTTAACATCGCATGTATGCACCTTTTCGAATTTTATTATCTCGTAAGCGAGGTATTAAATCTTAGCATTTGGAAGATTTTATTGAAATAAGTACCTGAAATTTGCAACAAATTCTGCAAAGATCGTGATTTTGCTGTACAATGTTGAATTGAAACAAAAACCATTATGCTGCTGTCAAAATTTGCAAGATTTAAAAAATAAGAGATTTCGTGTTTTTATTTATATATTTTACATGATTACCTGACAGTATGAAAACAAATATAATTAAAACGAAATGCCAAACTAAAAATTATGGACAAACTAAAAATGTTGGCAGCTGTGTATCGAATATTTAAGAGCCGTAGACTTCGAGCTGGTTAAAAATGCTACGAGACAACATCATTTTGCAGCGTAAAGTCTATTTTCTTCGTCAGGGTGGTAGGTTACCATCAAAAAATTCGTGTCACTCGCGATAGATACGCAAAGCTCCATTGCACCTAAGCAAGTTCCATTGGTCATCGAAGTAGGAACGCAAAGAGACGAATTTCCAGGACAGAGTTGGCGTCGCAAGTCGCCAGACATTCCTCGGCCGTCAAAGATGTTTCTATTTCTCATTCTATCCGTCCCTTCGTGTTGCTTCCCGTGCAATTTCAGCGGCGTGGCCGGCCGTTCGTACACACGCAGCGAGCAGAAAAGAACGTCTCCGCTTGGAGTCGCGTGCGAAGAAACTATCCCGCGGATACGTGACGCGAATACATCGGAGATGCTAATTGCGGGTAGAAAGGGCAAGCACGGAGGAGCCGCGAGACCAGGCCGGATAAAATATCGGGCGTGGGTCCGCGGGGACCGAACTTCTCGCCGGATGGGACTCCTGCAGTCCTTATTCGATGTAATTACAAGTTTCCCTCGCTCGTCAGCCGAGGGAAGCGATCACGGTTTGTTTCCGCGTGCGAAAAACGCTCCGAGGCCTCGCAGAATCAAAGAGATGCTTGTTCGGCGAAGTTCGGCCGGTCAGCGGAAGTTTCAATCGTGCTGTGAAGCGGCGGAATATAAATCGCGCGAGCAATCGTTCGACGCGAGCACACCGGAAATTCCTAGCCAGAGAAAAGTTGGTCGATCGGCCAGTGGTCCCGATCTGGGCGGACTTTGGGAAACTTTCCGCGACCCTTTTTCCCTGAGAATCCACTGGAAAGTTCCGGGACTGAGCTGGAGGCGAGCCTCGCTACCAGTTTGCGATCGGCGGCGGTTCGGTTTTACGACGGCGGAACGCCGCGTGACCCGGGCTCCCAACGAGCCAGTAACCGGCCCGAGTATCTTCTAATGATCGGGCCGATATTGCCCGGGCGACGTCGGCGTCGGGCGAATCTTCCCGAACGACGATGCACAGCGGTCAATTTTACCAAAAAAACAGAATTACTTTTAATAACGTATATTTGAGATTATATAAAATTTGTTGAGCAAAGACAAAAATTATTTCTTTATTATTACTTCAAATAAGATGACTAGAACAATGTGAACAAGTTCTGTTCTTTTTTATGTAATTTGTTTTCTTTAAGAACCTCGAAAAATGAAAAAATATAGAGTGTTACTTTCGGCTTCTCTATATGTGCATACTTCTATTATGTCATACATGTGAGACTCTTTAACCTTTTATACACTTTTATACAATTTATAAGAAGTTTTAATAAATTTTAGGAATTTGCGATTGTTTGGCGCATGAAATGTCCAAGACGTGGCACATACAGGCTTTTCACTAAAAAATTCTTCTTTTCGTAAATTTATGTATTATTATTGTACGAAATAAAAGCCGTTGTTATGTTTTTAAGCTATTGCGATCTTAATTGCACGCAAAGTTGAAAATAAATCACGTTCTGTCTGTAGTTTGAAGATGGCAGTGTTTGCTCTTCCTCCTAGAAAATTAAATTGTTAGCACCTACATTGTTTTCTACAATCGCTCCTCAATTGTAAATATTCTGAAGTGGGCAGGGATAGACAGCCAATTTCTTTTGCATATCATTCTAAATTACTTGCTTCAAAAAGTAACACCAATTTGAATGTTGACACGCATAGAGAACATTTTTAAGCAAAATCGAGCACTGTGCGATGGCAAGAACCGTTCTCGGGTACGTATTCGCAGTGGGATTCTGTCGGAAAAGTCCTCGAGCGAGTTTTTCGAGTGCACGATATGGCCAGGGGCTCCCATGGAAATCGGCTAAAGACCGATCGGAATAAAAGCGCGGCCCGAGTCAGCTCGCGTTTACCGTGCCGTAGCGGCTGTGAAACTGGGAACGCGTCGCGGAGAGGGAAAGAGAAAGGGAGCAGGTATGATTGAATGATCGAGCGAGCGAAGGTGAGTGAAAGTGAGCAAGAATGAATGAGCGTCGGAGAATGAATCGGGCTCAAAGCGGGCCGAGCCGGGCCGGTCGGATCCCAGCGACAAGCAGCTCGGTTTCGATCGCGTTACTTCGATGATCGTTTGATTGGGCGCCAGACTAGTTGGGACGAGGAGTTGTCGGCGACAGAGTAGCCAGAGTACCCAACTGGGTATCAAAAATTGGCAAGAATCCTCCGCGTTGTCCTTGGCACGCACGAAACTCGAACAGTAGCATGACTCACCAGGATACGCGCAATGTTTAGTTACGAGCTGCCCCACTGGAACAGAATGCCAGACGATAAATCCGATTTGAATACCTCGCGGCGTCCGAGCGACGAAATCCTTGACGAGATTTCATCTACTATATCGCATCACGAACAGAGACGAACTCGAAACAGGAAATGTGAGATTGCGCGTTCTTTGAGAAATCAGCATTGAGAAATGCAGCAAATTGCACTTTGGAGCAGCGGGAAAACTTTTTATCGGGAAAACTATGGTAAAAGATGCGTCAAGTTCGCGTGGCTTGTAGTATGGCGGGAATTAGAATTGTTATGTCATGGTCGGACTCGCCACTTGATTCCTATTGGACAGTATTATTTTTTTAATCTAATTATTTTTTGGAAACGTAAGCTTAAATGATAATTTTGATGAAATTTTCAGCATGCATGTATCGAGATCTATAAGAGGTATTTTTTAAATTTTCTTTACAGGCTGGGATAAAAAATGTCGAAAAACATGAGTTTCTTATTTTTTTTTGTCATTCCAAGTAATAGCAAAATAAAAACAGATGTTATAGTCGTTGTCTAATAGGCTAGTCCTGTCGTCTAAAAAAATGACCAGAATTTTTCTTTATCCACTCTCAACTGGCCTACCTGTGTTTATTTATTTCCAGCTCCCATATCCAATAAATGTATCGAAGGTAACATGGGATGGAGCAGCAGTACTTCCCGAGCCTAAACGGGTTAAGACTTCGCCGAAGATATTTCTGAAATATTAGGGTGTCTGGAGCTGCGGAGCTTGATTCGTCGCATTCATCGGAGCCAGTTCTCGCTTACGTATGTTGGTTACGTGGCTCCGCGGTATCGGGTTCGTGAATCGACTGGCTATCTTAAGTGAATAGACGATGATTACGAGTTCTCACGCATCCCCGAACACCAGAAGCCTCTCGTTATTTGTTATTTGACTCGCGAGCCGACCGATCCTATCGCTCGAGTGCCGTCTGCATGGTTATTCCGTCGAACCATTCGGAATCTGTTTCGCAGCCGGCTGTCGCGCCGCGCCGCGCCGTTCGCTTATTTAATTTCGCAGTTGAGCCGATAATTGATCTTGTCGCTCGTTCCTCCGCCTTTCTCGCGAGCGTGGCGCAATCCTCTTAGAGTCGAGGAAAACGAGAAACTCGGGGAAACGAGTGTCCCGTCTCTGGACGTCGTTGAGCGTTACTCAAACAAATTGCTCGTCAAAGGAAGAAAGGGCGTGCGCAGGGCCGGTTCAATTTCATAGCTGGCAGTGCGCGCGATCGTCGTCCGTATGTTCAGGGACCTGGCCGTTTGTTTGCGAGAGGTTTGCGAGAGGCCAGCGGCGACGACGACGACGGCGGCGGAAAACGTTTCGCCGGCGGTAATTGCAGAACGGGAGGTTGCGCGGCGGCGGCCACCCCTCCATCCGGTTTTTCATTTGGCCCCTTTTAGTGTCGACCTTAAAATAAACTTTGTAGCCCTGCGTCGACGTTGGCCGGCGTCTTCGTCCTCCTCGGCCGCGGTCGTTGTCGTTCTCGCAGGTCTCTGTACTTCTCTCGTCCTCGAACCTCCCTTCCCTACGCCCTCTCTCTCTCTCTCTCTCTCTCTCTCTCTCTCTCTCTCTCTCTCTCTCCCTTCCGCGCCGTCTCTCCTCTCTTTACGCCTCGTCACGCCAAGTCGACCGAAGAAGCGCGGCAAGGAAATGAAAGAGGGCTCGAGGCGGGAGGAGAGAAAGAGGAGAGGCGCCGCTCCGAGAGACACCCCAAAGAGTTACAGCTTTCAATTTAGTAGTGCAAACACTCGCCGCGAGTTAATATCTCCCTTCCATTTCCTGCTCTAACCTCGTCAACTCGGTCCGCGAACGAGCCCGTGGAACTTGTTGTCCGCTGTCCGGGACTCGAGTCGTGCGAGTCATCTTCCTCGGGAACGATTAAATCGAGCTAACTGGACCGTGCTGCTAACCGAATCGCGTCACTCCGCTCTGACCCACGTCCTTGTCGTCTTCGTCGTCGCGACTACCAGAGAACGTTACCTGCCCGCGACAGCGGCGATTACGTGTCCTGTTAATACGGCGACGCAAATTGGATACGGGCTGATTCGAAGTTGGACGGGCGGACAGCCCGCGAACTCGGCCGATTACCCACGAACGGAGACAAGTCTCGTTATCCTATTTCCGAGCCGAGGGTTTCGAAGTCCACGTTTGTTTCTTGGATCCAAGAGGATGCGCTGCGACCCTCGATAGGGCGGAATCGAAGACAAATTGACAAATCGCGAGTTATTAAATCCTGTGAATGCTAGGAAGGTGTGTTGCAAATTATTCTTAAAATTAACCCTTTGCACTCCAGGGATCTGGAGCGCAGTCATTTAAACTTTATCTTCAAACTCGAGGGCTCCGTTACAGAGACAATCAAGATAAATTTTAAATGGATTCGCTCCGGAGTCCAGCGCAAAGGGTTAAAGATACGTATTCCTTGAAGGTTCTAGGACGAGTGTCGAGAGGTCAATCACAGTCCTATCATCAGAATGCATCCCTGCCTTTTATTCTTTAACATCCGAACTGCGAACCTTTTTGACAAAAATATAACTGAGTATGTTTAGAATCATATCTAATTTCATTTATCGATTTATTTAGATCTACTAGTTCTTCTAGATACGTTAGTTTTTTTATAGATCTCAATAAAACACGTTAAGATTTATATGAATTCTCAGAAATTAAATGGTCAACAGTGTTTATACTCTGGGTTCTACTAGACCCGAGCTTTGCGCGTCTGAGTGCCAAGATAGCGGCGTGACCTGGGTCGCTTGCTACACTTAACCTTTAGTTACTCATATCCCGATTCATGCACAATTGTTGACGTGGAGTCTTGTAAGACACCAATATAATAACATTTCAATTTAAATGAAACAACTATTTCACTTTCAATTAATTATTTATTAACAATAGTGTGGTCTCTGCTAACATTTTTTGACAGAAAATTGTACATAAAATATAACATACAACAGAAATTAATTTTCGGAAAATAATCATCGTGTTTGGTAATTGACATAAATATCGGCAGTTTACGCATTTAATTGTTGTTACTTACAAAAACCATTAGATGACTGTCGCGTTGCTAAAAATATTACGCGAACAATCCACGGTATCAACCGTTATAAGTCTATAACTAAAGATGGCGATACCAGGTACGAATTACCCCATGCGAGTATTAAAGAATTATTTATCATATTTATTATAAATTAACAAAACGCAAAGTAGCGTCAGGTTATCGATCGCTCGTATCCCGCGACTACTGGACGAGAGTTATCCATTGCATCCAGTTTTCGTAACAAGTTTCTCATTTGGAGGAAGTTTGCAAGAGTAGTATACAGGGAACGTCTGTGTTGCAGGTCGCAGGTGAGCCTTGAAGATGTGATCGAGGATGCCCGCAGGACCGCGTGAGATCGTGATCGCCCCGAGATGGCCGCGACGCCAGTTCCTTGTCGCGTTTCAACGTGATCCCTCGAGGAGGAGCCAAGAAGGAGTAGGCGGAGGCGGCGGAGGAGGCTGAGGTAACACTCGGGACAGTGGACTTGGAGGAGCGATGCGCTGAGGGCTCGCCTCGAGCGGCTTCCACCACGGAGGAGGACAGACGCAGACAGCCAGCGCGCCGAGTCAGAATGGAGGAGGTTCGGGGCTCGCCGGCGCGGCGGCTTTCGCAGATCCTGGACCCGATCGCTCGGCTCGCGACGGATTTTGGTTCGAGCTCTGCCCCGTGCAGCCCCAGACTGGGGGTCCGGGCGCACGAGGCGTCGGGTACGATGGTGCAGACGGCCGGGCCGGTCGAGTCGGGGGCCCGCAGGCAGCCGGAGGCAAGTCGAGGGCTGCCGAGCGGACCGGAGAGCCCCCGACTGTGGCCGAGGCAGTTCCGGCAGGCGCCGGCCCCGCCGCCGCGGCCCAGACACGCGAACAGCAGCCAGCACGGAGCCCAGACCGGCCACCAGGCCCCCGGGGCCACCAGCGGCAGTGGCAGCGGTGGCAGCAGCAGCAGCCTTCAGCCGCCGGTGCACACCAGGGACTCGCCGTACGTGAACGTGCCGAATCTACTCTTCCAGAAGGAGAACAAGGGCTTCTCGGAGGCGGCGAGGAGCGCCGGCTACGTGGAGCTCAGGGAGACCAAGCCAAAGTGCAGTCCGTACGACTTCACGTCCGAGCCGTCCGGCCACGTGGAGTACGCGGACAAACGGACGTTCGCCGCGCAGACCGACTTCGACGGATACGAGAAGGAGCAGCACGTCGTCGGCCTCGCCAGGGCCAGGTCGAACTTCGACCCCGGGCCCTCACCCCAGAGAACGCCCCAGCAACACTTCGACCGCGCTTACTCATTCTCCGGAAGACAGCCGGAGCCACCAACCCCGGCCAGAGTGTTCACGGAAAACCGACTGTTCCTCGAGCAGCAGAGGAGCACCGCCGTTCCGGCGAGCTCGGACGCCAAGAAGGAGAAGCTCGAGAGCAGACCCGCTTACGGTTCGTCCAAGAGCTTCGATGGATACTCGACCGCCGTGGAGGATCTTAATTGGCAGGAGAGGTGCCTCGAGCTGCAACTCGAGCTACATAGAAGCAGAAGTCAGGCGACCAGGGTGCGAGACATGCTCCGTGAGAAGGTGAGCTTGTTTACTTTCTTCCCTTCCGCTCTCTTTTTTTGCACTCGTGGACGCAGCCCGACTTTCTCGCTAGGCATCTCGGAATGTAAACAGAACCTGGCGAAATGTACTAGAGGTCTAGAAATCGAGCTAATTCTGTCGCTAGACATATTGGTATGCGTAATAGGACTGTCCGAATGTACAAGATATTTAAACCAGGATACAGTCTTGAACTATCTTCAGTGAAACGCAGGGCTATTCATCTCACAGGAATCTCGAAGGCATGAGACTAGCTGGATATATGTGCTGCGTCCTCAAATATCGAAATGCGTGTAGCGAATTGAGCACTTTGCAATGTGACAAATAATAATATATTTGAAACTTGAACAATATAATAATTTAAAGTATAAGTATGAAACGTCGCACTGTGAGATGGTAGTAATGCATTCGGTATATAAATGTAACACGTTCTTTCTTTCACCGCTTCGCGATGCGTTCTGCTATGTTCGTGATATATCGTGGTCGTTATTACTCCGGTTGTTATGTTGCATGATCTAATTGGTTATAGGCGTGTCTAAAAATCGTCTTAACCTTTAACTACTACACCTATTGAAAGTTACGTAACCACTATTAGCGGTCTCGGAGGACGCTAATGCCTGTTACGTTATTGTTGACATAAAAGTGTTAAATAAAAAATCAAGATCAATTGTTCTTACTTGGCACATCAGTAATGAACAGTCCCGAGTATGTTAAACGAGTATATAAATTATATATTAAGCAAGTATATTAAAAACGTTCCATTTTTCTTACCATTAGAATGGATAAGTAATTAGTAGGTGTCTTAAAAACCGGCATACTAATTAATGGTCTTCGAGAAAATGTTATTTTCTCTACAGAGTAACAAATTGAATTCTTAGTAGCGTCCTGTCGATGAATTCGCTCACGGAGGTCGCGAAGTGTAGGTGGCACGCGCATTTTTGAAACCGTCGAGTGTCCCAAGTTATTCCAGCTGACCGTGACAAATCTCACGTTGGGTCAACTTGAGGTCGAAGGGAAGAAATAGAAATCTAGCTCGCGTCCGTCCGAAATTCATGCGATCAGGATGGGTTAGGGCAGCGTGCGGCCGGGAAATTGCGTTACCGTTGCACCGGCACCGGTCTGTAAAAAAAGGCAGCGGGACGAGATGACTCGTCTCTCCGCTCTGTCTCGTCTCGACCCATATTTTCCGGCGAGTCCGCGGGGACCAATCGCGTCAAACGATCCGTGACTAAACCAATAAGCGATCCCGTTCCGTGCCGCCGGCGAAACTGCCGCCGCTGCCCGATAACCATTCTGTTTTCCGCGTTACCTCGTGTTCGACGATCGAGTGGAGGGCTTCCGTGAAACGAGCCGGGTCGCCCGGAATCGTTCGGTATCGCTGCCCCTTGCTGCGGAAAATTCATCCGGCCAGAGCGCGACCGATTTCCGGATTTTCAGCTCCGCCGCTACGTTTCTGTGCGTCAGCGGCAACGCCGGCCTCGATTGGGATTCTGCTGCGCAGGATATTTCTGTTTATCAACGACACCGATACGATCCCGAGCTATTCTGCAGTCTGCAAATTCCAGGACAAAACCCTTCTCGCGTCGCCGCGATCTTTTCATCGCCAGGTCACGCTCTCGCAGACCTTTCCACTTATTCTGTTATTTTCTGGCTTCTTGTGAAAATATCGCGGCCCCGTTCCAGATCTATATTTCTCTGCATGAACGCAAATGTTTATGCTAGGGAGACCATAGAGTACGAGTTAGAATTGTTGAAGATCCTATCGAAAGAAGAAGCATCCCAATGAAATCTTGCGAAAATATGGAAGTACCATTTTAGATTTATATTTCTCTGCATCAACTTAAAAATTTACGCGAGAGAGACCGCGTAGCAGAATTTAATATAGACCCTGTCGAAGGTGTAAGCTTCCCGGTGAAATCTTTTCTTACGAAAACGTCGCAGCATCGTTCCAGATACACATTTCTCGGCGGCAAAGTAAAAAATTTACCCGAGCGAGTAAGCAAGCGAGAAAGAGACAGCGAGAAAGAGACAGCGAGAGAGAGAGAGAGAGAGAGAGAGAGAGAGAGAGAGAGAGAGAGCGTAGGGCGGAAGCTAAAATCGATCAAGATCCTATCGAAAGGAGGAGGGGAAAAGAAGCATCCCGACGTATCACGGTATCGATCGCGAATAAAATTGAATATGGCGAGTGAAATAGTTGAAAGAGCCGCCATTCGCGATACGAGCCGGAATATACGGCTCGCCGCGCCGCGGAAAGCAGGCTTTAGCCCATTCCCCGTTCTCCTTGGCGCGCGCGCTATTCGGATCGAAAGCGATGTGGAACCGGTCCTCGTTACGATCCAGGAACGATTTATATCGTTCGCGGGCGGTTTTATTCGACGCTCGACATACGTCAAATGAATTGCAGAAGGGTCAACCGTGTCGAGAAACGAGGGGGGCAGCGAACGGCGGGAGCAAAGGGAGGGAAAAACCGCCGCTTAGGTACATACGTCTTTAGTATGCACAGTCACGCGTCACGATTTAACGCGGCTACCCCAGATAAGGCACATAGCCGACGGTGTATGGGGTGCGGGGGAATGGTCTCTTTCGTTCTTCAAAACCCCCTCGTGCCTCTTAAACGGAATTGAATCACTTACCAGACAAGGAGTCTCCGCCAGGTATCGTTTATGCCCCGTTGTTTTACTCCGCGCGACTCTTCCCGCCCTTGCGTCGTTAATTAGCTCTCGATGCGACGGCTCGCTACGACTTCCGCTTATCAATCTTTCCACATGTGCCCCCTAAAGCCTCGTTCCCATCTTCGTACCTCTCCGAAATTACTTCCTGGGACGCATCGTTCTCTTTGCACAGCTCTCTACACATCGTATCCGATGTACATGCAACTGTGTCGGCTAGATTTTACGCTTCCTAAAACGCTGAGTTTCGAATAACAGCTCCAAAAATTCCGATAATATTGAAATCATTTAATTAACACGCTCGCTACCACCGTCGCAGATGTGCGATGTGTGTTCTTTATCAGTTTATGATAACGTACTGCAACAAATTTGGAAATAGATTTAGGGTCTAGAGATAATTACATTTTTTGCTTTTAGTTATAAAAGCAAAAAAGTTATATAAAAAGTTATATTTTAGTTATAATTAATTTGTTTCAGTTGTAATGAAATAAAAATACTTCGTATTTAAATTGATTCTTTTGCTTATGTCCTAAACAGCCCCACGTCCATTTGAGAATATATTCTAACAGAAAACACTTTGAGTTGTGGTGGAGGATTTTCTTCTTTGACTCTGATAGCGAGCGTGATAATGAAACCGAAACTAGAAAGTTAAAATTTGCCATAGGAAACATTAGTTTAACTATTTGATATTGCAAAGATCCTATAAGCTTATTTCTAACAATAAAAATGAATTTTCAAAACTAGTCAAAAATTAATGTTACCTACATATATTATATGTGACCGACGTGGCACTTAGTGCATTAACCTTGCGATATCTTCGATCGAAAAATTCGATTGTCCTTAGAGATTCATTTTAGAACCAATTAAAGATTAAAAGTGACCGATTTGTCTCATCTCATCAAAGTTGTAAGATCGCATTTCTTTAAACATTACTATAACAAATATTTAAACAAAGAAATTTAGTCACTTATTTTTCCTAAAAGCATAATTATAATTTCAATAGTTCTAAAATAAAACATTAAACGGTACTCATTAAACCGCCGATGGTACGTTCAGTGTTAAATGAGAATACTTCAACTTTTATCTGATACGACAAAAGCACAAACGTGTAAAATAAAATAATTCGATCATAAATTAAAAATTAAAAAGTCGAATCGGACGGTTAGTTTGAATTTGGCTCGTAACAAAGATTAAGAAAACGTTAAGAGACCAAGCCTGGGGCAGCGAGGATTCCGGGATTTATAGAGTGAAACGGTACTGGGAAGAATGGAATTCCGTGGCAGAGAGCGAGCGAAAGAGCCACGTAGGGTTACAGGTCACCGAGTCGCGCTCGATGGCGATTCCGTGGCTGGTCTCCGGCATTCCTCGAACTACCGGGAACTCTATCCGCGTTCGCTCTCTGGTTCGTTACAAGGTTCTGGTCTAACGAGACCCGGTGCAGCCTCGTTCGTTTTGCCTCGCTTTGCCTCGTTCGCCTCGCTCGCCTCGTAGTTGTAAAATCAGCTGACGCGAGAGCTCGGTGAGAGGCGGTCTCGAGGCTTCTTATCGGCTTCGTATCGCGCCTCCGAGTCGAACCCCGTTACGCGTTCGCTTGCATCACTCTCGGATCGTTGTCCTGATTGACGTAACGTTTGTTTACAACGCTCGCTCGCGGCCGTATTCGTTCCCGGCGATTACGAGCTCTCGAGCGGAGTCACCGCGGCTCCGATTCGCGTCTCGTTCGAGCTGAATCGAGCTGGCTTCTTCGCGAGAATAGCTCCTTACGCCCGGCCCTAATTACCAAGTTCCCGCGTAATGTTTAATAACAACGCTTCCGATGGGAAACTTCCACGGTACTGCTTCGTTCGTTAGTCGCCGCTCGAACTTCTTTGTTCGCGCGCTTGTTACCACCGCAGCCGCCCTACCTGGCTAAATATGAACGAATGGAGATTGGATTATCTTGTACATGGGATCGTTGCCGGTGGGAACCCTCGCCGCACGGTTTTTCAGATTTATTCCTCCGAGGGATGCAACGAATCTGCTCCGAAAAATCAGCCGCGTTGCTTCTATCCGTTCGGGTGTCGGGCACGAGTCCAGAAACGAATTGTATATTCCAATTAGTTTCATCGAGTGCCGAGGATGCAATTCCCACCGATCTTCCCGGTCGTGAAAGGCCGCAATCTCCGGGCACCGAGGTTGGCGTTTCTTGCTCAAGGTCGGCGGCATATCCCTCGTTTCCTGGTCTCGGCGCGGCACACGCAATTACGGTCGATCGTCGGAGTGCTGGGGTCGCGATCGCGCGATGAATTTGCGTTGCGAATTTGCGTGGTCGATCGATGATCGTGCGATGAACGTGCGAGCCTCGATGCGCGCAGTGGAGGCTCCCTTCGAAATTGCCCACGTGCTCCGAGAGTCGACCTTTCGTCGCGTGACAAGAGCCTACATTCCTTGTTCACGGTCGCGCCACGGAAATAGTTGAGCCGACGCGGTTGCGAGGGCGAGGGCGGCGCCGGAGATAGCGACAGGGTTCCAGGGAGAACCGCAGCCCGGCTATCCAGCGTATCGCGCTCTTTAATGCCTCTTCAAAGGGCATTAACGAGTAACAGCCTCGTAAAAAAATTAACAGCACTCGCGCGTTTCCGGCGCGATACGATTTCCCGGAAGGTTCGGGGCTGTCCGCACGCTAGCGACCGCGGTCGTTTCGGAAAAATAACGGAAAAACGCGCGGCCCCAAGGCGGAGATATACAGGGTGGCCCACCTAAGCGTTTCCACCGCAATAACTCTGCCAATAGTGATGTTGCAAAAAATGTTCTCATATAACATTTGACTGGTATCAGGAGACGAATACAAAAGTGCAAAAAGTAGTCCTTTTACAGGGTCATTTTTACAGAGTTTTCAAGACCAGTGATGCCAATTTTTAATATTTCTTTATTGTATCGTGTAGCTGTATGTAACATGTATGTGACGTTAGTATCCATTCAGACATGACTTTACCACCTTATTGTCTATCTTTTGTATGCTACACGATGCACTAAAACGATTATGCACTTGCATGCAAACTAATATCGATCACCTGGAAAGATGATCTTGAAAAAATCTACATTTTGCATTGTATTCGTCTTTTAATACAGATGAAATTTTAAATTGGAAAATTTTTTGGAACATCATTATAGGAGGAGTTATTTAAGTGGAAACGTTTAGATGGATCACCTTGTATAAGGGCGTGTTGGAAAAGTCTGGGAAATGAAAATGAGAAGGAACCTGGGCTAATCGGAGCTTCCCGGGGAAATCTGCCGCTGTTGCCTCGATGGTCGTTCGTTTTCCAGTTCGTGACCGTCTTCAGCGACCGAGCGTCTCGAATTATCTCCGCCGCGGAAACGCGTCCCCGCTAACGACCACGTAACCCTTGCCCGCTCCCGAATCCGCGTCGAGATTTTCCTGCGGCTCCTTCCCGCGCGCTTTCCGAAGCCGAGCGTTGTCACGCGTTAATGCAGACAAACTATGGGGGAAAAGGGTGAGAACGGAAAGGCTGGCGAGCGTGTATGCGAGTTCGACCGAGGGTGGCGAGCCGGCGAATGAAGCGTTGACGAGAATTCGGCGAGCCGCGCTCAGTCGGAAATTATACGGCCGCCTCCACGGGCCCGCCATCGCCATATTTCGACGTTTTTGTCTGGCCACCCTCGTCCTCCCTCCACCGGTCTTCCGGCCACGGTTTTATTCCCACCCCGAAAACATCCAGTTAAACGGGGAATCGGTAAATACAGCGCGTCGGACCCGCCGATCAGCGTGTTTCGTCGCCTCCTCGATTCTCTTCGTTCCAATTGTTTCTCCCTTTGATCGCGGCAAAGCGGCGCGATTAATATTGATCGACAGCGAAGCATCAGCAGGAAACAACTGGATGAAATTCATTGTTCAATTCTGTCGGCGGTTTTTAACAAGTTTCGCGATCGCGTGGGAAATGAAGAGTCGGACACCTTTTACGTCCATGGAAAATTCAGGGTGTCGAAAAACATATACTTTCTCATTGCTCCAACGGACTTACAACTTTATACCAAACTGATGTGGTATCTGTATGTATATTTCGGATATAAATGAAATTCTTTATGCACTGCTCGCAGACAATATTCTTTATTTCGCCGTATTACAATGTGCTCTCCTCTGCTGCAAATCAATCTCTCTATTGATTTCAGCCGCTCTTGTCAATTACTTGAGATATCACTGCCTTCTAATAAATACAGCCAGTAAAATAAATGATAAAGCGACTATACCAATTCTAAACAAAGTATAAACGGCGTTACTCTGTTTCATAGAAAAGTTATCTCAGCGTCGGCTTCAAAGAATTGTTTTTTGAAAAAAACGGAGATTACCGTACGGAGTCCATCGGGCGGAATAATGGCCGCTTTCCGCGTTTGTTTTCCGCGAACAAGTAAAGTTTGACGTTCGAAGGCCGAAGCACGAAATGTCCTCGATTCGATGCAGCATTCTTGAAACGGGATGACAGCCGCCGGATCCTCTGACGTAAATCGCCACGCGGAACAAAGAGACACGCGCATTTAAACGGACGAGTACAATAGCGCACTCCGACATCCGAGCGGAATAATACATGCAAGAATCCACAGAACGGTAGGAAAAGGGTCGTCCCGTTTCCGACGAATAAATTACGAGCAGAACGTTCTAGGAGCCGTAGGTCCGCGTGCCGTCGCGCGGTATTAAAGCCAAGAAGCATTATGCTCCGCTGAAAATGCCGCCCCGTCGAAGTGCCGCGAAGAAGTTGATGCAATCTTCGCGGGGGAAGAACATTTCGCAGAGTCGACTGCTCTCGTCGGCCATTCGGTCCCTTATGCCCGCGTATCTTTCCTGCCCGTTTCAAGTGTCGTTTTGCATAGATCCGGGCCGGGTTCTCCGGCCGAGTAATGCCGCGAGGCTGGACGAGAGGCTCGTCTTAATCTTCCTTAGAATTTCTAATTTACTGTCGGCCCTAACTTGGCCCGGCGTTCCTGCATATTTCGTATCAACTTCATAATCCTTCGACGGAACGGCCTCGGGCCCCTAGGCGGAGAATACGAGTGCATATTTCGCGAGAGTTCTACTCGATAAACCCGAAGTTATTAGAATTTAAAAGACGCCGAGAAGGTCGGCCGAGTGGCGTGATAAATTTTGATTGGCCATAAATTGGATAAGCTTTATTGGATCGAGAGATTTTCGCGAGAAAACCGTTCCGCGTTCGTGTCGGAGCCGTCAGCAGTTGACATGGCAGGGGCGAGATCTTTTCGATAGTTATCGGGTCGGCGTTAGGCGTTCCGATGGCTGACTCTGGATAATGCGGTCGCCTATCCAGCCGTGACACCTGTGAGAGCTTAAATTGCGGAGCAACGACGGATCGCCTCGAAATTACGAACAATCGTGTCGCGCTCCCGACACCTCGTTATCTACGACGATGACAGCGCGCGGGCCCGGCCGAGCCGGGCTCGCAAACACCGGCGCACGTGCGTACGTGTACATAGGTACCAGCTAGAGATATTGTTCGGCCCGTCCTATTAATATTGCATTCCGTCGGAACGGTGTGTACAGCGCCGCGTCCCACATATAAAGTCCGTATCAATATTGATTCGCTGCCGACGACGGCGTGAATGGAGGGCCTCCGAGCAAACAGACGGGCCTTCCGCTGCGCGGATTTCAAAAGCCTGCTCTCTCGGCTCGGTTCGGCTCGACTCCGCTCCGCTCCGCTTCTCCTCGTCGCGGGGCGGCGCGGAGCGACCCGGCTACGAGCGAGACCACCTCCGATCCGTGGGGAAACTCCTTTCCAACGTTTTCAGACCTATTTACGGATGAAACGGATGTTAACTTCGCCTCGCTTCTCGCACCTCCTCCCTTCTTTCTCCTTCTCTTTTGCCTCCGCCTCCGCCTACGACGCCGCGGGAGCGGAAAGGATATTGAGGACTTCAATGCCGAGCCTTCTGATTGAGCATTCGTGACGCCCTTTCACGCACTTTCAACGAATATTGAAAATTGAAGGCTCCTCCGCGGGTATTTTCGTCGCTTCGACGGCCGCGCTTTCTCGCTCCCCCCTCCTCCTTTCTATTCCACCGACACCACGTTGCCATCGACGCATCCTCTGCGACAGAGGCTCCGCGTTCCGAGTAACAGAAGCGTATCGGCGATCAGAGCTCAATAACCTGTAAACATGAGGAGATAAATTGTTGATGTTCAAGGTGAAAACTTGAGACTTCGTGAAAACGAATTGGATGGCAGTGTTCAGTTTTATCTATTTATTTAATTATTCGTTTATGGGAATAATCCATTAATATATGGGAATTAATAAATTTGACTATAGTAAATGCCGCCCAATAGGTAAAATATACGTATTTTCAAATTAAATCACTATATATATTATATTCTGTAATCGAAAGGGTATTTTACCAGTTTAATTAATAAATAATAATAATTGTGGTTCTGATTATCACTTTCGGTATTTGTTCCCATAATATCGACAGTAATATTGAAAGTAGTTTGTAAATTATAACGAAACAGAGAAATCGAAAAATACCGGTATAATAACGACACTATACACTACGGTAGAAATACCTGATTTGAAGGCTAAAAGCTCACTTTTCCGCACGATGTACGACCCGTCGATCTAATTTCGTCACACTTCCGGCCAACCCGCCACATAATTTCCGTCAATGAATTTCGACTTACCGCGAGAAGCCTCGACGAGTAACAACAATCGGAAGCGAAAGTCTCCGAGGAGAAAATGCGACTATTGTGCCGGGAACTTTTGTGCTTCGTTTCCGATCCGGTGGAGAATGAAGAGAATGAGCGCACTTGGGCCTAGCAGGAGGCTTGGAACGGGATTCAACGAGGCCGCACTTGGCGTTCGCGCAGGGGTTCGCGTCGCCGCGTTTGTAAAACACGCTCCGGAATTTCGGTAATTCCGGGGCGGGCGTAACGAGGCGTTTTGTGTGGCCCCCGACACCTTCGGTGTTTGCGTTCCGCGGCCTCATTGAATTTGTCGCGCGACGCGAATAAAATTCGACTGTCGGAATCGGGCCGGAGCCCGCGGACAACAATTCACCGGCGGAACCGTTGTGACGATGCGCTCAGATTGCGAAACGTTGCATAATTTCCATCGACCAGCCGGAGTCGCATCCGAACGGGATAAAAACGTCCGAGAAAGAAAACGTAGCTCGCGTGTAACGAACGGTTCCGCGCGACCGGCCATCGGAACGCGGCGCTGTCCGGGCCTTCGTGACCAGAACAAAGAAGTTCGGCGTCAGGGGGCAAGACAAACGACGGGACACGACTGCGGAATAATTGCACGGGCAACGCTGCGCAAATAAAGTAGACCGAGGAAGATCGTGGAAACCTTAAACACCGCTTTACCGCCGGCAGACATCATATACTGGAATTTCTGGACAGTCCATTAGCCCCTGACTCGGACTCCGCCCTTTCGAACTTTCGGACCATTTCCAAGAATCTGAATAACAAAGTCGGAAGTGGAAGCGTTCGCTGGCTTGCGGGGCCACTAGTCACCCGAGAAATCGTTTGTGTAGTTTACTGTATAGTAATTGCTTCGTAAATGCAATCTATTCAGGAGTTACAACTTGCAGTTGCGAAGCCACAGCAGTTTCTTTTACCTTGCTGAGAAGGATTAGACCTCCAGCAAGTACAGAATTCATTCTACCATATTCGGGTCTAGTCTATCAACATGCAATTACAGATAGATAAATTCGCAAAGCGTGGAAGTAGCATGTTTCTCTTTTTTGGAATTTGCCTTTTCACCGTAAGTTCTAATAGGCTTAACTCCTTCGGCGATCCGTGAAATTCTAGAATATGGTCTAAAAATTCTATGGTTAAAGGTAACGCAGTATTATTATTTAACGAGAATAGAATCAATAGGTAAAATATAATGGCGTACAAGATATTCGGTATACGAAGCGACTCAGTTTTTAAAAAATGTTATTGAGCAACATCAATTAACTATCTACGTACGTTGATTAGCATTTGCTTGTCTCTAATAAATTTCTACATAAATTCTACAAAATTTATATTTATAGTACGCTAACCTTTTCTTTGAAGTTTAAATATTAATAATAGAATGTATAAATAGATTTCGCTTTAAAGAACGCGAATAACATTCACATTTAGTGAATAACATTCTAAATTCTTATTAAGAGTTTGACACATTATAAAGCGAGATGTTAATAGGTTAACGGTTGTTTCACAAGTAAGAAGAACGTAGACAAACATAATGGAAAGTTTGCAGTAAACTATCCCAGTAAACTTTTTCAGACATCTTTGAACGAGTTCAGAAGGGTCGTGAGTGACCCAGCATTTCTGAGAGAGGATCGCGCAGGGGTTCCGTGGGAGTAGCAAACACCTCGGTTTCGTGGACGAGCCGCTTTAATATCGACCGCAGGGTGCACGTTTCCTCCGTTTTTCCTTTCTCCGGCTCTATCTCCCCGCTGCCCTCGAGTGCCTTCGCGCCGTGAATCTTGGCTTCATCTCCGGCGGTTCTTCTCGAAAGGGAGAGACCGAGAAAGAGAAAGATCGAGCGAGAAAGGAAGAAGTGACTTATCGATACCCATTGCGTACCCGGCATTATGCAACAGGGCGCGGTGGCGGAAAGAGAACGGCGGCATTCCGGTGGCTCTCTATTGATACAGATGACGGCCTCGTGCGCCGAACCACCCCTGGGAGACCTATACGATTCAGCCACCCGTTACATTACCGTGAAATATTCCCCATTATCTTGATTTGTATACGCCGCGCCCAGTGTCCCCGCAGCGTGTCCATCGGCTTGTTGATTCGCTCGCGCTCCGCTCATTAATGTTTCATCGTAATGGATCGGTCGATTATCTCGCGCGGCCGATTCGTCACGTCCCTCTTCCCGTTCCTGTTCCCGTTAGCCGGTTTCCGCGGATTCTTCTCCCTGCCCCGCGACACCAGTTTAATCGTCCTAATCCGTCTCGTTTCGCGCTTCCACGCCGGTGGTTTCCTCCATCGGAGCTTTTGCCGAGCTTCACTGTTTGCAAACGAACCGGGATCGAGTCGCGCAACTTTCGCAAAACCGCGTCCCCGAGTTACGGGCAGCTTTGAAATTGTTCGCCGAACGGGTGCGTTTTGCACGAAAACCGCCAGCCCCGTTTTCTAGCGGTGCCTGAACGCGATTGTTATTTCCTGATAGGGTGTATCGTGACTCTTAATCCCCTGCGATACGATTTTGTTCACAGCTACGTTGATTAACTCTTTCCCTTGTCCTTATTTATGGTCGAGTTAAATATCAAATAGTTTTGTAACTGACGATGTCTACATTTCTTTTCGCTCTTAGAGCTTGATAATAAAAATATCGAATTTTGTTTCGATGTAGAAAAATGATTAACATTTGTATTTAGTAAACCACGTATGAAATCTTCGTTTCGAGTCTCATTACATCGCAACTGGCTAAGAGCATTCTACTCGCGGTTCTGCCGTCGTTTATAAAATAACTGGAAACACGCACAGTATATATTCCATTAATTCCATATTCCGGAACGGAATAACGTTATCGATTGAGCATATTATTCGTGGATTTAGCGTAATATTCTCGAGTTTGGCTTATTACATTTTTGCGAGATGCCTCGAGGCGGTCGTTCCGAGGGAGAATAACCACGCGCGTTTCGGTTCATGGGTCAGACAAAAGTTTTCCGCTCGAGGCGTTCCAGCCGGTTTGCGGTGGTTTGCGGTGATTTGCGGTGGTTTGCGATGGTTTGCGAGCGAGTTGCCGGCAAACGTCGGCCCGGTTCCGGGTATCGTTTATCGGTTCCCGACGCCTCATTTTCTTCCGGCACTCTTTGTTTCCTGTTTCGCGTCCGCTCAGACGGTAGACGGCGTTGGCGAGGGCAGGGCACCACGCCAAAGACGCGTCACCCGAGGAAGACTGCAGAAGGGTGTCTCTAATTGGTCCCATCTAAGAGCCGGGTCTCAAAGAGAACTCGCCGGTGTGTTTCCGTGCGTCTCACCCTCCGCGAACGGCATCTCGCTTCTACGCTGGTCTACACACGGACAGAACCCCCCTGGCAAACGCTCGCGCGGAAAACCCAGACACAGAGCAGTCGCAGACGAGGAAGATACAAGCCGTGAGACCGGCGACGTGTCCGCGGCTGCGACTCGCACGCCGACGAGGCGTATCTGGCTCGTTTTCAAAAGCCAAAGTCCTTTATCTCGTTCCGTTTCATTTCCTTTCCCGCCGCGGCCCGAGCTACGCGGCCCTGTCCCGCGATATTTATCAGACTCAACTTTTGCGAATTAATATCGGCGACAGCCTGTTCAAAATTCGACGTCGGCCGCCTATTTTCGGAACGAGCCGTTGTTTGTTTTCCACCGTAGACGCCTTCCTCCGTGTCCCTTTCTCTCGCACCTCCCCCCTCTCTTTCTGTCTTTTGAGCTTTCCTTCGTAGTTCGCAAAGGTCTTCGCGAAGTCGCGTCACAGGGAACGTGGAACATCTTGCTAGCTTCGGACAAACGATACTTCCCAGAGGATCGAACTATGCGGGGTTGGTTTCTCTTGGCGCAGACTATTACACCCGCTCGCTTGTATCCGATTCCTTCGAAGTTCCGGGATGTTGGAGAAAAGCAATCGACTTGATAGGCGATGGACGGCGAGTCAAACTTCGCGCATTTCGCTTGTCGATCGCTTTGATCTGACGCGACGTTGCTTCTGGGCTCTGACCCCCTTTGATTCCTATGGAACCGACTAGGCTATACTTAGCATTTGTATTCGGCGGATGACGTCTCTTTGCCCGGAATAGCGGTTTGATTTAGATCCCTATCTCCTCTTACGAGATCGGGGGTGAACACCCTTAACTTCGCGAGAGCTTCTCTCAATTTCTGTAAAAGACATTGTAGCGACCGTATCTTGGCTCTACGATCTGCAATTTTTTCAGAATTTTTGTTATTATTATTTAGTAATTAAACTGGCAAAATATTCCTTAGATTACAGAGTATAATATATACAGCGATTTAATTCGAAAATACATAATGTAAATTGGTGCAGAAGATTTGGGAGTCACAGAGAAAGGCAATTTTAATAACCATAAAGGGTGCAGTGAGTGTCCTCTCTTAGGAGATAACGGCGTCTAAGGGACGAGCAAGGAGATTTGCAATTTTCACATGGATAGAGAAATAATAATTTAATTAATTTATTCGGAAAGCAATTTCGATTTTTCAAGGGGAAAACTTAATAATACTGACTTTTTAATATTGACAGTAAATTTGATTCATTGCTGTATTGATCAGTTTGTTCTATAATATTTTATCATTTTTCTAGTAACGTTAAAATCCCGTGCCTGTAGAAAGTCCTGCTCTTTATTGGCAAAAGTGTTGAATACATGTATGTATCATTTATTTAAACATAAATATAAACGTTTTTATACAAAATATTCAATGTAAAATGAGAAATTATCGTTATTAAACGTTTGTTGACACGAATTAAACTGTAAATAATTATTCGCATCGCTTCTTAGTACTGCTCTCCTGTGACTACATTTTACACCGAATGCACGTAATCCAATTTTCGCTAGGTTTCGCTGTATGATTACGATGTATATGTTACATGAAGAACAAAATTACTTTCCGACCGACCTAATAGATCCACGCTGATACGAGCGGAGGTTTGCACCAGGCGTCGCAATCACAGAAACGCGGGCTATTTTATGTACCTTAACCGCAAAGCATCGCGACTCTTCCCCTGGAACTTCATATCCCGAGAACGCAAACACTCGATATTGCTGGCGACTTGTTACAACGTTTACAAGTAGTCCTATTAAAACTGTCTCGTCGCGGAGCGTGAGTTACCAGAGCAACGCAGACTTCAGCCTGAATTCGCAGCAACAGGAGTCTCTTGTAGTCTAGCGGTCGCTAATGAAATCGGGGAGCTTTCGGCATCCGGATTTCGGAAGGAAATGGCACCCAAGTTGACGATTTTCGACGGTTTTCGAGGATCTTCGTGGGTTCGCCTCGGGTGTCGACTCGTTAGAGCCCCGGTCACCTGTGTCGTATATTTGCCGCGTCCGTGTGGGTTCGCGCATTCGCGCGCGCCTGTCAAGAATCTCTCTTTGAGGTAGACAGGAAAGCACGCACACAGGGAGAGCCGCGGCCGTGAGAGCGGCTCGACTCCGTTCCTTTCGTGGCACGGAACCCTCAAAAGTCCCCCGGCCCTCTCGTCGCGGGTACTCCGACGACAGAGGGACGAGAGCCACGCATACGGCTGTATATAAGGTGTCCTTTCATCTGTTCTACGCGAGACCTAGCTAAACAAATTATGCAACTCTTTGCTGGAATGTTTCCGTCGCGTCGCGTCGCCGGCTCGTGAAATATTCAGCATTTTATTCCGAAATAATTCACCAACCCTTTCATTCCCCGCGATTTAACATCCCCGATGATATAAACATTTCAATCCCTTTTTCCCCGGGAAAATCCTTCGCGAGCTTCCGTCCCTTCGAAGGCGCTCGCCTCGCTCTCCTGTCACCGCGAGGGAGAGAAACTTCCGTCCGATTTCCCGACGAGAATAACTGACCACCCTGTAGACACGGATACATGCACGGTCTCGTCGACAGAGGGAGGGACGCGAGGAGCGGGGAGCGAGACGGAAAATTACAATCTGCGAACTGCTCGTTGTAACCGACGACTACGTCGGATTGCATGGCACCGAGGAGCCCGGACATCGTGTCCAATTAGTAGCCAAGGCAGCGTGAAACTTTAACGAAATTCGAGTTCGGAGAATTCGCGTCTCAATTAAAACTTCGCGATCGACCGCGGCGGGGACACTGGGAACCGTGTCCCCGAATCGTGCCGAACTTCCCCACGATTTTTAGATTCCCAAGCTTCCCGACCAGTCATCGACGCTTTTAGCGGCCCTCTCTTGAAATAATCGTCATCGCGCCGTGTGCCAAACTCTGTTCCGTTCGAATTCGTAAAACGGCCGAAATCTATGCCGCGGGGACGCGCCAGAAAACGGGCTCGAGTTTCCGATATTTCAGGAGCCCCTCTCGATTCGATCATCGAATTAAGGGAAGGTCGGTGTAATCGAATGGTAGAGGACTCCATATTTTCTCAATTTTGCTGAATGTGCTCTAGGGTATATACAGTGACTTATTTTCTGACACAAATACTGCTAGCGTGAACTTTATTTTCTACAGCAAGAACTTTGACACTCAACCTCTTGTTCTATGATTTCTTTAAAAGCTGCGTTGGTTTGAACTTCTTTTTATCCTTGACAATTTCCCGCTGCAGAAGTTTCGTACACAAGATAAAAGTATTTACTATAGCCAACTATTAATAAAAATAAATATAACTTCATTTCGGTTTAGTTCAACTCGATGCCACTTGCACTCCGACGCCATTTTAGCTGTAAATCCAATATCGTTTTTCTGATCTACAGTATTTTTACTTTAAACGACTTAGTGCATTTTTAAACTAGGAGTAATGCTAATGTAAAAATTGCGGGAGCAAAAATTGCGGTTAATGATATTCATGTTTTACATATCTGTTCGAAATCTTCTGACACGATATTGTAGGTCAACTTATTAACCTTTCGAGAAGAAATGTCAACGTAGCGACATCAGTGACGAAGGACGTTCACGTGCTCTATAATTCTTTGATAAATAATCTAGTTTTCTAGGAGAATATTCTCGGTCCTCGAAAAAACCCTCGTCCGCAAAGGATTAAACCCAGTCAAAGATTAAACGAAAGTCTCCAAGCGTCGTATTTCACCGTTTACCGTCGACACTTGAAATCCGCAGGCCATTAAAACTGGAAAGACGTCTGCAGTATTTGAAGTCTCGGAATCGTAGATCTGCGGTGAAAACGGACAGGTTAATAAATCCCTCGAATGGTCCCCGAAGGACCTCTAAAAGGCTGCGACGGTTCTTCAAGGGCCGCTGTAAGAGGTTGTGATTATTATTGCAGGAATCCTGGGAAAATCGTGTGCGGAATTATTAAACCCTCTTCCCAGGAATCTTTCAGATTCCGTGGAGCTAAATAAGCAATTACGGAGTATAAATTATGCAAGCGGACGAGTCGCACTTTCGACGCTTCTGGTGAAACCTTGGCGAAACAGCGTTCACCTGTGCGATCGGGTATCGCTTGCCGGGAGTCTATCCGGTTTCCGTGTTTTTTCGAGGCACGTCGCGATATGCCGGAATCTAGACAGTCGATCGATAATCGACGAGCCTCGGGTGTCATCCGGAAGAATACGATACGACGTACAACGGCCGCGAATATAAAGTCGAATTTCTAGGCGGCCGTATATCTCGGCCTATGTATATTTTTCCATCGAAATCGGCTTGTACGAAGATAACCCGACAGAGGAGGGATCATTCTTTCGTGTTTCCCGATGTCCTTTTATTTCCGAGGGCCGATGCCGCGTTTCTCCTTGAACCGTCCGAGCCCGTCGAACGAGTCTGTCTCCGGCTAAAGGGGGGTCGGGGCTAACTTTTCTCGAATTCGACGGAATCCCGAAACTATTCGCTCGCTCCGTTCGTTTGCCGGAACTTGAGGCATTCTCCCGTGTGCCCAGGAATCTGTGACCATAGGACACAGACACGGATTCGATCTCCCGCTAAACTTGTCACTGGTAGTCTCTTAAACTGCTCCGCTGTTTCCGCTCCGGTACGCTGTTCGTTTTTCCGCGCCACTATCGAGAACGTCGCAGCTGCAGTCGCGTCTCGCCTCCTCTCGCCGGAAGCTCCGTGAATTCGCTCCTTTATTTGCGGACTCCGCATCGAGACGAAAACGGGACGAAACGAGACGAAACGAGACGAAGAAAGGGAGCTGCTCGCAGCCCGTTTGCACACACGATCGCTCGGACGTGCTCGCGCCAGTGTCTGGCCGGCGCGCGTGTCCCGGATCCGGCGCCGAGACGCCTGGCGTCGGGTCCCGAGGGAAAAGTTCCGTGCCAATAAGCGACTGCGTCTGAATAAATCGGGGCGAGCGCGAACCGGACCACCCTCCGACTTTTCCCCGCCGCATTATGCCGCTGCGTCGGATAAAAGAGAACCTTGACATCCGGTTGCGGCGAAACTTCTCCGTTCTCTCGATCTTTTCTCCCTTTTTTCCTTCAACAGCCCGCAAGATGCGTCTCGGTGCATCCAAGACTCGCCGGTGCGCTCTCTAATTAATACTAAACCTACCGAATCCGTCGAAGTGACACTTTTTATTCTAATGTTCTTGAAAGTCTGAATAAGAAATGACTTTAAGATGGTGAAAAGTCTGATCACTATACTGCGGATTTTATGCATTTATAGCAAAATTGAATGAGCGGGACACAGAACAGTGAAGATATAAAAAGAATTTTAAAATATTGTTGCATCACTATCACTGTGTTAACATCATTAGAAGAAGAAATACATTTTTATTTAGCTTTCGTTTTATATAATCGATGATAAACATACTTAAAGAAGCTTCCAATAATAAAATCTGTTACCTCATAGGATTCTCGAAAACGTATTTACGAACTATTTAAAAAATCCACTTTACCCTAATACTACTTCACAGCCATTAGCTCGATGTAATTATCCATTTCGAATTAATTATAAAACGAAGGAAGTTTCTTTCGATTTATGACTTATTGGAAATGAATAATTACATCGATTGCCCGAGTCTCACCACGTGGAGGTTGCTGTGACTGGAGACCCGAAAGGGAGTCATAACGAAGCCGATATTCGCTATGGCTCCCTTTCTTACAACGACGATTCTTAACAAACTAACGCACGCAACTATTAACTAGGACGCTCGCACGCAGATACGTCGAGTAATTATTGCGGACCAAAAGTGGATCAAAGAAGAAGTCTCCGATCCACGGGGACCGAAATGAATCGGAGCAGAAGGCTCTGATTCTTTCAAATCGAGAAACAAAAGCGAGCTAGAGCAGAAGGCTCTGACTCGAGGGTGACGCGACGCGTGCAATGCTTGCGCAAGTCTCGGAGCCTCGCAGATCTTAATATTCGACGCTTTACCAATTGGAATGTTAACTCAAAGTACACCCTCACAAACGCCGAGTTGGACACTTCCCCCCAGCGTCATGCCCCCGCTAAGGGTCTAGGACGACTTACATGCTGAAAAGCGAAAGGAGAAGCGCCTTCCCGGGAGGAGGGCGCACATTTGAATGTCCCACACCGCATGATAACTCGCCGAATATCGGATATACGTTTGGAATTACCCGAGAGATTGTGCAAGCAGGATCGCCACAATAAAAGGCTGTGTCAAAGTTAAGAACGAATTACGAACAAGTGAAGCTAACGCAATAATTACTCGACATATTTACAAAATCAGCGATTCGGGTAACTCGCGGACGCTACACCCCGTACCCCCCACGGGCGCTCCCGTGGGTCGGAGGACCCTGAGCGATCTTAATTATTACTAGACTGCGGATTTTCGTGCGAAATAAAAGTGATTTGCATCGATTGCAGGAGAGAAAAATCTACTACCAAGTTCATTGTTTCTTCAATCATTCCAATTGGGTGAAAATAATACGATAACATTTTGAAATTCTTGTCGTCTTTATTATTTATTATAAATTACAATTATTCAATTTTCCCATACATGCAGAAAATCCGCAATATTATTATTACAATTTAAATTACGAATGAGGACGTGATGTCGTTGATGTATGGTGGCTTGAATCCTCTTTTAAGATGATCTAGTAAAGCTGAAAGAGATTCATTGTGATAGTTGAAGTGCAGAAGGACTGAGGATAATGAAGGAAGCCTAACACCAGCACAGGAGTGCCAAGCTAGCCTGCACACGAGTGCGATTTCAGGAGAAATTCCAGCGCTGACCAGCCGAATCACACCAAGAACCAGAGAACCAGAGAAACAGAGCAACAGACAAACACGAAACGAAATCTAACAAACTTAAATTAAGAACCCTAACGACCTATAAGCGCCTCGGGTGCCTCGGGGACGCTACCCCCCGTACTCGCTTACGGGCCCCTCCCGTAAGCGAGCCCCTGAGGGACCTCCGATTGGAGGAATGCCAATTTCATTTCGATTCTTAATAACAAGTTTCGCTTACTTACTAACGCATTAATAAATAACGTCTTAATATCTAACGCGTTAATAAATAACGTCTTAATATCTAACGCGTTAATAAATAACGTCTTAATATCTAACGCGTTAATAAATGACGTCTTAATATCTAACGCGTTAATAAATAACGTCTTAATATCTAACGCAACGCCTTAATATCTAACGCGACGCCTTAATATCTAACGCGACGCCTTAATATCTAATGCCTTAATAAATACCGTCTTAATATATAACGTATCCCTCGATGATATTCATGGATATTATTCCTGGTTATTTGTGCCATTCTTTCATCGTCATTATTTCCTTTTCGTTTGCTAAAAAATCTGAAACAGACTTGACAAACTGTAGTTGGGATTAGCATTAATAATTTTCTGAAAATTTACTTTGACAAATTATTATACGTATCTGAAAGAGGACATCCTTTCAAGTCCTAAAAATCGTCGTTAAATACCTATTATTAAAAAAACATGTTGTTATTAGCCTTGAAAATGTTGAATCCTAAATGTTTCAAACCTAACACTGGTTTTCTCCCATTAAGCGTGCAAGTAAGGCCGAACCCGTGACCCGTCGAAATTGATTGACACTTTGATATTGACACCTGAAACAAAAAATAAAACGGAGCAGATAAATTCGATAAAAATGGTGGTCCACTCAATGTGTATTCCGCAAACAAACGCGCGAGTGGACCGTGCTTGCGCGACACTACTCTAAGAAACGGACATTGCCGTCCAAAAGCAAACGCGAGCAAGTGCATTCTCTATCGTGACGCTAATCTCTATCATTGCAAACAAAAAACTCCTGTGCACTTTTATTTTGTCTACGCAACACTAAACGGAAACGCGACTCTAACTGGAGCCGCGGCTCCAAATGAAAACGCGAGGAACCGTTGAATTTACAGTGACCATCAAGGACCATCCGTTCTGCATACTTTTATAATTGTAATTCCACTCTAATCTCATCGAACAGTTTCGATGCAGAACAGAAGAATTATAATTACATTTTGCATGCAGAGAGGAGATCGGGGACAAAGGGGTGAAGAAACGCGGACTTATTCTTTCGCGACGCTAATCTACAAGAATTAGAGTTCGATCTTTTAATAGCAACGCGAACAGTGCATTGATAATCTCGATGTTAATTAGTTCGATTCGAAAGCGATAACTCCCGTGCACTTTGATCTGTTTCCACGCAACTCTAAAGGGAATCGGCGACGATTGTGCGATGATGCTGCGATCCTTGGAACGGCTACTCGCAGTGTGGCATTTATTTCGCAACTCTAATGCAACGCGTTGCAATTTTCGCTTAGCCATTATTTCGAAAGAACTCCAACAATCATTTCTCAGTCGCAACGCTAATTGAACCATTGTTAATTCGACTCTCGACTCTAAAGAAAATCGCGAATGCCATACTGCGGAGGGTTGCAGCTGCGGCATGGACTCTGAAAGACGAAAGCAGCTACTGCAACGCGATCATTCCGCAACGCTAACTTTGAAATTCATTCAAAGACAATACTCTAATGCAAAAATCGCGATCTGCCCATCCGAGCTGTTGTTGAGGCGGCGAGGCCTGCCCATTGTTGCAGCCGCAGCATGGGCGCCTGAAATGTCGGAAGGCAAGCTACTGCAACGCGATTGTGTCAACGCAACGCTAATTCAACGAACAGAGATCCAAAAGACTATTTTCCGAAAACAAGTGGTCTTTGAAAATCTTGAAAATTGGTTAACGCAACGCGAGATCGTATTTCTTCGCAACGCTATCTTTAAATCTACTGTGCACAGCAAACAAAATGAAATCGCGATTATTTCATTCGCAACGCTACACTCTAAAGAATTGATTTCAATGCTAATGGAAATCGCGTCTATTTTATTCGCAACGCTAATTTTCGTCTCTGCTCAAAATTGACTAAAGCAACGCGCCATTATTTCGCAACGTTATTTTCAAGTCGCGGATGTGCCCATCTGCGCTGATCGTTGGGGCGGCGAGGCCTGCTCATATCCAACACTACTACTACTACTACTACTTCTACATGCAACTACTATTTTAACAAACGAGTACAGTGACAAAGTGGTAACGACAATAAGGTGGCTCTTCGGCATTTAGCCTCTTCTTTCTTCGGCGATTCGCCTGATGAACCTATACCCTACACGTGCTCCTCAGCCAGTAGAAGACCAACGATTTTCGAAACAAAGAAACAATGTCTCGGAAAAAGCCGATAATCCTGCTGGTGCAATGGAGCCGGTATCGTTTCGTTACGAAAGCCCTATTTCCCGCGCGTTCGCGTCCGCGACCGCGGAAGCTAAGAGAATTCTCAAAGGATCGATTTCGAGCCATCATCGAACGTCATGCACCGTTCGAATAAAGTTCGAATTGACCCTTTGAGCCCTACCGGTGACTGACCATCGGGCGATTCGCGGCCTACAGAGAACGATGGTCAGCCCCGGCCCTACTTAGCAATTCACTCACACGTTAAGGCAAGTTACCTATCCTACCTAACGCTATATTTAAAAAATGGCAAAGCAATCGCACCAACACATTCGCTTCACGATTTGTATTCATACGCTGAGGAGCTAACCTGCGGAGAACGTTCCGGGACGCCTCTGACACCCCAACATGATCACATTCATTCTCAGCTAGGTAAGGTACATGTTAGTTCCTGAAATCGACTGACAATGGCAGCGATCATTGCGATTTTATACTAATTGAAAGATAGTTTCTCGTGATTCTAATCGACTAGTAATGATAGTCGTTTTACAGTAAATACCTTTTAGGTAGAGTTACATTTCTCAAGACTCTTGTGAGATTTTATTAAAACTGTTTTCATCGATAAGAATAATAAATGAACATTCGATACATATTCCATACAGATCCACGTTGCATGACGCTGATAGCATGGAATATGTTCGACTCGTTAGTTACGATTTCAAAGAACCGACGCAATGTCCATTTCCTAACCACACACATGCACAAGTGAACATTATGTCGTGCACGATACGCTATCATTGTCAATCGCTATTATTATAAAAACCGTTCTATGCGCCGTTGCTCGCACCCTCCCGAGTAACCTTGGGCACTCGGAAAGGATTCGAGCAACGAGCATAGAACCTCAAATCTCTGAAAATCCTACCTAAAAACTGTCATTAGTTCTTTGGATTGGGATACTTGAAATTCATTGAAAAAACAGTAAGTTTAATAATACTTTTATAAGAATAATTTCAAGGCATGTTCAAATATTGATGTAACAATAAGAAATGATTTGACAATGATAAATGATGATAATTGCAAATTCTGTTTAAATATGTTTAATAAGAAACTCGTAACAAAAAAAAGACAAACTCTATTTTAAACTTTAGCAAATATGTTTTACATAACGGGGACCGTCTTTCTGCACGCGAGCTCTAATACAATTAATCGGAAGAAAATTATTCGATATATTGGTACAGTATATGTACCAATATAATTTTCGTAGCAATCGTGTCATGATGAACGCGTGTTCTAAAAAATCAATCTTTTGACAGCTTCGAAATAAAATTATTATGACTCGAAACAAATGTAGGAAATCGCGGCGTGCAGAAAGACCCTGCCTAACTAACAAACAGATTACCACTCAAAGGATTGCCGGGCAACCCTTTGGTCACTGTACTCGTCAAAAAATACTACAGTTTCTACGTAATAAGGAAAATAAAACCTTTAGATATTGACTTACTACTTGATGACAGGTTGGAGCTGCTTTGTAGTTCTGCAACAGGAAGAAGTCCCGCGACGAAGTCTGGAACATATCCTCAGCATCTCAGCAACCACAAACACTCGCGGACACTTGCGATCACTCGCGGACACTCGCGGACACTCGCGGACACTCGCGGACACTCGCGGATAGTTGCGGACAATTGCGAACCCTTCGGTATCCCAACGGCATGATTACGTTCGAATGATCGATTAAACGAATGATCGAATGGGCAAATGATCGATTAAATCAATGATCGGGTAAGCAAATGACCGAGTAAGCAAATAATCGATTAAATAAATGATCAAGTAATTAAATGATCGAGTAAGCAAATGATCGATTAAATAAATGATCGAGTAAGCAAATGATCGATTAAATAAATGATTGAGTAAGCAAATGATCGATTAGGCAAATGACCGAATAGTTAAATAACCGATTGGCCGAATTACCGAATAGCCAAATAATCGATTGGAGAAGTGACCGATTACACAATTAACCGATTAGGCAAATAATCGAATAGCTAAATGACCGATTGACCAAATAACCGATTGGCAAAATGACCGAATAACCAAATAATCGATTGGCAAAATGACCGAATAACCAAATGATCGATTAGGCAAATAACCGATTTGCCAATTGACGGATTACATAAATAACCGATTAACAAAATGACCGAATGACCAAATGACCGAAAACCCCAATGATTAAATGTACCGATTAAATATTATAACGGAATCGCAATTCGTATTAGAGTAACGACGAAGAATATCGGAAACATAACTATCGCCTGCGGCGTGCGTCGCGGCGCACAGCCGAGTAAACGACTTTGACACAAACAAAGGGACGGTTACCGATTATCCTCACGCCGAGTCCTTTACAATAGCGGCCGACTTCGAGTCAACGACAAAAACTCTTCAATACGCAAATTTCTTTCAGTGCAATAGGAAATCGAAATTCTTTCAGTAATATATTTTCTATTTCTGGCTTCTTAAATTCGATTTTGTTGTCATCATCGTGAAGCAATGCGTTAGCGTTAATAAACTGTGGACTTTATGTATTTATGACAGGAGCAACCAGGTGATATTTAGAATGGTAGACACATTAAAAGAATGTCTAAATGTCGATGTATTCTCTTCAATCCGAGTAAATTATTCGTATTTTGCACAAAGATCCTCAATTTACTTATCCATTCAATATCGAAACTTATTTTATCATTTGGACGAATGTTTATGATTTCCACCTGAAGATCGTCGATAGGTTTCGAAAGAGTGACATAATGTTGATATTTCCTGCGCTTTATGCATTCTGACGAGAGACAGAGTATCGGCGTAATCGATTAGTATCCGATGACGCCTCGTAAACAGCACGTCAATTTCGCATGGCGCCGAAACACGATTTTAAGGCGACACACTTATCTTTCTTATGGAATGTAATCGAATGGCCGAAAACCGTGCGGAAAGGATAAAAGGGCCTCGTTCGGGTCGGACAATGAAAACTCCTCTTTCGTTCAGGGACCTACCGCTGGCGAAATTTTCCACGCGAAAGCTCGTAAACCCGAAAGCTTCGTGGTATCTAGTAAACAGCGGTTAAGCGAGATAATGCAGGCGCGAAACAGTGCAGCCAGCCAGGCACTTTGCGAGTCGAAACAAGTTGCGAGATCGTTTTTTATGCGTCTCGGATCTCTCCTCACTTCCGCGAGCCAGTTAGTTTTTATTACGACGCGCGGCTGGAGATCTCGCAAGCTATTTACCCAGGGCTCCTGATTCTTTCGATTATCCCCGGGAAGGTAAACCCAGACCCGGGCCCGAAGCTTTCCGTTTCACGGCAAGCAATTTCGCGTCCGTCCCACGGACAAACGCGACCGTTTTTCGACCGTCCGACGTTTCCCGCCCGGTTTATGCCGCTTTAAAGCGAGTGATCAAAGTTCGGGTTCTTTCCCGCACTTCTCTGCAGAGTCTATCCGGACCAGAACGTTGTTTGATCCGGTTTAGAATGCTCGGGGCTTCGTGAAAGGCTCGTTTCAAACGTGCCTCTTAAAACAAAGTTGAAAAAACCCTTTTGAGCCGTATAAAATCTGATTTACCACGTACAGAGTTTTTCGAGCAGATATACTGTTCGCCGATCATTGTGATGTTCCGTCCATTGATCGAAAGACGGTCGAGTTGGAAGCCGGCTCTCCCGAGGAACAGCGTTACTTTTCCGTTTACCTGGACGCATGGCCGAGGACAAACTCCATTAAAGATTCAGGGTCCTCGACAGGCAGCCCGGTACAAGACGTTTTCACGCAGAAGCATGGAATCGGCACGGCGTAGCCGGGCTGGACGTCTGATTAAGTATCCATGAACCGCAGACCGTGTACTAATACGTCACCGAGCCGGCGGATACGAGCCACTCCATTTCACACGTACGGTCCACCCTCGAGACCGTGATAAAATCCTATCGACAAACCTGTCCACGATACCCTTTGGCTACCTTTTCAGACCCATTCCCGACCCTTTCCACAAGTCGACGGACGACCATGAACCGAGCAAGCTCGGTCGTCTTTTCCCACAGGCGGCGACGAATTTCACCGGCCTGAAAGCTCCGGCGAAATTGGAAAGCCGTGGCTTTCCGGAATGAGATTCGCTGTCCGGTGGTCCAGGGCTCGCGATATTCCACCACGAATCCCTTTGTGACTAATTTCCCGGGCTTTTCCGACCTCTCCGCCCCTGGCCATCCGGGATCGAATGTCGGTGGAAACGCGCTCCGGGCCGGAAATGGGATCCTGGCCGCCGCGGGCCCTTCGCCGTTCGATTGCCTTTTAATAATCGCCGCCGATTTTCCGAGCGATAAATTAAGTCGGTGCTTAACGGCCCATCTATTTGCGAAGCGATCGGCGTTTATCGCGCGCGACGATAATCGAGTAATCGACCTACGCCGTGTCATCCACGGAGAGCGGTTTCCGCGCAAACACGTGACCGCGACGCTGCTGGCTGAAAAATCGAACAATTGCATCGACTATAACTTCCATGGACGCGAGTTGACGCAAGTGGACGAAAGTAGGTTGTAACTGACTCGGTCATGCGAGATTTATTGCGACTTCGCAGGGAATTCCACTTGTAATTATATTTTCAGCTATTTTAGGAAAATGCAGGAAATATGAGCATTATGGAAGGATTAAAATCTAGCTATCGATATATAAATGCAGGCAGCTAAATTACCGTCTTAGCACTAAAGCTGATTATAATGACCGGTTTCACAGTTTTTGTTTAAAAATTCTTATAATTATAAAGAGTCTTTCGAGTCTTCTTTCTATAAATTTCTTCATTCGGGCATACGTTATAATAAACGTAGCTGGATGTATAAATAAATTGTCTTACAGTTCTTATCAAGCAACACGTGTCAGACGTCTTTAGTGCTCGGAAAGTTTACTGTTACACAAGAAAAAGTGATCATCCTGGAACGAACCTTCCTTTCGAAGATCTTGCATAAATCCTCCGTAGTTGTCTTCAAGTGTTCCGCTATATTGGCTATTAAAGTTAATTAAAAATCTCAACTCCATCATCAATTATAATTGAAATCATTATTTCAATTTCCTTTTACCTATTTCCCTGCAATATCTTTTTCTTCACCTTGACCTAACCTCTTCTTACTTGTCATCTTTTATATTAACGTATTTCCGTCATTGTAAGGATCCTGTAAATAATATTTATAATTATACTTATAATGGAAAATATCTGGTTTTGTCAATTAACACTGGAACTACCCAACCTTAAACACGATTAACATATATTGTTTTATACTAATGACAAATTTGGATTTATTTACATTGCGTATAATTTTTATTAGAATATATGCTCGAATGAAGATTTTTAGAATATTTTTAAAATGTCAGGGCGTGTAAAAGAAAAAATCAGAATCCAGTCATCTTGACCGATTTGGTAGTTCTAGTGTTGACTAAATCAATTAAAATAAAATTTAAAAAACCTTGGTAGCGCATAGCGTTTGGTAGGCATAAGAAAATTGAGTTCGATCACGCAAGACCGTACACCAGCGATATCGCGGATTTTCGAGCAGGTGAAAGGTTTGGTGTAGTTCGCGCTTTTACGGAATGGGGAACAGGGTGCGTCGCCTTGTGCCGATCGAAATTCCACGTGTCGCTCGCGGTCCCCTCCCGGAACGCCGCGCCGCGCCGACAGTCTCGACGAGAATTGATTAAGCCTGGTTTAACCCTTCGTTTTAACCCTCTGGTGCCTCGTAATCGTAAATTGGGGTGGCTGTCCCGGCGCTCCGACCGAAGCAGACCGAAGCGTCAGCCCCTAGTCGCGTACTCTCCTTTAATTCGAGGTCCGTACGCACCTGTACACCCCTGTCAGACGATGGTACCTCGCGAGAGGGTGCGAGACACCTGCAATCCGACCCCTAGGATCGCGGAGCGCTCTCGCTGTCCTCCTCTTTCTCCTTCTGGTTCCTTGAACCAACCGCGAAAAATTTATACGCTGCGATTGCTTCTCGCGTGACCGCGCACAACGTTCCGCTTTTTATCGGATGATTTATTCTATCTGGAGTACCACTGCCGCTGCCGTTTGTTTCTTCTCTGTTTATTCCTCGGGTAATCGATATTCGGCCGCAGTGCAGTCGGCCAACCCCCGTCCACGACGTTATGAATTCCATCTCGCGGATCGTAAAGCAAGTTCTCGATGCCGGAGACGGCCCGAGGCGGTTTTGTTTCGAGCGACGGAAACCCTCGTTCTCCCCCGACCCCGAGCCGACCCTGTCCCGACGCCGTCCGGACTCCACCCTCTTCACCTAGGACCGATCAGACCCTCGGCGATTCGGGGGAGGTTTACGGCCGATTTACGGGATCCGCGGTGAAAGCGTGGCCGCGAGACTCTGGGCCAATCTTAGCCAAGTGGCTGCTGCTTCGCTTGAATTCTCTTTCTCGTTCTCGTTCTATTCATGAAGGGAATAATAATTTGCTAGAGCTGTATCGCGAATCACCCACGCGCTCTAATCACCGTGGTGCCCCATTCTAGAGACTGAATTACGCCGTTAAACCCGAACGTCGGGAACCCAGGAATTTCACGCTACAATTACTAGAGCACTAACAACTACTTGTTTGTATCGGTTTCTAAAGGTAACGAGATGTGTTTTACTCTGATTTTGCGACGCCGGTACGCCGTCCGACAAACGAGTTCGATAATTTCATTGCAAATTAAATCAGTGGAGAAGTACAGTTCTCTCTCGCAGTAGTTCAGTCTCCGCCAATTTTTCTCGATATGTGGACAGCGAAACAAACATGCAACACACACTTTCTTACACACCACTTCTCTCTACAATAAAATATCCGTATAATCTTTCCGAATTTATTAAACGGACAAGAGTTACTTTTGAAATACATACGAACGCCAATGCGAACTATTAATGATGATAATAATTTATTTGTATTTCAATGAGCTGTAAAAGTATTCGAAGAATAAACGCTTTATAGAATGGAATGCATAACAATGTGGTTTATAAATTGCAACTCATGTCATTCTGCATCCTAATGAAACAGACTGATTATGGCATTCTCTACACCCTTTCACCCTAAACATTTTTTCATCGAGTCATAGCGAGGCAACGATCGAGAACCTCCGCGGACAGGATCGAAAATCGTATCAGGTGAAGGCTCGCCAGCTTCATTGCGGAGGTTGGGAACATATCAAATTCAGATGAACGGAGAACATTCAAGGAGCCGTTTCACCTCGCCGGAATAAAACTTCCACCCCCGTCGCGACCCTATATACGTCTTTCGAGTGGCGGCGAGTCGTTTTCGGGGGGTGAAACTGCCTTGTGTAAGCACCGAGGAATAATCCGGCGGGCCCTTAACCCCTCCTAGACCCCTCCTAGACCCCTGCTAACCCGGAGAGCCGTGACTTCTCGGCGTTGCCCTCCGACCGATTCTCGGGATCCGGTTTCCAGGCCGAAGCGGAGGAGAGTCGGGAACTTCTCTCCGGGACGCGTAAATCTCGAAGAAAGCGTTTCCAGGGTGGAGGAATGCTTTCACAGTCCAGGGACGACGAGCACACGAAGGGCTCATTTGACCAGACGTACGATAAAGCTCGTGTGTAACGGGCCGAACCTCCTGCCCCCTCGGAACCAGCCCCTTTACGAGCGGATTCTTTGTGCAAGGGTTCGTCGTACGTCCTCCCGACACTCGGCCCGCGATTCAACAGGCAGCAAATTGCTGCCGCTCGCACGGGAACGGTAACGAGATCGCTGAAGGGCCACCCTACGCTGCACCCGGCCTGCGTAACACGGCCTCCATCCCTGATACACGGCCCCTTTCTCATCTCCGGGGACAGTGTATCGACGCCGACCAGGGCCGAGCGGCCGCTCGCGGAAAAGAATTTTCCGCAGCGTTGTTTTTCAACCGGTCAAAAGCACACCCGAGGCTGTGCTTCCTCGTTGCCGGCAGGAATAGAGTATCGACGATCGAACCGCGACGCTCTCTTTCCCTCTTTTTGCAGTGTTTGTACAGGCTTCGCTTTGGTCGGCGATTCCACCCACAGCTAAGTCTTGGTACGTGTTAGGTCGAATTGGAACCATAAAAGTTGAATTTTTACTATTGGATCGCTGTTTTCTACAAGCAACATTCATTTTAGAGATTTAGGGCAGTGGGATCGGCTACTGTAGAGTGACCCATTGTTGTGCTTTTGGTTTGCTGTCGGGCATAATTAACTTCATGTTTATCGAATAAGGCATATTTATCTCTTTTCTTCAAAGATAAAGAAAATTCAATTAATAAAATTGATAAAACTGATATAAACTGAATTATACTCTGTTCAAATTATACATTTAGGTATGGAAAATTATATTCCTACATTTGATTGATCTACTCGCTGCACATGTGTACAAAATTTATCCTGATACAGTGATTGAACTGTGTCAGAATTAAAATTAATTATAGATGATTCAGTTACGATTCATTTACCAAAGTTTGTGTTCAATAACTTCAACAATACGTTGGACAAATTTTCTCTAATTTTCAACCATGACACGTTCTGACGACACAATATTCGCTCGACGAACTGTAACTTAGCCGTGACAACATATCTACGCATCGGATCTTCAAACTCGATTTTCTCGAAAACTAAGCCTTAAATGACAAAATTTTATTCCATATTTTATTCTTAGTTTTTCATAAGGTACCACCTCGTGTCCGCTTGTACGTGTTATTCGGCTGCACCCTGTATATAAATTCATTTACCTCATTATTTATATTATTGTATAGTAATATTAATAATATTTCATTCATAACGATATTCACATCGGTCTAGTATTTTAGTATTAGTCATTCGTGACTAATAAAATAACCTCCAGAACATGTGATTTAATCAGAATCTCTGAAAAATGCAACACATGGACGGGAGAGACGAACGAGCGTTAATAAACGATGATGCTCGACAACCCTTCGCGGCGCAAGAATAAAGAAAAATCCGATTGGCTGGCGCGGCGTGGAGCCAGTAAAAGCCCCTCCATTCGACTAAAAACCGATAAAATGTTGAAAATCCCGAGACGGTCGGGGGCTGCAACCCCAGCATTCCCGCTGCGTTCATCGTCGCGCGACGCAGTCGGAACGACCTACTAACGCGTGGTTGCATCATCGCGTCTTTCGAATTTGCAGGTTTTTACGCGACGGCACTCCGTTCAGCGGGAAACGCGATTCGATTCGGAGGCAATTGTCTATTCCGGCATCGACGAGGCAACAACAGTCGGCGATCGACTGGTCCTCGTAAAAGCTGTCGCGAGTAGTCGTATTAAGCCCGGCAGCGGAATCGATCGGGCCACTCTTTTTGTCTCGTTTTAACGTGGCTGTATACACCGTCTGCTTCCGTTAGTCTATATCCCGGCCATCGAATAGAGCCGATGGCTGATCGGCCATCGAGGCACATCGATACCAGATGGGCTGCAAAGGCGAACCCCACACCGGCCGGCAAACGTATTGTCGCGAATACGATTACGACAGTAACTGTGCGAAAGGGAAGAATTGATATCGCGATATCGCGTCCCGATACGTTACGAGGGTTGCGAGCGCGACGTCGTTATTGTCTCGACGGCGCGATATCTTTCTGCTCTTCGGCTCGATTAATAGATAAATCCTTGGAAACTAGCTCTCTCTCCCTCTCTCTCTCCCGCTCTCTCTCTCTCGCTTTCTCCCTCTCCCTCTCATCGCGCTTTGGCTCGTCTGCTTTCGACTAATCGAGTCTCGTCGGTGGACTTCCAATATTCCGGTTATTGGATTATAGACAGCCAATTCCAAAACAAAGCGGAAGAAACGACCGGTGAATTATGAACTCCATGCACTCTCGCTCAGCGAGGCGTTGCACGCTGGTCTGGGAAACAATAATTTGTGACCAAAATTCAATTTTTCAACCTTCATATTTCAAACAGATCTTTTCTCCTACATATTGGATCTTTTTTGCAAAGCAACACACATTAGCCGCTTTTAATGGTCGGTAGGTTTAGTATTACCAATATGTTTGCCGTGTACTATAGTTCTCTTATATAGTATCATAAAAATAACATGCATATATTTATTCAGATTTTTAGCTATTTTCATTATAATATACTTATGTTCAATGAAACAGAGTTAACTAAATCGTCCATAAACTTATATTTATTATTTAAATAATCGTAAGTTAAGAAGGTAAGTAAGTTTACAACGTAGTTGTAAAATGAATCATAGTTGGAAGAATTAATTCAGTTTTGTTACTCTTAGTTGTGATTTGGGATTGCCCTGGGGTCGCCGACAACTCATTTCGACGACGATGGTTTCATCGACACGATTTGACCGACATTAGCTTTCGTCGACATCATGTTTTTACCGACACGGTTAAATCGTCGAAATTTGTTTCTATCGACACCGACTTTCGCCGACTCAGTGAAATCCTGGACAAATGTTTTCGTAACAAAAAAAATGGATTACAAAGTGTTCATTATTATTATTATTGTTATTTACACCAAAAACTGTGGTATAAATAAAAGTTTTGCTTTCTACTTTATTAATCAGAATATCTTTAAACAAACTCTATCAGGTACATACAAATGGACAAAAAATCATAATACTTCATTGAATTTTTAATTATTAATGAAACTAAAGCGAGATATTCTCTGCTAAGGCCTTTGAAAGAACCATAATACTCTACGTTTCTCGGCTCTCTAATATTCTTTTAATACGTTCTTCTCTCAAACGCTTTTTTCTTTTCTCCTTTCACAGCGTTTCACCTCGTAATAGTTTCCGTACTAAGCTCTCCACAATTGTCTGTTCTTTCTGAATTTCTGTAATTATCTTACATAAACCAATTTTATGGCGATTGAACATAGATTGCCATCGTCGAAAAATCGTGTAGATAATAATTTTTTACGTAACTATCGGTACGTAGAAACTGAGGAACTTAAATCTGTCGATGAATACGACCTCCATGAAAATATTCGTTAACGATTTCAACGCGTCGATGAAAATGTAGCGTCGACGAAAGTTAATGTCGGGCAAATTGTGTCGATGAAATCGATTTGTTGACGATTTGCTCGTGTCGATAAAAACATAATGTCGACGAAGGTTAATATCGGTCAAATCGTGTTGACAAACATTGCCGGCGAAATGAGTTGTCGGTGATCCCAGTGTAACCCGTGATTAGATCACAGATTTCACAGATTTACAAGTCACAATTTAAAATGGTAACAAAACGAACACAACAGTATCGGTCTACTAAAATGATTTAAAGACGCAAAGAAATGCATAAATGGCTTTTAATACTATTACAATAGGTACAATTAATGTAGATTTTACGTAAAGGTGCGTCGTCTGGTCGCGATTTGCTTTTGTAAATAAAGGAAATCTTCCTTGGATCGTGCTACACCAGTAATTAAGAATATCGAACGTCCGAAATAAGAACTGTAGAGGTCATAATAACACATTCTGTGCGGGTGATAGGATCGCAGCGTGTGTCGTGTCTGCGCAAGGTTGCCAGGTAAATTCAGTGTCGAGTTCACGGTCGGGTTCCCGCGTAAATACCGAGAGATCGGGACCGGCGCGCGGTGCTCAGGCTGGATCCGCTTAAGTAGAAGATACTCGTGCCGGTTTGGCAGACACGCGAATTTCCTGAGGACCGAGGAATTTATCGAACCGCGGCGAGGCGAAGCGCGGCGCGGCGGCTGTGCCGGGAAACAAATATGCCTTACGGAAGTTCTCTCGTCGGGAGGCCCGCTCGTTTCCTCGCTCGCTCGCGGAAAAATTGCCGGCTTTATTCCGCGCACGTCCGTCTCCAGCTGGCAACGGTATCGAGTAAAATCGTTTAAATTCGCGGACGTGGATCGGCGACGAGCAAATTCGAACCGGCGCTCGTCTCGTCGATATTCGCGCGAACCCGCAGAACAAACCCGGCGAGCCGGAGAGACGGAAACACTGAGAGCCAGAGAGACGGAAGAGGAAGAGAGAGAGGAAGAGAGAGAGAGAGAGAGAGAGAGAGAGAGAGAGAGAAAGAGAGAGACGGAGAGATGAGAGCGTGGCGGGTGTGTCGGGACTTGCTCGTACGCGCGAGCCCCTGTAACCGGCACGGGGGAAAAATCAATTGTTGCCCAAGGGCTTTTAATCACGGCCGCGATCTTTTTATTTCCGCGTCCTCCCCGTCGAAAAGTTCACGGGCCCGCTTCTCTCCTCTTTTCCATTACTCGGCTCGCCTCGACTCGCTCCGACTCGCTCCGACTCATCTCGACTGGCTTCGACTTGCCTCGACTCGTCACGCGGCGCAAAACGGCCCCGGGAACATCGGCACCCTAATGAAAAGTCACCTGTTACCGACGAGGAAACCCATCGCCCGCCGTTTCTAGGGTACACGCGGATACCTCGAACGTTTATCGAA
>CM052168.1:9915676-9976656 GCA_028455555.1 Augochlorella aurata | reverse complement strand
GCCCGCCGTTTCTAGGGTACACGCGGATACCTCGAACGTTTATCGAATTAACCCTTTCCCGAGACTTTTTCAATTACCGCACAGACGATCGCGCTCGCCCCTTTTTACGCCAGAAAATCCGAGGGAAATGGGAAAGACGATGGACGAACCGGAAGACGTCCCGCGAATACACAAATGTCAGGCTTCATGCTGAAACGTGAATTCCGACGATTAATCCTTCTGGATAAATCTACTGATTTAGTCCAGCGAGGAACTGACAGGAGAACGAAGTTATGCTTTGTACCTAAAATTATTCCTCTTTCATCAAATTTATATTTAGTTACAACTAGACTGCGGATCTTTATGTAAAGCAATAATTTTCTATATTCATTGCAAGACAAATGAGCGAAGTGTAATTTTCCTTCTTCCGCTAACAATTTTGATAAGGCGGAATTGGTGCATAAACATTCTTAGTTTCTTTTAATCTTTTCACAAATGCATAAAATCCGCAGTCTAGTTATTACATAAATTCGCCCCGTTTCTCCTCTTTGATAACATTAAAGGAACGAGACGAATGTATGCATGTATTTATTTATTCTTTATTGGCGAGCTGTAGAGCCCTATTGTACAATATAAAGGGAAATATAACAGAGAGAAATATACAATGTAAAAAAATAACAATCGACCATACAAAACGAGAATAACGAACGCCCGATTTATGTGCTCGTTCACAATAAACTGTTAGCTGAGATTAAAGCTACATTTGTGACTTTGAGAGCCGATTTTACACATTTATCGGTGGAACCGGTATGTTAGAACCTAGTTAATAGGTCCTGGTATAACAAAAGACGTTACTACGTTGCACCAAGTACTGCTGCAAGAACTGCAATAATCTCAATCCATAGGGAATCAAACCGTGAGTTCGAGAAATCCTTACAGAAACGGGAATCGTACTGGCAACGAAAATGGCCATGCACTTTGGACAGAATTTTCCACGAAACAAGCGCAACCGAGATCCGCAGCGTGCAAAGATCGTTCCGCAAAGCGACTATATTCGTCGCCAGTATACGACGAGCATTTCGCGCAATTCTTCGTCGACGTGAAAGGGTTGATAGCCCGAGAACAAGCAAAAGAACGGGCTGAATCGTTCGTGTAGGCGAGCCCGGGTCCGAATCCGTTTCCCGGCGACGAGGAGACGAAGAACAAGAGCAACGTTCGAGGAAAGCGAAACGACCGCGATCGATCACGCGGATGGAGCTAGTGAAAAAGCGGGCGCAGTCCCGTTTCTGCAAGTTTGCCGGCGCATCGGGCTCCTGGAGCAGAGCGCTGCGGAAAATCGACGAGGAAAACAGTGCTTTATCCGGAACGAAACCACCGCGCTATTGGGCAAGAAGTAGCTAAATGCGGCGAAAAGTCCCGTTTCATGAACGTCCTCAAAATTAAAAAGAAACTATACAGATAGTTATCTGAACATTTCGATCTTAGTGTGGTATAATTTTTGCTCATGTTTATTAATTATTGACTGAAAATTGACTGAAATATAAATTTAACAGTTAAGTAGTTAAAAACATTATAATATTTATTTGCGGCTAATATTATAATAACACTCTGTCTGATGGTTACTTTTATGAACTATTTAAAACGGCTGCATTTAGTGCTCCACAAATCTAGTGTTAACTAATTATTGATCGTATTAAGTAGCCCGAGGATTTTATGCATTTATCACGAAACTGAGAATGTGCAATTTGAAATGATAGAAAGAATAAATTAAATGGAGAATTCCAAGATATTTGCATTTTGCAGAATTAATATTCTTATTTCGATTCTCGATTTTTAATACAAATTCAGTAGTTGAATTGGCGTTATTCTGTAGGGCAAGATCTTAAATTTAACATCCAAAAATTGTTATTATTTATTCTGTATTGATAAGAACACATGTAGAAAGCCGCGTCATAAAAATCAGAAATTTGGGCATAAATATGTGATTTTAATGAAAAATGTATTTTTTACCGCTTTGAGAAGCTTTCTGTCATAAAGTACTCCGTCGCGTCCCTTCGCTCCGGATTCAGGTTTCTTCCGTGGAATTGTTTCCCGCTGCGCACCTCAGAATTTCCTCTTCGGCTTCGTCACGAGAGATTATTAGTCGCGAAATGTGTCGGGCGGGATGGCAACCTCGCCGCGAAGACGTCGGCTCGGATGGATATCGAATCGCAAGGAATCCCGGAAGAACGATACCGAACCAGAAGCTCGTCGTTCCTTTTAAGTGCGCGCCGGGGAACAAAGGGACGGGGAGCGGCAAGACAAAGGGCTGTATTGTTATCTTCGGAAAGGATTCCGGGTCCATCGGCTCTCTTATTAAAACGTAATCGCTGGCTTCCGCGGTCTCGGCCGGATCGATCATGAAGAAAGTTGCATCGACGAGTTTGTCTTCGAAAGAACCAAGCTACTTGGCGAACAGACGGAACACAGTGGTTTGGGAAATCGCTTTCGCGATCGAAATTGGTTTAGCGTTGTTCCAAGGTTTCAGATTATTGTTTCGTACTGCACGAACTCAAAATTGCCGGTGGTGAAGAAGGGACGAAACAATTCGGAAACAGATACTTTGATTAACAATAACTTATGTTTAACACGATTAACGATTAATAACGGATTCTGACCGCTTGAAAAGACGGTCGAACCTGAACGAGTATAGCATAGTAGGCTGTCGAATTCGTCTCGATAATTGGTGTGTACAATATTTAATTTGATGAATCATCTAAAACGAATAATATTTCGGATCTGATAGCTTCAAAGCGTTATTCACTTTGCAAGCAACAAATTTATTGTAGTATATTGAATTTGGAAAGTTTAATACTGAACACAGATAGCGAATTTTTAGACCACTGTGCGGAGACTCGATTGAAGGGAATAGGATTAGCGATGATGCATCGATTTATTAGAGCTTGCGGAGGAAAAGTGTCTATGACAAGGTCTTCGATATTTATTACGCAATGGGAACCTGGTCTTGAGGCGAACCTGACCCTGGGATCCGTATAGTTCTTGTCACTGCGTCGTTCCTCTCAAATTCTTTATCCCTCAGACGGCGAATCATTTTCACAACTGTCCTATTGACGATGTTTACAACAATTCGAGCTTTATTCATCAATTTTACGAAACATATTTTTGAACATGTTTCTTGTAGATATATCAGTCTTTCTGTTGTTTAAATACTCTGGGTCAAAATTAACACAGTCGTCGCTTTACAAGGGTTAATATTCGGAAATCGAAATAACTCCTTTACAATTGAACCAAGTATAAACATTTATCTAAGATAGTTATTTTGTTATAACTATCTTATTCTTTATAGCCGAATATTTTATTCGGATAAGAATTATTCATTATTCATTATAAATTATTCTATTATCTATCTATTCGAATTATTGTTTATTATTCGTACGAGACTTCGAGAGACTTCGATTCATTCCACCCTCATGTCCTCTTGCGGCCACCACGCTCTATTTGTCCGCTCGCGAATCAAATCAACGCAGGATTACAATGATCGCCACAGTGGAGCGAGCAATTTTCCGGGGTAAACACGACGGCCAGGTGTGACGAGCGTGTAAACCAAACATCCTCGTCTCCGGGAGCGTGCCCGACGATCCAAACCCAGCGTCGTTCGTCACGGAAACTGGGTTAGCGTTCGCGGCAAAGGGTAGTTCGGTTCTTCCGCGCACCGGTTCTCCGTAGAACAGTTCGATGCACGTGTCGCGAACTCGTTACGAGATAGTTCTTCTCCGCGGCAGCTGTTACTTCTCCCGCAACTCCATCGGACCTCGTCCGTACGTTCCGTTTTTGACGGAGCCGCTGCGATTGGCAGCTATGTCGAGACCCGCGGCTCCACGTCCGGTCGATCCATTTGTCTGCACGAAGGGCGGAAAAAACGGGCAAGGGAGAACCTCGGTTTTATTGGACGTCCCTGGTTCCCGCGACAGTTACATATTGCCTGGAAAACTCTGTTGCCCCCCGTCGAGCGTAACGAGCGGCCACCCGCGCTTTCCCGCGCGATACTCTTCTTCCGGGTCACTTCGATTCTGGACACGTTTTGTTCGACAATGCGCCGATTAACCCTTATGCATCGGCGAAATTTTTACTGCTTTTGGGCGGTTCCGGTCAGTTATCGCCGACAGCGAAATCGTGCAAGGATCGCACGTCGTTTAAAGGGGACGCACCTCTATTCATTTGCAATTAGCGTGTAGATTCGATACTGTATGACGAAGATGAATTTATCAAATTAAGCCGTTTCAGTCGAATGGTGATTCAGAGGCACCTGAATTTGTATCTAAAATACTGTTAAAATTACGCAATTTCATTCTCTTGTGTAAATTCATTTTAAGGGGTGGAAGTTAATCCCCAAATATTCTGCTATTTTTTATTCTATTGCTATAATTCGCTAACTGTACAAGATAGAAAAAATGTCTTCAAATAAAAGTTACTTCGTTTGCTTACATCTAATAAAAAAGTAAAAGAATATATAGATTGTTTATTTACAACATTTTCCAATTAGACTTACACAAAACAAAAAACGTTTGAAGAACAGTATTATTCGTAAAGCAACATCTCGACAGATGTTCGGGAAGTATCTTTAGATATTCAGTTTCGGAGCCGGCGAGCATCGGCGCCCTTTCCGCGACAGTCTCGCAGAAGACGAGCCACGGGACGTGGAAATTCAAAGCAGAGTAAAACCATTCGGTTGCGTTGAACAAAGGGCACTGATAACATCCATGCGTCAGAGGCTTCCATCGCGATGGACGATACGGTTTCTGCATCATGCAGCGCGTTACATCCATCACCGAGGTAACAGTGTCCCCTTTCTCTCTGTCGGCTTTCAGAACAAAAATCCAACCACGAAATTCCGTATCCGTGGCGCTAAACAGACTGCAAATATTTCCAGAAACTCTTATTCCCCGGTGATATTTCCGGAGAGCAGAGCTAAGTAAGGCTTAATTTTCTGTTGCCAGTTTCGGCGAACAAGGAGTACCCAGGGATTTTATTCAACCATTTTGTCCTTGCGTTTCGGCGATTCCGAGAAACTTTTGTGACCCATAAGTGCAAAGAGAAAGAGAGATAGAGAGAGTGAGATCCGCAATCTGCTAATAAAACTTTGTCTGAAAAGAGAAATACGCGATGAACGGCGTCGAGGTAGACCGAAACGCCTCGGTGCTCGTCTCCGGGAGAGCCAAGAAATTCGTTAGCTCCAACGGAACAGGACGGAGCCGGGCAAAGTGGCGGCGCGAAATCACCGCGCGACTCTAACCGAGGAATTAGTAGCGCGGCCGCGTCGCTCGGGGGGTTTAAGCGCGAGTTAGCGAGGGGACAAAGCCGAGACGGGGGGTGAATACGCGCTCGGGAGAGGCAACGAGAAGCGACGGAAAGCGTCGCGACGCTGCGCCGTGTCGTGTCGGCCGCGTTCGAGAGCGCAGTCGGACGTCAAATGGCGCAACAAAACTAATTTTACAAAACGCTGCGTTTCGCCCAGGTAAATTATTAAGGTCGGCTCTCGCGTCTCTCTCCGAGAGCGGTCAATAGATCCGCCGCTGGCTTCCGGAGCGGACCCGAGCCGACGCGAGCAGAACGCTCCGAGGGTCCGCGAAAGTTTCGCCCTCGTCGCCTTGGGGGTTAAGCCGTTCCGAGGGGAGCACGGCAAGATATTACAAGCTCTGCCCCTCTTTCTCTCTCTCTCTCTCTCTCTCTCTCTCTCTCTCTCTCGCAGCTCCGCGTGATTCGTGAAAATCTCGCAATAAAGTGGGCCGACATTATTTATTAATTTCGTGCGTGCCTAATGGAGAATGTCGCCGAGCACCTCCCCACCAGGAATCGTTCTGCTTCTGATGGCGGTTTCACCGTTTTGCTCGGGTCGTTTCCTCGTGCTGGGATTTATTGTAAAACCGTGTATTTCACGCATTTTTATGCGGTGTGTTTTTCGCGTGTCACGAGATCGAACGTCTACGAAACTGGAATGGAGATTCTGTGTTAGCGACAGCATGGTGAAATCGGCGACAGAAAATCTATACCTGTAGAAAGATCCTGCCGTTCGTTTATTCTAAACGAAGTGGTTCTATTTTTGCGCACGGCGAACTTATAAACGACGTTCATTCTCCCGGATTTGCGACGAGTACATCCTGGAAAGTGGAACAATAAAATACATAATGCATACGAGTATCACTGGGCGATCGTGGAGGTCGTGTAATAAAATCGCTGAGCTTGCAATGTATAAACGTAGTACAGTGGAAAGAGACAGACAGCAGTCAGACCACGTAGAAAAATCAATTCCCTCTCGCAATTTCGCATGAACGACGTTTGAGCGATGCGATGGAATTAGCAAAGTATCGAATATCTGATCCCACGCGAGCCTGTCAATTCTAATAAAACCTCTACGTCCGAATTAATAATAATAAGAACACCTTATTGATGTTAACGGGGAAAGCCCCTTGCTATATACTGTGCAATCAAAAATAAGATATAGATAGATATTGATCAAAATAAGCAAAGGTAAAGAATGAAAATACGTGATATACACTAGACTATTTATCGGAACATTTATTTTTACAATATTCTGCTATCCAAACTTTCCATTATCGAATCTTTGTATTATTTAGATACATTATTATCTAGTAGGGAACTTGAATAAAATTTTTAGAGAATAGAATGCTTTGGTATCAGGATATTACAAAAATAAATCTTCGGATAAGAGAGTCTCTACTGTAATATGTATGATACGCTTCGGCAATATTCGTGTGTAGCAATATGGGCGGTGAAACGAAGTAGAGAAAAACAATCGGTTCAGTGTGACGTACGGGAGAGTGGAATTTAGGAAAGCGTAGTGTATTAGAAGAGGAGATGATGCCATTCATAACCTTGTTTATAAACACAAGATTGACGCAGCGTGGTTCGAGGGTCATTAACCCAAGCCGCGACGTAATAGCGTCACAGTTGTGACTAATCAGAGAAGAGGGAAAGACAGAGTGCGTTCGTGGTAGTACTCAGCCGACCAAAGCGTACTCCGTTTTCATTGGTTCCATTCGATCGGATTTCATTGCGAAAGATTCTCTTGTTCCTTCGGATCCGATAGACCGAAACGTCGGCTACTCACGCAAGTAGAATAGGCAGTGGACTAAAGGCGGATAATCGGGATCGATCCTCTTGGCTCGGATCGGCTCGGATCGACAAGAATAGAGTCCGGCGGCCAGTTCTGTCCGATAATTAAGTTCTCGTCGGAAAAATAGAGGACCTGGATTCGCGGCGGTATCGGCCCCTGTCCGCGGACTGTTAACGGTGTCAAGCACGATGATCAATTACTATGCACCGTCTCGCTTCGATTGGACAGCAGAGACACGGATACCCTCGGTGGCGTCCGAAGCACCTCTTATCTGCGTCTTATCCGGCTTATCCGACCTTCCGCATCTTCTTGACCCACTGCAAGGGCAACAGAGAGCTGCCGGCCCGGGGACAAAAGCCGTGTGTAACACATTTCTGCTTCGTCATTCCTCCGCTTCCTGCCCGCGAACAGAAAAACTGGAGCGAACGGTTTTAATATTTCACCATCCATCCTGCCGAGTATCCGTTTTCTGGGTCACCGCGGCTGCAGACATTACGTCGACGAACGGCTGAAGGCTTTTCTAATCGCTCATCGATTCCCCCCAGCCTCGCCGCCCATTTTTCGAATACTTATTGCTCCGCGCGATGCCCGAATATGTGCGCCGAATATTAAACATTTTTCTTCGGCGCGAATTTACGGGAAAATCCGGGATGAAGACCGAGAGCTTCGTTTTCCAGATTATCAGCCCATTTGCAGCGCAGACGCGGAGCTTAATTTTTCAGATACTGCTCCATCGGGAATAGCTGAAACGCGTCGGTTCGTGTTTTTATCACGAAATAAAAAAGAGAAACAGTTTTATATCGGAGTAACTGCAATGTGGTTTTGTGCACCGACCTCTTCAAATAATTTCACGTATTTATTAACGCGCATAACCCTTTATCTACGTCAACAGTACAGTGATACACAGTAATAGCACAGTGATATACACTGTGATATAGTAACTGCTGAGAGAAGTATTTCTTTATACAGAAATAATACAAAGAATTACATATTTACATTTAAGGTCCATTTTCGAGTAAAATTACAATAGTTCGAAGATTAATACTATTGGATGGTAATAAATTGACACGTTTGGTCATGACATACCAATTCTATTTCTTGTTATATTACAAGCTACGCGAACTTGGTACATCTTTCAACCCATTTTTCTCGTGAACGTAGCGCTAAATAACAAAATGTCATTATTATTTTCGACTTGTTTTTGCATACTGAATGTCTCTTGTAAAAATACATTAAACATTACAGTGAAGGACGTTCTACGTTTTCGTTCCAATGATACAAGACAATCGATCATAAGGTAATTACTAGACCTTCATGAAAATCTCCGATTTCATAGGTTATTTTATCAAAACAAGAATTACGGAGATCAACTAATAGGTTCCTTGCGTTTCAGAAATCTGCACACGCCATAAACGCATAAAGGTCCGCGGTTTAGACATTACGTTCCGCTCTTCCTTGCGATGCAAACGGGTTAATGGTTTTCGCTTTCGACGTTTGAGGTCGATTGCGTCCTCGGTATTCCGCAGTAATAGGAATCGAATAATGCAACGCACGAGTCACGTAAATAACATTTAAAGCGCCGCGAACCGGCGTCGTAACATTACCATCGTCTCTGCTTACCTCGGTCCGGGATGAACGCGCGGAACGACCTCTCAAAAGAGCGTTTCGCACAATTAGTCGTGCGGAACGCGTGTTTCTCTGCATCCGTCGAGTTTCGGGACACGTCGACCGGAAGTGGCTGCTCCGGGATTAACGAGCTCCCTCGAAAGCGACTCGTTAAATGGCGGCGGCATTCTTGCGCGGAGGGGACTTTTAACGAGAACGTTTTGCCGTGGAGGAGTTATGTTAACGGCGTCGGTCGCGACGCGGAAAAAGTCTTCAAGTTTCTCGCGGCTGTTCGCGATCTCGGGGATCCTTATCGCGGAATCGTCCATATTCGGCGGACAAAAAAGACCAACTCACGGAGCCGCGCGAGCCCGGTGGTCGGGCATAAAATGCCCTGGAAGCAAAATCGATATTTAATTTTAACGAAGCCGAGAGCCAGCACAAAAGAATATTCTCCGCGACGGTTCCGTAACGAGAGTCGGGGAGGACGCGGAGAGAGCCGTCCCTTTTCCTTCGTCTGTTCCTCCGTCTTGCTCGCGGCTTTCTCGCCGGCTTCTTTGTGTCTGGGGAAACGTCGCGCTGTGGTATCTTTCCCCAAAAGGTTAGCCAAAATGCAATGCAGCAAATTTGTAAATACATGGGAATGGCCGACACGGCACTCGAAGGCGAAACACTCGAATCTTGGAATCGTTGCAACATGCATTTCTCCGTTGGATTTTCTCTAAATTGTACTTCGGCAGAAAGTTGCCAAAGGTGTTCATATTGACATGTGCCGTCTGCTGCATAAGCGACTGCAAGAGCTGTGCATAAATGAATTTATTCAGGCTGTTAGCGGATTTTATTAATATATGTTAATCGAATGAAATTGAATTGGTCAGACTCCCTATAAATATACAATAAAATAATCAATAATCACGAGTTAAAAAATTTGAAACTTGTTAAAGTGATACGTTCCGTAAACCTAGTGTCAAAGATGTTGAAATTAACACCGTCATATTAAAGCGTCTGGCCGATTAAGATGGCCAAAACTGTCTTTAGAGTTTTCACAATGACTCTTATATCAATCTTTTGTTAAATAGGATTATTTAGACATTTAAACACGTCATACACGTAGTTTCGAATAGATACGAAGCAGTGACTTTTCGGAATGTTGTGCATTGACTGCCGCACTATGGGACGGATGGAAATCGAAACCGAGGAGAGGGAAAGGGAAAGTCGAGGGAGGCGCGAGTTCGACTTTCCCTCGACGCTGCCGGGGAAACCTTAACGAGAATCCTAAAAAGGACGATTTGTTTCGTCCCGCTATGGTCCCCGAGCGTTATCGCGGCGGCTCGTCGAGCGTAAAACAGTCGCGATACGGTCCAATCTCTTCCGACTTTATCAGCCGCGTCGGAACCGCGTCGGCCAACTAAATTCCAACGAAATTTTTTCCAATTGTACAAAGTGGCCGCGCGCGTGGTAACGTGGAAACGCCTCGGGCCACGGTCCCTCACAATTTCGTTTCGCGCAGCGCTGGCCTCGGGCTCAGCCCCGAAGAGGCTTACAACGACAAAGAAAGGAGCCGGGCCGAGCTGCCGTCTGCTCCTGCCGCGTGATAAAAGCACGCTTTCCGTGGAATCGCGTATTTTCCAGGGATTTCCGGGAGAACGTCCGCGAAAATTGCTGAAGAAAGAAGGCTTATCCTCGGACCGCCGGACCCGCTGGGGGAGAACACGGTCAGGGCTGCCTAGCGGCTGCTTGGTTGGTTGCCCGGTTGCCTGGTTGCCAGCCGCGTGAAACGACGTTGAAAGATCGTGCACGCTTCTTTCTGCTCTCTCGCCTTTGTCCGATTCGTTCGACTCGGATCCGCAGAATCCCTTTCGCCTCCCACCGGACCCGCTCTGCCAGCTATTCTAGTCCGGGCTTCCGGGAAATTGATCTTTTTGCATTTTCTCGGGGTCTTAGAAGTCGCTGGAAAATTGGCCGACTCGTAGATCAAAATCCCAAGGCCGAAACAATCGTGAATGTCACTGCACGTGTGTGGACGGATAGGTCGGTGCATCGAGCTTTTCGTAGATCCGTCCCTTGTGATGCGATTAATAATTAGTATACATATTAGATGAAACACGAAGTAGTATAAATATTTGAGAAATTTAATGATATTATTCTCAATTTATTAAAACACTTAAGGGATGAAATTAACTGTTTCTTGTGACTGTCGCAGCAAACTTTTATTTTGCATAAAGATCCGCAGTCTATTAATTAGAACGTTACCCGATGTTTAAGTTTTGATGTAGCTGAATAAATTACTTTTCTATCAGTGAAAAATGGAAAAAGAATGTTGTACACTGTTTCAAAGATGAAAGAGGAATGTTGTGTTCTGTTTCAAGGTTGTGAAAAAATGAATCTCGCTCGTAGTGTAATATGTCTCGAAGTATATCTTAACTTCTGGGTGTATGATTTGGATGGTGGATGTGGAAAAATAAATGAACGGAGAGAAAGAAAAATGATGAAATACATATAAACTGAAAAACCAACAGATTTGTAGAAACCGTTGAAACATGAACGAAACTGTACACACAGATTCAATATCGGTAGCTTGTGCAGTTGCACGGAGGAAAAATCCGTGATGCACTCTGGAGCATCGTCAAGCACGAATGTCTCTGACAGCAGCATCAAGATGATTATCGAGATGCGCATCGATCATGCTTTAGAAGGAGTTCCCAGCAAACTGTCGAACAATTAACGTACCTCCGTACCCGGGCTCGAGTCGCTATTGTGTATCGCGGTCGCGGGAAATCCGTTTCGATTCGAGATTCGGAGTAGGGGATGATTACCGTCGACCGAGGCTCGTCGTCGGGACGATTGTTCTTGCCGCAGGTAAACGCGCAGACAGATTGAGAATTCCTGAAGCCGCGAGAGGAGACGAGAATTGATCGTCGACGATCTGTCGCTTTAAGTCGGGCCAATAGCCTACTCGAGCAGAGGCTTCGTTGCGGGAAGTGCAGCGGCTAGACGGTCGCTGAAGAGAAACAGAGGGAAAAGGAGAGAGAGACAGATAAAGAGAGAGTGAGAGAGAGACAAAGATCTTGTTCTCTCACCGGTGAGTCGCACGCGAGGACATTTGGAGCCGCTGTTAAGCCCTCAAAGACGAAGCTCCGGCGAGAAGCCGTTGGAGTAATTAATTCCTCGCGCTTGGAAATTTCGTTGGAAGGCCCGGTTTTGTCCCCTCCAACCCCGCAACTCCATGCTCTCTCGAGCAACACCGAGTACACGCGTTTTTCCGGCCGGAGGCTCGCGACGCTGCGAAGTGTTTGCTCGCCGCGGAGTTTGTGGGATTGTGTTTAGCTTTTGCAAACTTTTCACTGAGAAGAGGCAAACTCGCTAATGAAACGCTCCCCTAGGGGGATCATTTTTCTTGCCGTCGATCGGTCGATGGAAAATCGTCGAGTGCTCCAAACTTTCCCCGAATAATCGGGAGCTCGTTGCGAGAGCGATTCCAAGCGGAGGTAAAAGAATTCGTGTTGCAGGGAAGGCGGAATTAAAAGGGAGCTAAAACGTCTCTCGCCCCCTCGTAATCGTCGCTGAAGTGTACAGGTGACAGGATAATTTAAACAGAAGCAAACAAAAGGGCTTTCCACCCTTTCTGGAAGCGAGGAAAGTAGGCTCGGGGCTAGAAATTATCGTGGACAGGCGTTTTAATTGCTTCCCTGAAAAAGTCGGGAGGGAAAGCGCCGAGAAGAAGAGGGTGCGAGTCATTCCCCAAGAAGCCGGCCAGCAACCCCGCTTCCGAAAAGATTCTCGGTTCGTTCCACCGGCTCGCTATCGTCCGAAGTCCTTCTCCCGATGCGCCGCGATCGATCCTCTGTATTTATTTCTCGAAACCGGCGGCGTTGAGTGCTTCAAAGACCCACTTAGCACGCTCGAACCGTTTCTTCGAGGCGAGACGTTAATTCACGAGTCCGCAGGCGATCCATCGATCCTCGCCGCTCCACTTTACGACGGCCGGCCGCTCGATCTTTCGTTACACCGAAACTTTCGACCGCGGCAAGAGAAAGAAAAGAAAAAGGAGGCGGGAAATCTGCTCGCGAGAATTTATCGCGCGCACGGATCTCTCGACTCGAATCCAATTTTCGAGATATACGAAGGTATACATGTTCCGCGCCCTTACCCCTCGCCTTTTTTCGACGCTCCTGCCTCCGTTTTGCTCAACCCTGGGCTCGGTCACTTCCCTTTCCTTGTTCACCGGCCACGTTCCCGCGGTATCTGCCTGTCAAAACGAGATATACTGGCTACCGAGGTAAGCCGAACCGGGACATAGTGGTTCAGGAGCCCGGAAAAGTCAAGAGAAACTCGGAACACGCGTTTCTTTTCCCGAAAACGATACAGCAGAATTCCTAGCCCTTTCGTAAGCATTTTGACACGTGTGTGCGCTTCTGTGCGACGTACATGAAACTCTTTTATTATCGGTCAGTAATGCCACTTCCTTATTCTAATAATTTTCTACACAGATTCTGCAATTTCTGCAATCTTAACAAATACATATGCTATTTAAACTTGGCTAGTAGAACATTCTTACCAAGAAATAATCGATCTTTATTTCACTCGTGATACTATCATTTCTTTTGTGAAACATTCTAAATATTATCAAGATTTATAGCAAGCAGAAGGATAGAACTAGTCGTTTCGATCGGAGTTAACTTTCCAATTTCGGTTTCGTCGACTAAATTACTTTGAACTTGTAAGAATTTTGGGGTTGCGACGTGGCAGCGTTAAGAGACAGACCGTGGTTTACCTTTCGTTCGAACGCAATTGCAAATTAGTGCTGAATCTACGATGTGTACATCAAACACGGAGAAAATGAATTTCGCCGAACGTCCAGGATTTCGGAGAAACAGTTCGAGGTGGTGAGTCTGGTTGCAGTCTAGGCGAACGTCTAGCCCGCAAAGGGGCGGGACACGGACACGCGCGCGAAGAGAAGAATAGATTCCAGTGGGAGCTGGGTAGAGAAGCCGTGAAAGAAAAAGAACCTTGGAAGGAACAAGAAGAAGAAGAAGAAGAAGTACCAGCTCGATAAGCAGTCGATATATATCGTAAGCTCTCCGACGTCCTTCTCCTTTTACGAGAGCTTCGGAAAACGCTGATGCCGCACTCTATCCGATTCGATTGCCCGGATATATAGACGCTTTTGTTTCCCATCCGGCGTTCTTTTCTTTTTTTCTTTCCCGGGCTGTTTCACTTTCCCCTCGGTCTCCTCTAATTTCCCTTTCTCCGATCGCATCCCCGGCCCGATAAATAACTCGACATCTTGTCCGAGCTGCTCGCCCTCGCGGGAAGACCTCGGCGCGGGCTCGGCAAGACCTCGGCAAGACGCCGAGGACGACGGAGCTCTAAGTAGCTTTAACGGGATTAACGAGCTTTCGTTTTGCGCCCGTGGCCGGTTTGGCTTCTCCCCGATTATGCGATCGCTGCGAGGAGCAGGGCCGGCTCCTCTCTCCGCTCTCCCACTACCTCGTGGGTTTCCTTTTGCTCGGATGCTCGATGCAGTAAATCCTTGGTTGGCTGTCCACGCGTGGACCCAGAAGCGCGTCTTCACCCCAAGGAAAAGACCAGCGGACCGACTAATTAATCCGGCCTCGAAGCCGCCGTCGTGAACACTTTCCAAAGGCGGGCGAAATCGCGCTGCGTTCGAAAGATCCGTCGCGATAAGGCAGCACCGAAATTTCGAAATTCAGCGGCCCGAAGATGGGCGAGGAGGCACCGAGCAACCGGTGGTAGAAGCTCCGCGACGGAATATATTAATTAGCAGGGGTGCGGACCGGGAAAAAAGTTGCCTGGACCCGTGGAGCGGCGCAAAGAACGGAAGAAAGGTCGGGATGGGGCTAAGACCAGGCAACAAGCAAGAAGAACAACAATAAAACCCCGGGGTGTAATTTGTCATGGGGGTACGCCGACAAGAGGGCATAGATGTATTGTACATTCCCCGCGCAAGTTTCCCCATTATTATTAACGCTCTCCTCTGCGGCGGCCGGTTCACGCGAGCAGAGCGGAGTCGATTCCGGAAAGGAACCGCTGCTCACGCAACAGCGATTTTTCTTTTATCACGGGGGCGGGAATCTTGGTCGGGACGACGTCGAGAGCGATTCATTCTCGACCAGTGATTCCGGACGGTGGCGGTGAAAATTTTATTTCGCCGCGGGAGCCTCGGTAAACGGCGAAACGACCGGTGAAATTTTGATTGTTTCGCAGGATGGATGCCCGAAACCGAGCCCCGAGAATTATACCGGTCGCGGGAGCACGCCGGGAAAATTTACGGGGCCGTATTCCCGCACCGACGAGGCGGCGAGAACCTTTTCCCAGAATGTGGGTCTTCGGGAACTTTTGATATTGAAATACGAACACTTCTGGGAGTTACTTCTCCGTGGCTACGAACGAGCTGGCGATAAATTATTCTCGGAGGTAGTCGAGTTTTACGTCGCGGCCGACCGGACCGACGATGCGGTCTTCTTCCTTTCTCCTAGACTCGTCCATCCTTCATTCCGCATGGATCGGGAGGAGGCCGAGGATGCTCGGATTTAATGGAGCAGGGTCTTTTGTTTGCTGGACCACCGTTCTGATCGATTGAGCTATCGCCCTAGGTGCCGTCTTTCTAAATCTAATATCGAAACTGTTTCTGCAGAGCCAACAGACTCGAGCTACCCTCGCTGGGATGCCGCCGCCGAATGCTACCGGAACCGTTTGCCTATCCGGGATTGATATCTGAAACCACCGAGTCACTCTCACGAATTAATCCGGGCGCTTCTGCTAGTTCTTCCTATGCGGAATCGATCGGGCCGCTCTATCGTTGTTATTAGAAGAACTTTATACTGAAGCTACCCCAGCACTAAAAGCCAGTTTGCGTTCCTTTAACTCCTTGCTATACCATTTTCTTTACTATTACAACGATTGGAACTTTCTCAATCGCAATAATTACTAGAAGAAAAAGATACTTTATAGTTATAGTGCAGTTACAATTACTCGAATGTTTAAATATTGGCACAGAATTTGATCCCTACGAGTCCCCCTAAACCTACCGTGCCGGCCAAAATGATCCGCCTTTTTCTTTCAAAATCGTTTTGATTGTAAAAATACTTTCAAAATAAATAGTTGAATACACTCTTTAAGACAAGCATACATTGTGATCAAAGTGGTGGAAAGTCTATATAAATTCAATCTTGTTATTCCTGTAAAGTAACGTTGTTACTTGCATCCAGTGCTCGATGAGTTTGATGGTAACCACCTATCGTACTTTAACAAATCTGACTCGTCGTGGAGATTTCGAGTAAAAAACTGTTACGTGTGGAAGTTACACCATTCTTTTAAGACGAAATACACTTCTGTTCTCTTGTTATAAATATTCAAGTATTCGTGTAAATGTAGATATACAATAAGTACAAATTTTCCTTTTCTTCCAAAAAATTATTACATTTGAAAAGCTTCTAATTATTATAACTGTGAAGAAAATGGTACGGCAAGGGATTAAATGTGACTAGATCGCATCTGCATATACAATACTAGTACACAACAGCTGTATAATGAAATGAAGAATCCGATGTTCATCATTTTTATGGGCATGGTTGTACAAACACTAAGAACACTGCTGCGTTCTCCTGAACTTATTAAAATTAATTCAAGACAGCAATGTTTACTCATCAAGAGAAAACCGACATTAATTAACGGTAGCCCAAGTATTTCTTTCTGGATCTCTTCTAGGTAGAATTCTTTTGCTATTCATTCCGAGTGTCTCCGAAAAGTGCCGCGAGCGGCAACCGGATAATTCCTCTCGCAAAAGTTCGTCGAAAGTGCAATTACCCAAATGGAAGATATAATCCAAGCAACCATCGATTCATTAGACGGAAAATGAAGTTATCTTCTCCGGGTGATCGTGAACCGGGTCTCGCTCCTTTGACCGACAGCGTAGTCACCTTAACGTTCCATTTGCCGGTTAGAAAAGTGCGCGGTCTCTCATTACGAGGGAATTAGCCGGTCGAGAGGGCGCTTTAAAAGCTTCCGACGGATTCGATTAACGCGGGAGCGCCGGTGCTTTTCGTTGAGGCCACACGCCTCCCCTTTTCCGCTTCTTTGTTGCTTTTCGAAAAAGTTGCCGTGGCGTCGCGACTCGGAAAGCTCCGGTGTTCCTGCGAGCGGAGCCCATTTACCTCGTGGAGTTATCTCGCGGAACTTTATCGGTTCCCGTAGCACCCTCTCTGCACTTTGCCCGGCTTCCTCTTTCCGTTCCCGCTTCTCGTTCTCTCTTTCATCGACTCGTCTATTCGCCGGCGACCCTCGATTTCTCAACTAATACTCCGGGGCGATCGAGAACGCAACGCCGTCGCGTAAAACAACCTCGACAACTTATCCTCGCCGGTTTTCCTCGCGCAATTCCCTCTTCACGGGCAGATCGAGCCTCGATTCGACAGCCGAAGACGAGCCGAACGAGCTCGTGTGAAATTATTAAACAGACGCGCGTTCGACTGGAAACTCATTTTGTTGGGAAAACAATGGCGCGGCCGGGACGGCGGTGAAAACAATGGGGCCAGTCCAAGTGATTAAAAACGTGAGGGGGCGAGACGAGCACGGTGTTCCTGCACGTGGAGTCGCAATATCGCCGCGATCGTTGATTCTCGAACCGGCTGCGGATCGTGTTAAATTCTGTCGTGCCTACCTGCGAAAGCTCAAGGTCAACAGTCAGATGGAGACTAGTTTGTGAGCTAGGTAAACGACGAAGATGGATCTGTTTCGACCCATACGAGACGACTGCTATCGGGAGATGAAAAGATTAAACTACCCATAGACTAAACGGTCGACTGCTTCTCTTAATCCCTTTCACTTTTCGAATTCTTTCATTCGCGATTCATCTTCTCAGTCATCTTCTCAGAGACTAGGGGACGAATAACTGGAGTTTTGAGGTGCGAACATTTCGGTACAGTTCTCGCACCAAACTCCTTCGCCCGGATCCTTTTTCGTCCGCTTTCGTCGAGGCTTTTTCCGGGCGTCGAATAATTCAATAAATTACCTCCGGGGGGCGTGGTTTGCGGCGCGATCTGCTCGGGAAATAAAGGAGAAATTGGCCGGCGTAATGGGACCCGCGGGCACCGAGATACGGACAGTTTTAAATCGGGACAAAGGGAGCAAAAAATAAGGTGCTCGATGGGCTTTTTATCGAGCGATTTGGTCAAGCGGTTCCCTTCGGACCGATAAGGGTCGATCGGCCGCGCAGACCTTCCGGCCAGCTTTCTCCGTCCGGTTCAATCACCATCGTACCCTTTTCCCTCCGACCGTTTCCCCCACGGAAGCCCGCCCTCCGTTCCGCCGCGAAACTTGCCGATTTAATTGAAAAAAAGCTCTCCCGTCGACCGAACTGCCTGCGAGCCATCCGTTTCCAAGTAAACGTCCGCTCGAGTCCCTCGGAGCGCTCAATTATTCCGCGCGCTGTTTACGGATCTTGAGCAGAAACTCGGTTGCAGAGCCAGAAGCGTCCTGAACGCCTAATCGATCCGCCGGAACCTTGAGCGTCTAATCCCGTCTTGATTGCAGTCGCGAAGTCCATCTTCTGCTAATCATTTTCGCAACAATCGGAAGAATCCTCTCCTGAACTCTCCCCTCTCCATCTTGCTGGATCTACAGTTGCACCTCGGCTATCTCGAACTGGATTTTGGCACACGTGATTACTAACGTTTAAAATATATAAATTATTTCCTTAACCACTTGCACTCTAACATCGTGTCAAACTCGTGATGACGATTTCGAACAAAATCTATTACATTTAGACGTCATTCGTCTATTTTAAAGTGAAATAAAATGCTATCTCGATTAAGTTAAAATTCGATTAATTAATTCGCTGGAGTTAATGCAGATTGCCAATTAATACAGATTTCCTTACCTTTGCAAGAATATGTTAACGACAAGCAATTAGTCTAGCAAGGCAATTGCGTCTAGACATGAAGGAAATTATAGGTCAAATGGCAAAGCAGGAGTAATAAATATTTTATGAGTTACGTTTGTTTTAACAGCAAACCTACCGAGTATGAAAAGGGATTGACATGCGTTGCTTTATTAGAATGACAATACTGAATTTATTTAATCGTTTCACCAGTTTTATGGTAATGTATATTTGGAATAAAAACATCATGCAATCAATTTCTGTAAAAGGATCCATACACTTTCAACAATTATAAAAGAAAAAATGTGAACCCAGTCATTATGACCGGGTCGGTGGACTTGGCGTTATTAGAATTGAAAAAAGTAAAGTGTCTCGTGAAGAAAATAAAATCGTATCTTGATTAGTATAAATAGGGCCATCGCGTGAACCACCGTAAATTTAAAGTTTCGATAACTTTCTAACGATAACTCAAGATATCGAGCACGCTAGTTCAAAAAATAAAGTTTTGAGAAACGCGGATTTAAAGTTCTAGCCATTGGCACAACTGCTCTGCTATCCAAACACTTCAAGCAGCTGTAATTTCGTAAAGAATTCAAGTGAATCGTGTTGCATACATATTTTCGAGTGTGATAAAGAGAAAATTTAAGTGACTAAGAGAAATTCATTCGGATAATTATCTTAGACAAATATTTATTCGAAGCAATTCGAATGATGTCCAGCTCTGGCTTGGATAATACACAACTCAGATATTAGGGTTAACAGGTAATCGAGGTTCTACTATACTGGGAAAGGCTCCCAGGATCAGCGACATTTCGCGAAATAACCCGTACACCTCGGATTTAATTGTTTTCCCGTGGTACAACCATAGTCGACTAGCTGTAGAAAAACGCGGAGAACGTTACGGCGAGGCTCTCTGTTTCTCGGACAGGAGGAACCGGTTCTTGAGCGAACCACCTTCCTAATCAAGGAAATAGAAATTCGAAAGAGGGTCGCCGGCTACAATGGGGACGATGCTTTCACAGTTAACGAGAGCATCGTCGGAGGTGCGAGTTCGGTGTAGTTTATACTAACGGCCAGATTAGAGTCCCGGGTCTCTCTTCTGCCATGGCCGGGGAAAATCTCTGCCGATAGCGGCCGGTCCCCGGAAAATCTCGGGATCCTTTCCCCGGGAAAACTCTTTTGGCCGCGTGATGCTCGGCCGGCCGTGATTTAGGGAGATTGAACGTTATCTCGTTCCCGGTTCGGGCTGCCGAATTTTCCACGATGTTGTCGTTGGTCTCTAGATTTTGACCACGACCTCTCTGGACTCCCAACAACACGCGCAGCTTTTTATATTAAAACTTCTTCCTTTCGTCGATCACTTTTGACACACTCATCTAATACTCATCATAGATTTTCAGTACAGAGCATTATTCAGTACAGCATTACATTTTCAGTAATCAGAGTTGGGCAAAAATTTCGATTATATTTCTACTTTAAGCGCTCGAATTAACGATTAAATTCCTATTTTAGTTGTTAATCGTAATTAACGATTAAATCTCCCGCTTATATGCCAATTGCGATTGACGATTAGATTATTTTTTAATTTCAACCAACGATCGAATAGTTCATCAACGATTAAATTCCGAAATTCTTTTTTTAGCAAAAATAGTATCACCTGTAATAATCGTGTTTTTAGTTGAATTAATTTCTTACTACGTACTTAAAAAAAGTAATGGTGACAAAATCAGCGATTGATTTCATCGATTGAAGGTCAATCGTCAATCGTTCATTATAGATAATCAATCATTTAAATATCGGCGTTTATATAAATTAAAACTGTAACCTATAATGGATATACATTACCAATCTAATTTATATAATCGTCATGATGATTAATCGTTATGATAATTAATCGTTGTAATCGTAAACATTAATCCATCAATCAAAGTAAAAGTTGTAATCGTTTAATGCCCAACTCTGTCAGTAATACTCACTAATCACTGGAGCATACTAATACCAATTAGAAGTTCCGAGATCTCGGGGAATCCATATATCTTGAGGATGATTACAGAGCACGGTGTAACCCAGCAAAGTCCTCTTTACATTAATTGCCGTTGAATCTTAGCAGAACGCGTGCCATAACCTCGATAAATAATGACAGAGAGAAAATGAATAGCAAAGGCGACACAGATCCAGCTGAAACTTTACGACGAGATGATCTCTGATCAAGATAGGACTTCGGAGGAGAATTCATCCGTCGGTGCAGGGAAAGCGAGAGGGAGAGCCGTCGGAAATTGATTAAAAGATGGAACAGATGTAACTGCAGGATCGGATCGATGATCGAGCAGTGTTCCGCCTCCGGCTGTTCCTCCTCGTAACTACTTACGGAAAGTTTCTGCGATCCTCCTCGTCGGGGCTTCCCCGTAATAGCATAAGTAGACGCGGTACGATCGGGACGAGACATCGCGTCGACAAAAACAGCGGAACGACTATCTGACTCCCGGGAGAGGTCTACGGTTCTACAGTCTTTATCCGGTTACTGGTGCCGTGGAAGTAGATAAAGCCCGTCTACGGCCGGGCGAAAAAGTAAATTGCCGGGAACGGAAGGATGAAGGACCACTTGCTAAAAACCGGGAAAGATTACGGTACATAATTCTACCGTTCTTCCGTAAACACCGAGACCAGGGGACCGAGGCGCGGGTGGACAAGTCCGATAAGAAGGACTCGCGGGATAGCGGAGGATTCGGTGTCCTTTTCGGAAAGCAGCGTCCAGCTCTCGAAGTTTTCTTCCCGGTCGTTCGCCCGTGGCCGGGTCGAACCTGGCGTCGTTTCGCCCGGGTTCCGAGGAGAAGCCTCTCGTATCGTTCGGGGAAAATGGGCGGCCCTCCTCCGGCGCGGAATTTGACCGTGGAGGACGGGAAATAGAGGAGAAAGAGTCTCTCTAGCCTCTTGCAGCCGGGATCGCGATAAACAAGAGTTTCATCGACCGTTAAATCACATCTCGGAGGAGGCGTCGCCGTTCCAGATTACAGTACTAAATTTCGCGCGATTCTCCTGCCGTTCACGTCGCGCGTGTTATCGCATTATAGCTCCACTCTAATTCCACGGTTCGTTACCCGCGTTTAATTGAACGTGGCCCGATTCAATGAAAGTCTATCGATACAGGCCTGGCGCGCCTCCAAGGAACACACTTCTAAATACGCGGCCGTCGCGTTCTTCCCGCTCTTCCTCCTCCTTCACCGGGAGAATAATGGAACGAAGCCACCTACTGTCTCTCGTCTTGCCTCCTGCTTGTTCCCGGTCCGTATCTCCTATCTCGCATCTCGGATCGCGGGAGGTGTTTATGTGCCGGCTGAAAGTTCCGGCCGCTCTTTGTCCCATCGCGACCGAGGAAGAAACGAGAGTCTCCGCTCCTATCCGCTCTGCTCCGGCTCGATCGGGAATCGACAGCTTTGTACCCAGAGATTTCCGCGGTACACGCGTAGCCGATCGTTACGGCCGCGTGAGTGACTATCATCCCTTTGATCGAGCTGAAAAGAAACCGCTTAAACGGTATCGGAACGGTCTCCGAGTCGTTTGCGAAGAAGTTCACGCGGAGATTAGCCCAAGATAGCGACGACGTCTCGGCTCCGAGAACCAGTTGGAAATTGAGTTAGAATTTCATGAAACGACACCGCGCAACGCCGCGGTGTCGGATCGCTAACGCGTTCCCCAATAAGATCAGCGGCCCGGCAGTTTTGATTATCCTTCGCGTGGGATCCGGGAAACACCGTCCGGGGATGTAATAAAACGTTTGCACGCCCTGAAACGCTATGGAGGAGAGAGAAAGAAAGAGAGAGAGAGAGAGGGGGGAAAGGGAAAGAGTGCGCGAGGGGTGAAAGCGCCGCGGCAAAGAGATTTCCTCTGGAAACCCCGAAGAGGGCTGATAGCCCCGGGGCGGGAGAGAACCGGTCCATTGTTTAACTTGATAAATGAAGTAGCCGAGGCGCAGAAGCTCGACGCCGGCTCGGTACACAATGTCGGCGATATATTGTTCCGAGTTAATTCAATGCTGGAAACAACACAGCCACCGTCGAACAGGTGCAAGCCATCGCGTCACCTAAGACGCTCCCAATCGACTCTGAAACGTCCACCAAACTTTTCTATATCTTCGAGATCCTCCTGCTTCTGCTCCCGAGTTCCGCAATCTCAAGTTACCTTCTCGTTTCCGTATCAATCTCCGTTGCGCAATTCCTATTGCAAGCGTGCAATAGGAATAATACATTTGAAGGAATAACACATTCTATTTTATTTTATAACACTTCGACTGCCCACAGTCTATTGAATTACTTGTTCAATATCGTTTAGCAAATCCTAAAACAATTACAAACGCACAACTTGATTAAATTAGTTTAACATGGCAATTCATTTTCAAGCTTGAGAACATAATTGCGTCGCTCGTGGGTGAACGACGTGATAGTCAAAGTGATAAGAAAGCGTTCATTATGATGTATTGGGTTGTTGCGAAAGTAATTTCGGATTTCCAAATAGACAGCTTACGAAAAGATCGAAATTACCTTTGCAATATCCCAATATAGCGCAATATAGTATAAACAAGTTAAAACCAAAATATCTATAAAGTATATTTTACATAAATACACTCGTAGAATCACTGTACAATTTATCTGCGCTTTTCCACGTGCTCAAATTAACTGCTAATTTCCGACATGAATACATGTCCAGTTAAAAGCAAAAACTGACGTTTATAAATAGACAGCAAATTTTATGCATTTATAGCAAAAACTAGTAAAATACAAGTCTATAAAGACTTTAAAAAAATTTAACTACATCGCAATTTTTTATTGACATGATCAAATGAAGAGATACATCCTCATCTAACTTCTGTCTCCTACGGTCAACATCGAAGCATTTTGTTTTGCAAAAAAGCTGAACTCGTGAGATGTTTCAGTACATATTTCCAAAGTGGCTGAAAGAACACGACCTGCACCCTAATTGGGAATTGGTGCAGCAATCGATGTCGCAACGTTTGACCGCGTTGCGAAAGTACTTCTCTTCCGAAGCGGGAGAGTAGAAGATTTTGACGGTGATCGATGGCAGCATGGCAACGTTACTCCAGTTTCTCGAAACTCGGCGTGGAATCGAACGACCGCCATTGCGCTATTAACATCCACGCTCGCAGCCAGAGACACAGAGAGGCCAGAGCTAACCCAGACTGGTGGCGCAGCCTCATTTTCCCCGCGCTTTCCGGCTCGCGGCACTCTCGTCTCTACCTGGCCTTTCTTTCCCCCCGTTCCCACCTCTAGCCCAGCCGCGGTCCTTTCTTCGCGCAAGAATTTTAATTAGTACGTACTCGAGCGCGCCACTGAAAATGAGAAATTGTCGCGGCGATGGGGAAAAAAATGTAATTCGCGCAGCGTAGCTCCGCTGTGTTCCACTTCTCTCTTTCTTTGCAGAATTCCTGGTGGCCGCTCGTAAATAGAGCCGGAGATCGATAGCCTCGCCGTTTCGCGTCGTTTTGTTCGAATTTTTCCGAGGGCCTAGATGTTTCGTCACGAAAATAAAAGCGCGGAGAAAGAAGCGAACTGTGGCTGCTATCTACGGCGCTCACCAGTAGATGAGTACCTTTCCCCGCAACTACCTGGTCCGTCACAGATTTGTATACAGTGTGTCCCAAAAGTCACTCGCAATCGAGAAATTCGGAGTTTCTGAGGTCATTTAAAATAACTTTTTCCTTAGCGCAAATGCAATCCGCCGTTTTGTTTGTGAGTTATTAACGGAAGACATTAGCCAATGAGAGGCGAGATCAGCTGGCGCGAGGCGGCTGAGCCAATAACTTGTAAACTAAGCTGTAGATTGCATTTGCTTTAAGGAAAAAGTTACTCCAAATGAACTGAGATACTCACCATTTCCGAATTGTTAGACATTTTTGGGACACCCTGTATACAGAGTGCTACGCTAAAGCTGATATTTACAGTATCTCATTTATCGTTAACGATACTCGAAAATACTAAAAGAACAGGTTGTATGATTTGAAGAGACACGTGCTGCAGCGGAAATAATTCCTTTTTAGTGATTATATTTTTTAAGATTTCAAGATCATCGATATTTTTTTAAATGACATTAAATATTTCTACCATTATATCATGATAGCTAAGATTTAGTGACCGTCATTCACCGCTTTTCCGATATCCCCGTGTTTAACACGTTCCGTGCCATATGTACCACCGATGGTACATGCTTACATGTTCATTTAATGCGCTAAATAAATAGTTTCTAACAAATTCAGAACTGAAGAATTAATTTCCTAATAAGCTTGTTTCATTATTATACATATATACGATAATTAATAATTACGTATAATATGTCAAGTTTTAATGAAATATCAAATAGTCAGTGTGAAGAGTCGAGTAAAAACAGCTTGACACGGAACGTGTTAACTCAGGGCTCGCTAAACAGATTTGCCGATAATTCATCTAGCGAGCTCGGCACGAACCGGTCCCTTTCTTTGCCTTCATTTCTCCATCATTTATAGCGCCGCCCAAAGACCGAACGAAAATCGTCGTCGTCTAAAACAGAGAGTCGAGTATAAACCAAAAGCGTCGTCGAAAGGGCATGGGACTGATTTTAGGCAGGGAGAGAGAGTGTCCAGAGAAATCGACGCATATTCAACGAAATTGATACGCGTGACGCGCGTTCTGTTCCATTAACGAGAACCGCGTCGTCGGCACCCCCGTCCACGAATTCCACATCAAAGGGAGCGCGTCGCGCCGCGAACGTTCTCCATTTTCCGCAGCCAGGCTGGTCGTCGGCCGCTGAAATTGATACATTTCGTGGACCGGGTGGCGCGGGGAGTAGAGAGGGCGGGTCGCCGCATCGCGTCGAACGACGTTTCATTAAAGGGCGTTCGCGTAAAACGCGACGAATGACGAAAACGGGCACGGCGAACGAGAAGGGACAACAGAAAGAGCAGACACAGAAGAACAGAAAAAGGGACGGAGGGGAATAGGAAGAAGGGAAGAAATACGTTGGTAACGAGCGGAACTGTAACGCGCCATTCGGGTCGGCTCGCGGCGCTCTCCGACCCTCCCCGTGCCGGGACCGGGACAATTCCGCAATTACGATGCAATAAAACCGGGGGAAAATATCATCGCTCGGACTCGGCGGGCCGAGTCGCGCGAGAGAAGAAGCCAGAGGAGAGCGCGTCTCCGCGCGCACCGGAGCCCATCCAATCGACCTACCCGTCACGAACGAACCTTCTCGCTTACGAGCGACCTTTAGGCGGATTAGGTGAGAGAATCGTAAAGTGAAAATCTCCCCACCTCCTTCCGACAGGATTCCGCCGACTGCGGGAGAGAGAAAGAGGAGCTCGCTCCTCTCGTAACCGACTTTCAGCGGCGTCCGCCCGAACGAGCGCACTTTTTAAATCGATGCCTGAAAAATTCAGTTCCTCGAGATTAGCCTCCTCTTTCGCGGCGCCTCCCTTTCATCCGCTCACCCCCGCGGTCCTTCTCGTGTCCGCCTCCGCCCCGGTGCCGGTTTCTGTCCTCGGACGAGCGTTTCGTTCTGTTCCGTTTTACGCGGCGAGAGTATCTCGCACGGCGCACGAGAGAAGGGAAATTGGAGCAGGGACGGGTTTTGCAAATGGATCTAAATGACGCTCCCATTTCCGGCCGGACCGTGACTGTACTCCCAATGTCGCCAGTGGAACACGCTCGCTATTGTCGGACCGACTAGACCGTCTCTTTTCCTTCTTTCGCCGCCTCCGTCGTCGCGGATTAAAATACCCACCGAAATTCGCTCGGATTCTACCGATCGGATATCTTTCCCGCTCTCGAGGCCGATCGATCCAGCGGGGATCGACGATCGCAGCTCGCACGGCGGTAGCAGGGGCTTATTAACTACCAGCGTCCGTTCCCGGCAGTGCTATTTATAAATTAGACTGCTGTCGGTCTTCTCTCTCTCTCTCTCTCTCTCTCTCTTTCTCTTTCTCTCTCTTTCTTTTTCTCTTCGTTCTCCGTTTCTCTTCACGCTTTTCCCTCGACGCTTTCGCTTTTCTACGCTCGTTCATCTTCGCGTTCCGAGGGAAATTCTCGCCGGTAATTGTTGCATCGATATCCTCGTGGTGCGCCGGCTTTTTGTCCGCTCTATTCTCGGCCAGGCCCAATTAAACACGAATCGGTGACGCCGCGGACACCGGCGCTCCTTAATGACCCGGCAATTAAAATATCCTCGCGGCGGATTCCTCGAGGTTCGTTCCGCCTCGTCAATATCGTCGATGTGGCCGAGAAGCTGGTCCACTCCCTTTAATCGTTGGTATACAAACTTCTGTAGTAGAGAACTGATTGAAGGATAAAATCGGTTTTACTGTTATGGCAGGTTTCACGTTTAAAATTCTTGCTTAGTATGAATATGGCTTTCGTGTGAGTCACTTTCGACAATAATTAATGTGGGCACGGGTTCAAAAATTAGGTTTCGGGAAACACGGGTTTAAAGTTCTATCTATCGGCACAAAAAGCATTTTCTAAATTTCCGTTATAATATCAGGTAAAGCAGATAAGACGGCATGTTATTTTGCTTCGCCGTTCCAAGTAATTGAAGTTTTAAACAAAAACTTTGTAGACATTGTCTGCTAGACTACTCCAAAAAAATACAAGTCCGTTCTACGTGCATGACCAGTTTCGCGAGCCACTGTATAATTTAAGGAAATGGAAAAGAATAGATATTGATTTTTCCACACTTTTAGACCAGAATACCACCTTAAATCTGAATTGATTAGCACAGTAAATGATGCAGCGTGCGGATCGCTTTAGATTGATCTACTTACGTTTGCACCGTGTTTGAATGTACTAGCTAGTAGAGTCTCGTGAAAATCGTCTGGGTCGCCAAGAAGCTGGATCAGTTCCCTTAATCGTCGGAGAACAAATTTCTGTATCAGAAAACTGTATCGCATTTTCCATTAAAGTTTTCACGCAGAGTCCCGCCGTGTTATGTTCCGCGCGGATGTTTCGACAGAAAATTGTCGATGGCTCGTCGGTGGCAAGAGGCGGCGGAAACTCGCAGCGACTGATTCCATGAATGCATTACCGCTGCACGAGAGTGCAGCTAGTACCACCAGCTTTCTTCCGTTGTTACGGCGTATCGTTCATTACGCATGCAACGGGCTCGTCGTAAAAACGCGGCGTGCCCGCGACACAGTCGCTGATACCAAAGGGTTTATTACACCCGTAACAAATACCGATGATAAGTTTAATTACAGCACGGCCGACGTTCTCGTCGCAGTTGCGCCGTAAACCCAACGTCTTCTTTCCGCGACCGTTCGCCGCGAAATTATTCGGCTGTTACAACGGACACGGGATGAGAACCCGAGCTGTTTTACGACAGAACGTTGACAAGCCCGAAATTACGAGGCCTGAACAGCAACGCTGTCCCTGCGGTGACGAGTGCATTAACGCGTTAATTAAAAACTTGCTCGGCGACGCGTTACGCTCGCGGCTACACCCTGGACAGGAGGAGGCCTCGTAATCCGCCTCGAAACGCGACGGATTTACTCCTCGATGCTTCCTTATCGTGTCTCGATGGTCCACGAACGAACATTTCAGAAAAACAAAATTTTTTAGCTGTTTTCCAAGGGGAAACGGACACGGAGAGCAAATTACAAACAACAACGAAATTACTACGACATGTGTAACTGTTTAAGTGACTTGTAAGTAGAAACAACTGAAAAGAGTCGGACGAATACTATAATGAAAGATGATCGTGAGTTCGACACGTTTGTAAGTAGAAACGGCGTGACATAGTCAGACAAGGGTTATTTTTGACCGAAAATTGAATAACGCTTTAGAGTAGGTGTACAAATACTTTGTACACATTTTAAAACGAAATCACTTGTTTATGATTAGGCCAAGCGATCTTTTTTGAGACGTTAACGGAATTAATTTACTGCACAGTGACCAAAAAATTGTTTCCAAAAACTGTAATTGGTTTTCATGACAAAAAAATGAGTTATTCGTTCAATATATGCGTTACTTCCGGCACATATTACAATAACAAAATGTCTTATTATTATTTTTATAAAATATTATAAGATATTGCTTTTAGTGCTCCGCAAATCCGGCGTTAAGCAAACAGAGGCGAGGACAATGTTCAAAAGAATGTCCATAAAAAATTGAAGAAAGTTTGAGGAGCTTCCTCGAGGTTTCTGGGTAGGAACGGAAAGCAAAGGTCGTACAGGTTCTCGGCTACCGAAAATCCAAAGGGGAGTCGCGCGAGGGAGCCAGGCAGCAGCGGCGAGAAAGGAGAAGCGAGCAGCGGCTGCACTTACGGATGACACGATAATAAAAGCACACCCACGTCTTCCTCCCCCCGAGGGCCGCCCGCTTTGTACCTACGCATGGGTTTCCACTTGTCTGGCCGGTGATTCACCGAGCGTCGGTTCCCGGCGTCGCGCGTCGTCGCCGGAAACGCCGTACCGGCGAAAATAGCGTCGGAATAACGAAGATCGCGGCCACGACGACGGCTTTACAGTCATATTGTCAGCACTCGTTGCGACCGCCGAGGTTCCGCGCCGTCGCGCCTCGCGAGACCGGGTCGTCTTACCTGTCCCGCGTGTACGAGCGTCCCACCTCGTGGAAAACACCGGTGAAATATTGCAGCCGCGTCGGGATGCAACCAGGAGACCGAGTCTCGTCGCAGAAAGTAGGATACCGTCGCTGTTACACGAGTTTTCCTTTTTCCAGACACGCTGTGAGCACGCATTTCGCCGCATAGAAACGATATACTAGTCGAAATTCACCGAAAGAGTTTCGAATTCAATTGCAAACTGGCGAAATGATTGAAAAGGTAGAACATCGAAGAGAAACTCGATTATTAACCGGCTCTCTAATAGCGGCATTCTCTATCGTCCAAATACGTTTCACGTGGAATCAGCTCGGTCCAATCATTGCATACGCAAAACGATTTACTGTACAAATCAATAACGGCCACGCGTTGCCGCAGTTGTGGTCCGAATAAAATGCGTATAGATGCGTATCGTAATCGTGTGCTCCACAATTTGATAATTGGACTTTTATACATTTATAGCAAAAATATGGTAAGTGAAATTGCGAACAGTGAAAAGATTAAAAGAAACCAATAATGTTGGTGTACTAATTTCAGCTTATTAAAATTATTACAGAAACAAAAATATGTTACTTGGCTCGCTTTTCTTGCTATTGATACAGAATAATTTTATTTTGCATAAAGATTTGTGGTCTATTAATAAGTAATAAAATAATGAAGATGCTTGCGTATTTCATGTTTATTTTTCTCATTCTTTTTATCAAAATTATCACGAAAGACATGATAGATTTAAATCCATGAACTTCTTTCCCGCTAACGTGAAATTGGTTGATTATCACGTTCCATTTTCTGGACATTTATGTTAACAGTCGGCTGTGCCGAGTCACATTTGACCCAATCTAAATCAGTGTACCTCAGACATTATGAAAAGAAAGGTAAAAGGTTTTGTTCTAAGAAATGACTCAACAAGGCCTGCGAAATTACTTACGAGATACTAACTACTTCGAAATCATTCGATGAAATGAATCGCGGGATAGATAAATAACGTGTCCTTGGGATAGGGTTATTTCGAAGTCGTCGTACCGGATGTCGCAGGCTAAACAAATAATTAGTACGCGATTGGATTTGTCTCGGGAAACGCGTAGTTCTCGTTCCATCGGATTAGTTGCGGAAGTTTTCTCACGGAGGAGTGCATCAACCCTTTCGCAGTCTGGTTTATAAAGTCGTTACGGTTCACCGGATGAAGCCGGTGCCGTGCGTCCCGACAAAATCGGACGATAATACTTAACAGACTGGTATCCCGCTCGAAGCGGGGTTATTATTGGAAGGTGCCGGTAATTATCTTAGCGAGAGGCCGCCGGTGCAGCTTAGGGTTGCTCCCCGTGATCTTCTCGCTGTTTATGACAATGATGGATGGTTCCAACGGTAATTCATCATCCCCCTCCCACCAGTGAAAGCTCTCCCGGCGTGTCACGGTGCGTTCCACCGCGATTGGATAAGCGTCCGCTCTTCGCCGACCAGATCCCAAGCGATCCCGAGCGATCCCAAGCGATCTCAAGCGATCCGAGTCACGAGGAGGATTCCTCGCGGATTTTTGCTCTCCGATCGCAACGATCGGTTACACCGTTACGCTCCCTTTAGCCCCGTCTAGAATCCCCCGTTCGAATTAAGACGAATGAGACCCACGGAGCACGCCGGTCCCCGGCGAACATAATTCATGGTAAATGACGCGGCGTCCTGGCGGACGACCGAGAGAATTCGACGCGGTAAATTGGACGCAGCGTCGCGCGTTCATCATCCACGACCCGCGACCACTTAACGCTCGATATCGATCCGCCGTATATTTAGGAGAGAGGCCTGTAAACAGGCCGCGGGCTGCTGGCCCGGGGTCGCCTAGAGGGCTCCTCTATACGCCGTCGTGCTAGTGATTTGTTGATACACTAGCGAAAAAAAAGCACAACCGACTCGTGCAGAAAGATCGTCTGTACCGTGTTCTCTTTGCAACTGGTATGGTCTAACGGCGACTCTGATGTTTACCGTTTCAAAGTCGACAGTGTTCTGTTTGCGTTGCGCGATGCTTCGCTCAGTTGCAATTGATTGGCGCACGCTGGTCGTTTTACACGCGAAAATCAAACAGCAAGATCATCTCCGTATCGCGTCCCTTTGCAATCGCCATTGTTTGCTGTCGAGTTGATCGTTTGTAAATCGAACGATGCTTCGCCGGGTTTGACCCGTATTCCAAGGAATTTCCGCAACAATCGGGACGTTGGAAATGGAGAGATTATCTCCATAGCGTGTTCTCTTTGCCGTCGTTTGCTGTTTAACCGATTCTTTGATGTTAAACATACCATGCCAATTAAAATGACCCGTTAGAAGATTCTTCTAATTATATATAACCCTTTGCAGTCTATTGGTGACTGGTCAGAGACATTGGAAATACGCTAGATCATGTTTCGAAAGAACTTTATGCTACTAAATTTTGTTCTATTTAAAACATCACTAAAAATAATAATGCTCTATAAACCAATACGCTCAACATCGTATGCTTTGCGTGAAATAAATCATGTAACGATGAAATACTGTAGGTCGAAAGAAATGGTTCTGGAGTTAAAATAGCTTCGAGTGCAAAGGGTTAATATTTAAGGAATCACACCATCGTACAACAAATGGGTCTAAAAATTGTATTAACAGAATGATTGATCGTATTAACTCCGTACTAGGAAGTCTAAGACAATCATTCTAGCACATTGTACAATAATCATTTTTATTAATCTTCATATATCCCTTATACTAAAGGGTTTTTATTACCACGAATAAACAAATAAAATGATACGAAATTATAAAGACACTTTCACAAGAAATAATTGAACAAATTGTTTAATTCCATCATACATTACGGCAAATACAGCAAAAGTCTATAAAAATTCAGTCGCGCAATTCCTTGGCAGCAACACGCGTTATTCAGTGTTAATGCTTGGTAGGTTTAGCCTTAAAAATCGATCGGATGTTTAGAGAATGTGCCACCGAGTTCGACTCGCATTCCAGTGAAAATCCGGAAACGACTTTGACGGGAGCTAATTCGGACACCGTGACCGTTGATTGCCGGCTGCACCCTCTGGTGCAACGCCGCGCTGCGGATGGAGCACGCCGATAGGAAGACGGGATAGGGCTCGGCGCGGAAGGGAGAGACACAGAATTGTTTGCGGTGGCCGTGGTGCCGGCCGCGGAGGGTAGCTTGAATTAATGGCCACGATCCTCCGTTGAACCTCCTTAGTCCGGATTAGTACTGACACGAATGGCGTGTCATTGGGAACCAGGATTCCCGAGGATGGGCCGGCGCTAAGCAGACGCCGGGAATTCCCCGGGGAGCCCCGGAGAATAGAGAGTTTCTGGCTCGTAGCCGGCGCGACCGCGGATTTCGTGCGGTTGGTTTCGGCCGGCGTCGTTTACACGCGATACACGGACACCCGGGCTCCTCGAGATTCCCCTAAATAGTGTAGGGCGTCGCGTTACGATGCAGTTTTTATTAGCAGGGATCTCCGCCGAGATCTCTGCGGCACGCGTTTCTCGGGGGATGAAACCCGGGGCATATGCGGCAGGCTTTAATATTGCATCGCGCTCTAGAATTTGTCGATGCGGAGCTGATAAACGCCGAGAGTCGTTCGGGGATCGCGTCGCAGCTCAGGACCCGGTGTTTGCTGTTTAGGGGTTGATTTCGCTCCCGGGAACCTGTTCGGAGCGAGCGTATTGACAAATCGAATGCGGTACACCGTTGGTAATTGGATATTCGACACGGGGTCGCGGGGAGAGAAGTATATTGGATTCGACGGGCAATTAAAGTAATGCCTGGACGACGAATAGTCGTTGCGTCAGCGTTTAATTCGCGCGCGGAAACAATACGGACCCATCGGCAGGACCAATCGATTCCCGTCCCGCGGCCCCGGTCATTTTCGTGCGTTCATTTCCGCGCTTTCGGGAATCATTGGATTCCGATCCGACGGAATCGAGCTTCGCGTCGCGGCCTCGCTTTTTAATTCCGCGGGACGGATCTGGAGCGTCGCGTAACTCCGGCCATCGAACGACTTTAATTCAGACGCATTAAATTGTTAATACCGCCGGTAATAAAGCGGCCGCTGCGCCGCGCAGCCAGCATTTTCCGAACGCCGGATCACTCGGTCGTTAATGTACCTGGAAAGCTCGCGCGCGATGAGCACGAGGCGCAGAGAGCATTGTAATCGAGAAATCGTTGGCGAACGAACAGCTAAATGGGAACGGCTCTCAACCTACCCCCGCCTCCGCCGCCGCCATCCCCGGCCTAGGTATCTCGCGAACGACCCTCTGTTCTCGATGTTCGAGTACCTGCGCCCGGAACAATGACGGTCGTTTCGCCACCCCGCGATACTTCAGCCCCCTTCACGTTAATATTTACACGTTCCCCGCTTTTTGTTTATTGTTTTCGCGGCACGTTTGCCGACCGTAAACGCAAACTTTTACCGGGTAAATGACCTGCGACTCACTTACCCTTGCCATTAACGGAACTTTCGAGGACAATCCCTTGGTCCTCTTTCGCTCGCTTGGCTTTCCTATCAATTGCGTACGAATATTATAGAGTTTCTTTGTTTCTGCTATGTTTCGTGCACGGTGTAAGAAGCAGAGGTGGACCCGACTACGGTTACCCGTCACAAAATTTCTGTGACGCTAAAAGATTACTTCCGTGAGTTCTCGTGAGAGGTGCTGATGTTTGCATCGGTGCTCGCCGATTTTATCTTTTTTATATTTTTTTATTTTATTTTTTTATTTAAATCACTACGCACTTTAATTCGATCTGTATGTAGATGCTACGGCATTCAACCACTATTCTTAGCTTTCGGAGAAACTGTGTCTAATCAGAATTCCAATTAGTTTAAAAATTATTAAAATTAAGAATAAATTAAATCGAGAATAAATCGTCATAGATTTTTGCTCTTCGGGAACTGATTAATGGACGAGGTCGGTCTACTTCTTGCGCCATGGTTCCATGACAAAGACGATCGAGAAAAGTTGATTCTAATCAATACCATGGGTATATTTTTGGATAACGATTGAAATCCTGGAAATGGCAACAACATTTTTGGAAGAGGCGAGGTTTCGATGGGAACGGTGGAACGAGCTTCGAAGGAATCGTCAGCGAGAATCGATCGAGCGGAAGTCTGCCGGGAGTAACAAACACGTAGGAAACCGCGAGGCCGCAAGCCCGACTACACCAGGGATAATATTACGCGCTGTATAGCCACGGAGTCATTAATTCTATCGATTTCGCCCCCCCCCCCTCCTCTCCTCACGACGGCGGTGCCTCGTTATTCCTGTTCGGACCTCTTGCAGAGATTACGACAAGCTAAAGGACGCGCTGGAGGATTTCGGTTAACGAGCCACCGGGACCAGTTGCGCCGAAATTCTAAACATTCGTAGCAATTACGGTTCGTTAATACCTGCCCTCCATCCACAACGATCCTGCTCTTTCCGCTACCCGCAGATTTTTCCCTGGTCTAACTCCTGCCTGGTTAAGCGATTCCAAATTTATTCCTGGATTTAAGCAATGCGTTAAGCGAGTATGCAGGATCCTGGAAAATTGGTCGAAATATGCGTATTGATTATTATTAGTCTTCGGAGTTAATATCTCTCCTGCCGACTATTTTTAAAGCAGAGACCAGTATAATACAAAAACGTTGTAATAGTAGAACCGAAATAAATATCGGCATTTATTCTGTTTTCCTTTCGCTGACATGGCAGATGATGGATTTTAAATAATCGGTTTAATAGCCTGATTATGTCAATATATATATATATAATATAATATAATAATAATATGTAATATTATATATTTTATATATAAAAATATTGATATGTTTTAGTGTAATAAAGTATAGTCGTAACATTGCACGTATAAATACTTTGGGAATGATAATGAAGTAAGCAGACTGAAAAAATTACTGATAAATATTAGTTTAATACCGGTATTTGTAGAACACTCCGTTTTAGAGAATGCTCGAAGACCGGAAGACGTGAGAGAAAATCAACAAATTATCTCCTCGCCGGCAAACTCGCAAATTCCAGTAGCAAATCAACTTACCCTAAAACGACAGACTCTCGGAGAAGTAGAACTAGATTAGCAGAAGTGCTTTAATAAGTGATTCCCTCGATCCAGCCGAGTGGAATGCCGATAAGGCGCGGCTAAACTGATAAAGAGACCCAGAACAGCTTAGACGGTAGTCGAAAAAGGGGCTGCAAACTTGTATGCGTGTGTCAAAAAGATTATTGCTATGACAACAAGAGACCCGTGCGAACGAAGGGATGATTTATCAGCGCGCATCATTGGCCCGGCAGCAGGGGCGGAAACAGTTTCGCGAGATCTCGAACGCGTATCGCCGGAGTCGCTATAAACGCGTCGACAAATCGGCTCGCCGATTCCCGCTCGTGCCGTCGAATTTCCCTCGAAACGCACCCCTTGTCCGGCCGCGGAAACTCGAGTTTCGGGGGTGGCCAGGCCGCTTATCATGGGGGCTAAAAGAAAAAATCAGCGGCTTCGACCCTTATCCGGCCCTGCGATCGAGCAACCCTCGGCTCGTTAGATCTGCTAGCGGGGTTACCGGGCGCGGGAGTGATCGAGTCGCTTAAGAGAACGTTCCGTCTTCTCCGTAACGATCTCTGCGATGATTAGCGTTATCTGGAATATTAATCGCGGCCGTTTCCAACGCGTCGACCGGCCTTATTAAATTTCACTCGCGCATCGGTCCGGGGGTTGTTGCCACGCATCGAAACAGTTCCAACCCTTCGGTATAATTCGTAAGCTCCCGCCGTTTAATTCGAGGTCTCTCGGTTCAGAAGTGAATCGCCGAAACAATTGCTCCACGCATTTATTTTTCGAGCTCCGCGGCCGGCAATTTCGGAATTAATTTCTGTTTACGATAACCACGGCCGCCGAATTATTTTTGCCCCGGATCGGCTGGCCGAGGATTCGCGGAAATTTAATTAAATACGCCGCTGGCGAACTTTGTAACTACCGTCAGGCCGTCCGCGCATTTACCAATTATCGAACTAGATGGGGGTGAATTATGCAGCGTTTACACTCCGGCAATTACTCTGCCGGATTTTGAGCGACCGAGCGATTCCTCCCGTCGGGGAAAGAATTACCGACAGGCCGAACGGCGTGTCCGTGTTTGTGCGCCCCAGCGAAATCCAGATTTATCGAGTGCCGATGTTTGCGGCACCTCGACGGCACACAAATTTTTCAAAGCGTTCCGGAAAAACGGTCCGGAGGTGTTGCTCGCTTCCGAATTCGCGCGGCGACGTTTCCAGCGGAGAATCCTGGCGGCAGGACCTCGGCACGCCTTATCGAGTTTCAAAGATTCGGAAGGAAGCATCTCCGACCCGTTCTATTCACCTAACCCGGGCCTCCGCCCCGTTGCTTCGGCTTCTTCCTTCCTTCCTGTTCGCGGCTACCTCCTCCCTTCGTCCGTCTGTCAGCCAACGACAAAAGTCGGCGAAATTAGATATTGATTCGCCTCGCGTGCCCAGACCGGCAGCGGGATCCCTGCGAGCAAGTTTATCGCTGATTCTGACCGAAAATCCACTTAGGTCGACTTTAAAAGGGCGAAACCGACAGTTCCGTCTCCCACCGGTGCCTTCCGGGGGAAAAACGATTTCAGCCTCTATTTTGCGTGTCGATACCGCGGCACTGCGTGGCCCTCTGTGGCCCTGCGGAACCTCGGTTCGCCTCGCCGATGAATCGAGCCCCGTGACCCTTTGTCGATCCGTCTGGGGTGTAAAAGTTCGGGGACAATGCGCCGCGGAAACGGTGAAAAGCGACTACGGGGGCGGCTGATCCTCCTTTTAGTCCTCTATTAGCAGGGGAGACCTTTTCTCGCCCTTTCAAATTAGAATTCCTACTTCAGTCGGTCGGTGACGAGCCGCTTTCACCTGTTCGATTCGCCTGCCGGTTTTGTTCAATCGAACAAGGCGCTCCGTGCCGGTTTATATTTTCGAACCTCTGTGTGAAAAATGCCGCTGAATGGATCCTGCGAACGGATACTGAGTGATTCCAGTGCAAGACGGAGGCGTCGCAAGTAGATACCGCCAACCATGATCAGACAACCACCTTTCGATATAAAACGCTCGAAATAAATTCAATTTTCTCATATATCGAACCTTGACTGAAGCTATTGTCTTCCAATGTTCGCATCTATTTATTTATGTAAGCATGATCTCCTCTATTCAATCGAAGCAAACTTATTCCTGTTTGCCTTGCATAATCAATTTCCTTAGTGAAACTCGATTATTATATCAAAGACGCGAATCATAAAAAAAGTAACATGTACAATATCGATTTCAATGAAATTTTTAGTATGTCTGTAAATCACAGTCTACGAAACGTATTTTTTAAATGTTCGTTATAGACTTAGATAAAAATGTTGAAAAACATCATCTTTTTATTATTTTATCATTCCATGCGATTGCACTTTAAACAAATTTCTGTATACCTATTCTCTAGAAAAATATTCGTTCTATCATCTCAATAAAATTCAAGTCATTTGGATATTTAAAAAAAATTATTCCGTTTGAAAAGGTGTTGATACACTTTTGGACACGACTGTACGTAAAGGGCAACGTTCTTGTTAATAAATAAATATCACAAAATAATAAAAATCGCTAGAAATCAAAATAAAAGCATTTTTCTGAAGATAAAAACGTTTCCTTGGCATAAATGCCCAATGTTTTGAGCGGCAGTTCTGCCTGGAAATCTCGATTTTCGGAACAACGATCGCGTCGTAACTGCTCTCGGGAAACATTTCGAGATCTCGCGGTGGAAATGTCGCGGGGTTTACGGCGTTTTCCGACCCAGTTGCGAGGCGGCTCGCGATAATTACTCGCAGGCGGTCGTCGGTCGTGTCACCATCACGGCGACCCGGCAATTGAAAAAAGACTCTCGTTACACAGCGGCACGAGACGCGTGGGCGCGGAGAGCCTCTCAAAATTCACGACACGACACGGTGGAGTGAGAACGACGCGGCGGTTGGAATTTCACTAAAATTCCCGACATAGCCAGCGGTCACCGGGGACCGCTCTAATGAAACCGCGCGCAGGTTAATTAACCTATCGGATCGATTAATCATCTTTAGAATAGCCCGGGGTGGCGTGCTCTCAGCGGATCCGGAAATCAAACGTTCCCGCGACACGGAGATCGGTATCGTGGCTCCGGTTACAAGCTCTCGCGCAAACACTCGCCGATATATGTACTTTCGCCGGCAGTTACAACCGACGGAACGAGCCTCTTGCTTGACCAGCGAAGCCCTACGCGTCATAAATAAAGATTCCACTCCCTACCGAAGGGTGCGCGGTTTCTATCGGTGGCCCTCTGATTTGTACTGCGTCTGACAAGGGATCATGCCGAACGTATAGACAGAATAATCGCACAAAGCTATGGGAATACTCCCGATACCTTCCGGAATTCCTCCGGACTCCGGTATCCCTCCAGAAGGTCCAGGTTTCTAGAATATTAACCTCTAAAGGGTCGGCATTTTTCCACTGCATCGTCTAAATTTTTTCCCGCACAGTGAACCACTATCTCAGCCCTTCAAATATTCAGTCCGTACGTCGTACCGGTGAGAACTACATTATTCAATTTGTAGTAGCTATTAAAAATTTTATCTATCTCGATCTTCAGATAATTCATAATATGAACATAATTCATAATATGATATAATGTAAGTACTCAAATTAAGTATTATACCTTGACACCTCTCGTGCCGATAGATTTCTAATAGTTCTTTTAAAGTGTCTTTAATTCAATTATTGAAAATTATATAAAAAATGACAGCTATTTCATCCATAATTCAAGAAATTATTTTGAGCCACATAATGGAAATTGTTATTTAAAAGAAAATTACCGAGTTTCTTATACATGCAGCCCCATGATTTAAAAGTTTATTAATCAGTTAGCTGTTGCAATCCCTTTGAAAAGGGATATTAAATATTTTATTTAAATACAATTTTATAAAATATCTAATTTACTAAAAAATGTCGAAGTATATATCCTTCTTTTGGCGAGTATACTCTACATAACAAACAATGACGTCGTTTCTTGATGACGAATATACTCGTCAAAAACAGCTAATTGGTTAATAGGCTTCCGCTAAGTAAAGTGTCAACACAATGTAATTCCAATTCCCCTCTTTGTAGAATGTTTCCACCACTTCAACGTAAAAGATTGTCGATAAAAGTTGTCGACCCTCTTTCCAGAATCGTTACCGATTGATAACTAGTAACATCGCAGTTCTGTGTTCTCTGTTGTGATTTGGTTCGACAGCCACGGCTATGACAGACAGCCGTGTCGATATTGGGATTAGGCTGAAGGAGTCTTCCCCAAACGGTTCGGCGCCCAAAGACGTTGTTCCGGGTGTTCATCCCGCATCGAACGATTCTTTTTCTTCGGGCAGATGTGGGATTCCCGCGCGCTCACCCCCATCCCCAGCGTTCCGTGCTCGGACGAGCACCGTGCGCCGAGCTGTTGCAGATAACGGCTGCTTGTATGCCGGGATTAAAGAGAAAGAGCTGGTACACGAGTCCGATAGGTTAATCGAAGGATACGTCGTTCTGGAAATGAAGGGCTTCGAGTTGTTCGAGTCTCGGCTCACTGATCCATGCGGCCATTCTTTCCCCGGCTGCGAAAGCCTCTGTCCGAACCGATTCCCGTTCACTTACGGCCCGACGCCTACGGGCAACCTATCCTGTCGTCCGATTCGAATGTTATTATCGCGCTATCACGAGGAAGAGTTCACTGGCGCGGCGGAGAAAGAGAGGATCGTCGTCGGTGCCGGACGCAATGGGCTGCGAGGGACCATTATACGCGGGACTTAATTTTCCTCGCGCGTAATGGACGCTTCCGGTCCAGTTGCTCGCACGCCTCGGACTGCCAAGACGATTGCACACCGACGCGACGCGACGCGCAGAATTATTGTCGGCGGTCAGTTTGGACGCGGCCGTGCGTTCTTCATTCTACCGAGCGCAAATAAAAGTACCCGTCCGCCGGAATAATTTGGAAATAAGGGAGAATTTACGACGTCTACGGAGCTCGTTAAACCTTTCCGCGATTAAGAGATTCGCACGTATTTCATCCCACGGACTACGACGGAATTAAGCCGGCCGGCTAAACTGGTGCCAAAACCTACACGCGCGTCTCATTATGTTTTTCAAAACGACCTGAGGATAGATACCTTAGCAGCTAGCAGCGTCTCGCGAGAACATCGGGCACAATGAAATAGAAAACTGACGATAGAAGGACGTTCCTGCTGCTGAGGAAAAATACGACGGTAGCTGGCAGCGTCTTTCAAACAATAGCAAACGCTAGCAAATTGTAAACCGATGACAGAAGGACGTTCGTCTTGCTGTGGAGAGATATGTCTTTCAAAGAACATCTTACATAAAACAATAGAAATCTGATGATATACGTGCTCTTCGTTCGTACGAAGTACTCCGATCTGACTTCGTTACTCCCAGCTGTTGTTAGAGTCAGGGCAGTCTCCGAATATCTTAAGATCGGTTTTTATCTCTCGCTGTAAAAGTCGTATTAGTAAACCACGCGTCCTATTCTCAGCGCGGAGTAGGCGTGGCTCTCGACTTTCTACGAACCAGCAGCGTCCAATCCTCGCTGAGAACTAGCATAAACTAAACTCAACTGTTCGAATGTTATCAAATTTGTTGGAACACCGAGGTGGAAGATGGTCCATGAAAAAAAATCGAAGAGGATTTTGAAGCTCCGAAGGGTCGAACCGCCGGAAGTGGCTGGTTCGCCGGCTATCCGTGACGAGCGGGGTGCGTCGAATGGTCGGTATCGGGGCAAACCCGGTTATACGTGCTATCAGTTCGCGGCCGTTACTGTCAGCCGTAAAGTGACACTCGGAAACCGAGAGCCTCGGCGTGACACGCGGATACCCGCGAGCTCCGGCACCGGCGTTCTCGTCTCTAGCTCCCCCAAGCCTCTCGAGCCGGTTGCTCGCAACCTGGCCACGTTTCCGTCCCGTCTACCCTGCACACCGAATATCAAACGCGGCCTCCTCCGGCTTTTACGAAGCAAGTGCGCGCCACTTCAGCTCCGCCGCTATCGCTTTCTTGCGGTAACACGCGTCAGGACAATAACGTTACGCGATGCCTCGCCGAGGAAACGCCGTTTGACGCGTGAACCTTCTCCGCCGAGCCTCGAGTGTTTTCAAGGGAACGGACCTCGGCTCGGCTCGGCTCGTACCGAACCGCGTTCCTTCTTTTATAGCTGCCGGGAGGTTCGCTTCCGGTGCTTGGAACGCGACGGAATCGCTCTTCGGTATTCTCCGCTCCGAAAAGAATGCTGCCGGTCGTTCCGGCCGCCGCATATGGGCTCTCGATATCCAAAAGCACCCTCGAGCAAACTGCTTCAGTGCTCTTTGTTTATCCTTTAGTTACCGGCGCATAACACGATCGTCCATTGAAGTACGTGCTTGATACTGGGATCGTTGAATCGGTCGGAGCAAGGCTTTTCCGGTTTCTGTCGAATATCGTACAGATATTAACCCTTTGCGGACGAGGATTTCGTCAAACTTTGATAGTATTTTCTTCGGAGAACTAGATTATCAAGCTGCTAGCGCGTGTACACAATATTTTTGTCAATAGCATCAACAAAACACGTATTTTGTACGAAAATTGTGCACATGCGTAAATAATAATATCATATTCGTATCATTATAATAATGTAATGCTTTTTTGAGAAAATGTAATTTTAGAAATAAGTTACAAAATATTCTGTGAACATAGAATTGGAATCTGTTATTTGTCAAAGATCCTGATTGTAACGTACGTAATTAATATGTACATGTTTGTGGCTTCTGAAGTAGTACGTACAGGCTTCCTGTCATCCCTATACCAACATTCGTCCTCAAAGGGTTCGAGATACTACAGCAGGAAACTGTTGAGCCACTTCGACCCTACTTGCGCAACATTACGAAACAAGTCGTTTATTAGGATCATTTGGGGGGAAATCATAGACGCGCATGCAGTTCTGCCGAACCGGGAGGATTACCCCAGTACCCAATCGATCCAAAGGCTCCCTGGCCACCTTGTACAACCCCAAAACTGACTTGAACACGTTTATCTCAGCCTATTCGATCCTGATATACTCTACTACCTTGAAAGCGCCGCCAATCGCTAACCACGAACGTTTCTTTTCTGTTCCAGGTGAGTCCCTCCGAAAGCGATCTACCAAAGCAAGACAACACGGTAGGTAGGGCCCGCGTCACTCCTCAGACACGCTAATTATCGGGCCGTGTTCCCGAAAAGTTGCTGCCGTGGAACGTCAAGTCGGTGCAGCGTTCCCTGACGAGCGATGCACCGAAACTGTTCCACGCTAGCGGCGCCCAATCATCCCCGGTGTTTCTTACGTAACAGGGGGGTGGGAGGGTTAGACTGGAGCAGGGAAAGGAGAGCGAGAAGCTCGTGCAAGGCAGGAGTTGCCGCAGTTGTGCGAAAAAGGTGATTACGAGCGGCTGTCAGCGAAGAGAATGGCGAGAAGGGCAGAGAGAGGGGAGAGGAGAGAGAGAGCGAGAGACCTTGCCGAGCGGGCAGGAGAGGTTGCGGTGCAGTTTGGCAGACCTCCCGATTCCGTATTCTGCAGTGATCCGCCGCATCCCCGTGCGACGCGCGTGCTGTTGTTATTGTTGTTGACGGTGCAGGCTGCGAGAGCGGGTGAGACGAAGGAGGACGGAGCGAGCGAGTGCGAGAGGGAAGCTCGGCATTTTTGTTTGGGGTTACAGCGCGCATGTGACGTACGGCGTACGGCACGCTTCGCCCCTCTCTCCCTCGCGGCCTGGCCTCTCTTTCTCTCCAGTTCCCTCTGTCTCCGGTGGCTCGACACAACTCCGAGGCTAGAACACAACTTCCCTCTCAGTGGCCCGTGAACCGCGACCGGAGCAGCACGCGGTCTGCTGTCTTTCGCTCTCACTGCTTCGTCCGCCTTCTGTCTTCCGTCTTCCGCCTCCGTTCGTTCGTTTGTTCGATCGATCATCGGGTTTCGCGAGGCACGCGATCGGCCACCCCCACCATCTCCTCCACCTCCTCATCCTCCTGCTCCTTTTCCTACTTCTGTACCGTCGCGTTCTATCCGCCCTCGCTCATCCGGCACCGTGACACTTCCGTGACGCGCGATGGACGTTTCCGCTCGTCCTTGCGAGCCCGGAGACCCTCGCAACGCGCGCCTACTGTGATCCGTGATAGCGGCGTGATACCGAGCCGCGATACCGACCCGTGCCACGTCCAATTAGAGCACACACGCTCCACTTCGGACCCGAAGACCCTTATCGAAGTGATCAGTGTTAGAATAGAGACTAAACTGTCTTGACCATCGACGCCCGGCTAAGCCGAGGCCGTGATCCACGTGGACCACCTGGAACCTCGCTGTCGCGCGTGAACTGGTATCTTCGTTGGATTCTCCGCTTCAGCTGTTCCGTGGATCTTCCCCGTAGAAATTAGTGGACTTAACCTTACCTCGTCTGACAGCTGACCAACGGTTTCAGATGGGACATATTTAGCTGGTTCGTTGTGCGATCGGTTTCGTGTGGATTTTCAGCTAGTGCAACCGTTGTCCTTGCCGCGTGCTCGGAGTCTTCTCGATTCGATTTGAATTTGTCGCAACCCATTGACTGCTAGGTTTTTCATGGGTTAACTCTGTCTCAAGGTTGTGCAACATTCTTTGCACCCATGTCCTCGTTTTTAATATTCGTGAAAGGTGGTTATGGTTTTGCTTCATACTTTGCGTTTACTCGGCTCCGATCGTGCCGCAGTGTGTACAGTGACTCCCACATCCGATGACACACTTTGCCAAGGAGCAATTGAGTGTAAAAAATGATTGTGACACCGACGTCTTTATCTGTATCCTCATTTGTTCGATTACGCCGCTGTGACACGGTTCTTTTGATTCATAAATGCATAGATTTTATTACCTTGACGTTCGAACGGGAAAACTGAAAATGGTATAGATGAACAAGTGTCAAGCGCGACGTCTGTCTGTCAACAGCAAGCATTTTCTTTCATTAGCACAGCCGCGATGCTAATTATTAGCAAAGCCGATTCGGCTACGAGAAAATCCTTAGTAGCACACGCGTTCCTCGATGAATTGGAAATGCACATCTCGACCGTTACAGGCTTCCTCTCGCCTCTTCCAAATCAACGCAATTATCCGCAGTTCTCGAAATTGGCCGAGTTAACGAGCTTGCCCCGTTTCCATCGATTGCAAACTGTCTGCCGGTAATGAACGTTGCCGGAGAAAAAGTTCGCGGAGGAAAGTGGCACAAGGTCGGCGATTAGCGAATCAAAGGGGCTCAAATCTTGGCAATCGCGAGCCTCGTATCGAACAAACTACTCCATATTGTGGATACAAAGAGCCACTCGTGGCCGGAGTGTCGCGGCTTCGTTCGCTTTATTCGTTCTCGCGCGTTTAATCGGCTCGGGGAGAGAACGACTCGCGCGAGCAACCAAAGGAATCGATTCCATCGTCTCGTCGTGCAGCGATTTCCCTCGTTGTTAGTACGCGAGCGCGATCTCTCTCTCCATCTCTCTTTCTCTCTCTCTTTCTCCCTCGCATTCTACATTTCCCCGACGATCGACGGGTCGGCTTTTTAATTAGAAATTGCTGTCCCGCGACGGGTTTCGCGCGCATAATTACGGAGTTTCGGTAACATCGTGTTAATGAAGTTACGATAATAGGAACGCTGCAGATGGAGGCGCGAGCTCCAAGAGCGCTCGGTGGCACGCGGCAATAACGAGCGAATGAATCGATGCGATGCGCTCTGATTCGAGCGGGAAACGGACCACCCTCGTGGCTCGCCGAGCTGGAGTGCTTTTCGCTGTAATTTATCCGATCATCCGCCGTGCAATTTTACAGAATTGTTTAGAATCGTTTGCCGCTGCAGATTAGTTTGCTGAACCTGCATTGTTCCTAAAAGAATAGCGAAAATTCTGGTATATCGAGCTTACAGGTACCGTTACAATTGGTCAGACATTGCGATTTGTATGGAACATAGTCGGAGTTCGATGTAACATCAATTTCAATGAATGCTATAACATTGTATACTGCAAGATCGGTGATTTTTCCAAATTTTTGTAGCACCGTAATTCGAATGCAACCGCGCCGCATAAGACAAAAATCGTAACTTCTAGAGGGCTCAACTTTTTTTACGTAACATCTCTAATACTTTAAAAAAAAAATACAAATATGCATTGATTCTTGAATATACAATTACGTAAAACAATTAAGATATCTCGAACTTCCAATTGAATTAACAGTTTTGCTCATTATCTTTACTTTTGTAACTTTTCATGATTAATGATTATTGATTAATTTTTAATGTCAAAAGTCTTAACAAACGTTTGGTGCATCCGTGGATAAAAATTAAAACTAGAATATATTATATCTGCGTTCGGTTGAATTGTTCATCGCAAAATACTGTTTTATAAAATTAAGAACTTTAATGACGAAACTTGATCTTTTATTTCTGTTCATGGGAGGACGCAGTGTGCGTCGACGAATTTATCAGAGAAATTATACTCGAAGTAAGATAGCACGTGGAAGGTCTCACTATTTATACTACTGACGTAAGCGGCGCATCCGCAAATTCCGACGAGCACCTAGCTTTCGCTCACCCACATACGGTGTCCGAATCGTCGGCCGGTCGCGACGGGGATCCACCACGAAAACGGCCGACGTCGGAGGAAAGCGTGGGCAGCCCGAATCGCTCGAAAAAGTGCGCGATTCGAATTAGCCGGTCTGGTAATTGCGTCGGCGTGTCGCGCGTCGCGGACAAATCGCCGTGTTGCTCGTTGGCCGGCCCCGGCGCCGCTGAGACAATTAGCAGCCTGCGACGATACTAATTAGCAGGTAAACGGGGCTCACGGCAGAGCGAGAAAAATCAAGGGATCTTTTCGCAGCCGGTAATTAATCGGTCCCGGGCTCTCCGGAGTTCGCAGCCAATTAGCAGGGTGCTCGCCGGAGCGTGTGCTGAGCCGACGATTCTTTCGAGGACCCGGTGCGGTGAGGCCAGGTGAGCAGAGCTCGAACGCGTTTCAGGCTTCTGTTTCCTCGCGATACTCGAAACGATAGCGAGCCAGCGTTTCAACGTCGCACGGGCTCGATGAACGCTCGCGAAACGCAGCTACAGTCCCGTCCCACGTGAGGAATTAAGACGGACAACTACGGTTAATCAGCGACTGACGTCATCGCGTTGCTCCTGAAAATTAGCTCTTGCGATGTCCGAGTCGCACGATTGCGCAACCTTTCGCACGTACGTACATTCGTTCGTACGTTCGTTCGTTTGTACGTTCTCCATTTCCCGTCCGCGGCGGCTTTCAATCTCTCGATTTAACCGAGCCTGCGATCGACCTATGCGAGACGGCCCGCGCGATGTGACGGCCAGGCAAAAAGGCCGCATTGTCGATCGTATTCGGCCCCCGGTATCAGTTTCCATTCGGCGGTGGCCGGGACACGGGGTCGGCCACCCCCGGCCCTTTTTCAATTAAGCTTTGATCACAGGATCGAGATAAAACGCGCGGCTCTCTCTTGCCGCCTCGCCTCGTCTCGCCTCGCCCCGTCTAGGCTCGTGTCGAAAGCTCAAACGAACAGCAGTCGATGGGGAGAGAGGCCGTGGAAAAGCGGCGGACGGTCCACGCGAGTGCACGGTTTACCAAAGCTCGAACCGGGCCTGTTCGATTGTCAAAAAGAAACGTCCGTTTAGCGGAATCACCTTTCGCCTCTCCGTACAGAGATAGACTCTCTTCCGCCTTTCAACGGGTATCCGTTTATTACGACGACGAGCACCGTGTGTCATCGGAATCGGCATGGATCGGGACTGACCATCGGTCACTTCGTTTAATGGACTAGAAAAAAGAAACGAAAATCGTTTCGGAGCAGCTGCAACGGTGTCGGTCGTCGTTTTAATTAATCTCGCGAGTCCGATGGTTGGACTATTGTTGCATCGGTGTTTATAAACTTGGTGTTTTCTGCAAATAATCAGATAGAATTTTGACGTGTAGTGCAAGTACACTGCTGCACCATCGAAGGTGCATTTTGAAGAACGCGTATTCCGGATAAAAGTTAAAGGATTGATGATATTCAACCTTTAGGAACTTTGTGAATAATGTAATAATCGAACGATTATCTAACTGGAATCATTTAGACAATACTAATTGTTGACTCATTTTGAAAATTCATTTTCATTGTAATATGCAACAGAGTTCTAATGCCAGACATTATGATTAATTTTAACTTTCCAGTTTCGGTTTAATTAATTAAATCGCTTTGTCTTTGTGGGAATTGTAGTGGCTGATTGTCTAACGCTAGCAATTTGGAATAAAATTAACGTGTCTTGTTGAATGAAATTAAAATTGAAAAAGTAAGTTGTAAAAATCCATTATTTTTTCTCCATTCTTACATTTTAGTGTCCGAATTGGATTGGGAAGATATAATAGATTAGCATAAAAATTAATTTTCAAGTTCGGGCAACGTGATGCGGTAGTCAAAGCAATAAACGCTGAAGCCTTTACTTTCATGTCTCTAAAACGATTTATGATAAAGAAATATTTCCACGGTCGCAAGCGAATTTAAATCATCGTTTCAACACCTGGAGGTCAGGCTCGTATTTGAGCTGCTTCCTAGTATAATTCCAGCAAGTAACAACCTTTGAAAACTAATCTACGGCTCTATTGTTCCGTCTGGAAAATCGAGCATGTTTATTAAAATCGTTAGCTTGGCGAGGCCTCTCCGAATCCGTGAAATCGAATCGATCGGTTCGACGGCAGGGCCGCGGTTCTCGTGGGAAATTAACGGAGGAAAAGTCGGCTCGTCGTCGCGGTTCCCGTGGTAATTAACGAAACAGCCTGGTCGCGTTCTCGCGGCAGCCGGGAATCGAAGCGACCACTCGAGAAAATTAATAAGACGCCGCGGGCAGGCGCGCGCGCGTCGCTGCCATCGAATCAGTTTTACGAGGGAACTTGCTTTTTTAGCGGTGCTTCGCAAGGATCGTGAAGACGATGTCCGCAGCCGTGGCATCGCTTTTCCTCGCGATATTCGTCGTCGTAGAAATTCTAAAATTGCCCAGGGAACTCGTATAACTGTCCACGACGGAGACATAACCGTCTCGTAACCGCGCCTGGGTCGCCGCAGATCGGATTGTCCCGCGAGAGGCGATATCCGTCGTTTGCCGGAGATTATCCGCTCCGTTCGGCAAAAAATCAGATCCGTAACTGGATCCATTAGCAGCCGGGCGGCGTTAACGAATTCGTCGGTGCCGCCCGGAAAAACGACGATCAAAGAAAAACACATTAACACGGACGGAATCACGGGGCAGCTAAATAACCCGGCGAGGCAGTCTGGAGGAAAAACAGACGGACCGGCGGCAGTAAGAAAATTCCGTGGCGCGTTTTTCAGTGTGCAGGCTCAATTAGTCGGGAACAAGCTCGCCCCGGGGAGCAAAGAACTCGAAGAGGAACGGGACGCAGCGAGTGGAAGAGGACAGACAAGACTCGGCCAGCCGGCAAGCGTTTTCCCTCTCGATCGCTCGTGACATTTGTCGACTGTTGCTTCTCTTCGTCTTCTTCTTCTTCTTCTTCTCCTTCTTCTTCTTCTTCTTCTTCTACTTCTCCTCTGTCTTCGTCTTTATCTTCGCCTTCGTCGCAGAGACTTCGTGCCGGGGGCAGGAAACGCTTCTTTCTCCTGGAAATCGGTCGTTCGGCGTTTAAAAATATCCTCCGGCCGAAAATAGTCGGCGCAGGGCCGCGAACACCCTCGACGCAGCTCTCTCGTTCCTCCTCGTCGTCCTCAGCATCCTCGGCTTCTTCGCGGTCCTCGTCGTTGTGGTCGTCGCTCACCCTCCGGCTTTTTCACTGATCGTTTTGTCACCGCCGCGCCTCCGCGTGACCTCCCTGCGAAGCCGCGACGAAAACTTCGGAACCACCGCCAAAAAGACGATAGACCCTCGGCCGAGAGACTCGCCGTCCCGTAATTTATATGCTGGTTAAAATAGGAGCCGACTCAAACCGGAGATATATCCTGCTGACCCCATCGTCAGCGCCGGCTTTGTCTTCGATCCATCGTCGAGCCGTTTTTCCACGCGATCTCTTCATCGACCCTCGAGCGTCGAGCTCAGGACTTTCTGGAAATCTTAAAACAGATTTCTGAATTGTTATTGCGCTTAGTATTAGAACATATACTTCAGTTTCATAGCTAAAAACAATTTCGTCATCATATTTAGTCGGTGTCATCGTAAGGGATGTTCGTTTCCGAGAAAATGAGGACATGGCTAGGATTAATTGTTTTTGACTAGTATATTCGTCATAACATGTTACCATTTCTTCGTGACGAGTACACGCGTCAGAAACAGCTGATTTATTAAAAAGCACATATATTTTGATATTCTTTATTAAATTGTATACTTTATAAAAGCGTTGTATTTAAACAAACCACGACGAAAATCAAACATATATAGTATAATTCAGTAACTTCCACAGTTTTCAAAGATCTATATATCAACATCCAATCGGTTAAAATGAGTGCACAATCACAATGTTCTAAACCATGAACAAATCGATGAAAACTCGGAGAACGCAGCACGCTTAAAAAACATAAATTATTCCACTGCTTCGATCGCTTGCTCTAAAAAATCGCAGATGCTGTGACACGTAACATTTTAAATCATCGATAACGTGTAATCGCAGCTCGGCTGTGAATCGTGAATTCGTGAGGAAATAAACTATGATTCGCTGATTGTCGAACACTACTGGATCCGATCGACAAGACTTCGTTCTCGCGCGAGTTTCGAAATCGATATCGCCGGTCCGGACACGATGGTCAAGAACTGAATCTTCCACGAAAGGAGCAAGACGACGATCCCCAGATCAGGAAACGTCCACTTCGCCGCGGGAAAACAGTGACAAATGGTTCAGCCCGTACGCACCGAGAACAACAACCCCGCTCTGGACATGGAATCGCTCGAGGAGATGCTCCGCAAGGTAACAACGATTTTTCACCGGCGATTCCCACTCGCCCATCCATTACAATTTCGTAGAAACCGCTCCCGCCACCTTCGCGGTATCATCCTGAAACCCGTCGCCTTCGGCGGCTCGCGAATTAGCGCGTTTTCATGCAGCTTTACACGATCGTAACTGTAAATTGAACGAGTGCCCTCTGGTCCGTATAATTTCACCAATTACAGAGGAACACCGACCGTATTTTGCCAGATTAACGACGCGACGGCGGTTCTGGATTTCGGGATCCGTTAATTTCAGGGGAAGCTCGTTGCAGCTCGCCGCGCGTTTTGTAATCCCTTTTACCGGCGGCGGTGACGTCGAACCGAACGGTCAAGGGACAAGATTAAACCAGCGCCGAGTGGTTCCAGCGAAAACTGCGGCGCAAGCTTCCAGGATCGCGCATCTGGGTCCTCGGCTGCCTAAGACAATATTTGCTGGTGCCGCGTTTCGACTCCTGACGGCAATTACCCGGCGTAATCGGTTTCGATCGGTCCTCGGCCATTAACACCCACGCTTTTCAAAAATACTCGTGCGAGAGATCCTCCTACAGTTTCCCACTTCACGCTGTAATTCCACCGTTCTATAACGTCTGAGACAGAAAATAGTTGCATTTTCAGCCTGGGGAACATTACAGAGTTAACTATGGAATCGAAAGTGACTGTATCGGTTTTGATTTCGTTTGATTTTTCTACGACACTCTTACGACACGGTTTCGATATAGCATGGTCCAAACATGGCGACTAAACTCTGTTTAACCTTTAGAGAACCGGAAAGATTATTGGCGTTATTGGAAATGTATTGGCCAATATATTTATTGGCTCGAGTTATGGCAGTAAGTTTGTGAAAGAAATAATTCATATATAGATATAATAATTTTTAAAATAAATTTATTGACTTATACGAGGTAATTTTCCGATTTTCTACTGGTTAATGCTGTTCATCAATCTCTCATAACACAGTTTCCAAACAGAGTACGATGGGCTAATCTTCGACTGCTCTAGTACATCAAGGAACAGATTATAATTTCCATTATTTATACAATGATGTATTTCTAAGATTTAGAATTTTGAAATTTATTTACGTATACGGGTTAAAATTAAATTAAAATTAAATATTCTACATTCTACTGCATTCTACATAAATGTGTACAGAACTAATACAGAACCATCGTAGAATCGTAATAGTTGAAAAACGTTATATAAGATACAACATTGAACGAATCGACAGTGTCATATGAAGGTTAACACTTCGAGTGTTATGTAGATCACATATTGGTTAACCCCTTGCACTATAACAACGTGTCAGACTCGTGACGAAGATTTCATACATAACCTACTAAATATGAATTTTATGTATTTCTTCTAAATTGAAATAAAATTTGATTCACCTGTTATTAAAATATAGTTAAAAATGTGGATGAAAACATACAATAAATTAATATTCTATCGATCGTTTAGGAAAGTTATTAAGAATGAGACAATGCTAATCAGCGTAGCTATAAAAGAAATCATAGTGCAAGCGGTTAACGAAAGATATAAAATAGCATCCACTGCGATCAATTTTAACTCTCTTATCTCAGTTAAATTAATGGATATTTTTGGAGTTAATTTTCGGCACCCAACGCGTTCACCGTACATATTTTCCCATGGAACTGTCTACGTCGTTTTGACGGGTTGTATAGTTGCTAAAGAGCGTCGGTGCGATTCCGCGGGGGCTCACGCGTGCCACGTCGCTCCATATCGGAGAATATAATAACGGGTCGAGTTAAGGGAAGAATTACGTTACGTTCGATGAAAGAAGAGGCTCCGAAGACGGCGTGTAGGGGGAGAAGGTTTTTTAACTGCCACTTCCTGTAATGTATTCCGTCAGGCAGCGTTGAATGGACCACTTAGCGAACATCCAGCGCGCACGCACGACAAAGAGCTGGAAAGAAAGAGAGAGAGAGAAAGAGAGAGAGGCCCTCTCGTGTAAGCGCTTTACCGGCTGTAAAGCCCCTCGCCGACGCATATATGCGTCGGCCTAGCCCCCACTCTCTCACCCGCGAGCTCCTAATAACGCGTTAATGGTCAATTCAGCAGAAAGTCCCCCGCTCGATTCGACTATCGAGGACTCTTCGCTGATGCTTTCTTGCCCGCAACCATAATCTCACCCTCGCCAGCCGAAAAGAACATCGTGGCACCCTGGTGCTCCTCGACGAGCCGCTGGAAACGATACTCGTCGATCGAGGGGAGCAAACAGACGTTCCTCGGCTCTGGGTCGAGTGGGTGTGGACAAATAATGGAGCCGGTGGAACGAGGAAGTACCCTTTACGAATTATTGATTCGGGGAGTCTTCGAACACGGGTACCACTCTGCCTTCCGCTACCTGTTCTCTTTTCGAACAGTCAACCCTTTCTATTGATGACTCTAGCCGCTGGGAAGCCCGACAATTAGTCCATCTGCAGGTGACTTCGCATCTTTTACAATCCTGTCACGTCGAATCAGCCATCAAATATTGTCAACTTTTATGCATACTTTTAAAATTGACGATTCCTTGTATCGTTTGACGTGAAACACCGGCAGAGTAAATTCTCTCCAATTGTCCCACAGCTTGTAAACAAAAATGGACAATTTGGGAAGAGGAGATGCGATTATTTGAGCTCTGCGATTAGTTTTTATAGTCGCCGATTGTCAACAACTATAAAAACGAACCACGATAATCATACCTATTCTTCCAAAATGGTCCATTTTTGCTTACAAGCTGAGGTAGATTATCACTATTGAGAAATCCAACAATGTATGCCTTTTTCTCTACTGGTACGTCTGCTTGCTTGCAATTTTTTACGTAAAATCTCAACTTCAACTTTGCTCTCGAGTGATCCACACGCGACTGACTCATTTCTTAATTCACTCCGGTCGATTTCACACAGAGAGAACACATTTCCGACACGTATAACATTTATAACAATAATGAATAGGTCAAATACAAAATTAAAAAGACAGAAAAATTTGAGGATACTGTTACATTTAACTTATGTTTCTTACAGAGTTAAATTAGGCAGTTTTCATTTTGCATAAAGATCCACAGTCTACTATCACGCACTATGGATGTAGCAATATAAATACACACAAGAGCAACTCTACTCTTTTACAGTATCAGATCTAGGAATAACAGTAAAATGTAAACCGAATTGTGTGCATATAGCTATTTAAGTTTGTAATACAACTTTACGCAATCAACGATAACAATGTTAGATTTATGATACAGGATTATAATTAGAAAACTGAATCTTTACGGGTGGCCCCAATTCGATGTCACGGGACTGTCATTCTCTCGCAACTTCGGCATATCTTGTTTCATAAAACTAGAAACCTCTTCATTGTGGGAGATCAATGTATAACTCTGGCTATGTTTGGACAGTGTTCACGAATTCTTGGACCAAGGATAGGTTAAAATTAAGCTCATCACAAAGGATTCATCGAATCTGTCCAAATATCTGACCCAATTGAAGGAACGATCGCTAATCGCCTCGCGGCTATTTATTAGAATCTTTCCACGAGAAAAGATCGAGCGAGCCAGGTTCGCGACTGTTTAGCAAGAAATTTTCTTATCTGCTTTGATCTGGGTGGCGCGAGGATTCGCGCGCGTCAGCGCGACGCAAGAATTTGCAGGGCTCGAAGGGAGTGCTCCTTTCTTTCGTTTTTACGGGCTTTTTCCCTGGCAGATTCGTCGGACGAGCGACTCTCTGCAATATCACGTAGCCTGCCATGGAGAGACACAGAAAAAAAGCGACGGAGAGAGAAAGAGAGAGAGAGAGAGAGGGCGATATGGCGCTCGCGAAGGGGAGAAGCGGTTGGTCCGTAGCTACTCCGTAATGTAGCTTTAATGTAGCGCTCGTGCATGGGAAAGCTGTCGTTCCCCTTTGACGATTTCCCACGTCAAACGGTCGCGCCGATTTCCACGTGGACGTACGTGCCGGCGTATTAGCTTTTTGCCCGCTTGCCACCAGCTGTCTCCGCGTTTTGCATTTTTCTGCTTTTAGTCGCCGCAAGCTGGCAAGAGCGGACGAGACCGAGCGAGAAAAAGGCGACGATGAAAAACCGGGTGCCGATCGCGACAGATTTCCGAAGGACACAACGGTCGCCGACCAATAAGCCTCTATCTTATTCGCATCTACCGTTCAGTCCACCCCGTTGCTCTCTCTACTTTTTACGTTGAACCTAATCTCTGTACACCCTGTACACCGATTCCGTGCTAAAGCGAAACCTGATGATCAGGTTCTTGCGAATTAAATTTTGTCCAGCTACCGCCACCCTCAGGTACCAATCGCTTCTGTCTTTTTCGATTCTCTCCATTTTCGATCCTCCACCGGCAGTTTTTCACCGACTCCGTAAACGTAATCTCTGCACGGTGTACGGTGGAAACAAGACTACAGCGCCGGCGTATCCAGTAAATAAAATTTTTCTTGCTGCTCCCCCGTCGAACGGCTGCTTGTTTTTCTTTAGCTTTTGATCCGGCTTCCCTCTTGGCTTTCGATTTTCTTCGGCGATTTTTCATCGGCTCGGTAAATATACTCGCTGTGTACTTCCAGAAGAATTCTTGCCAACTTTTCACCGACACGGTAATCTCTGTGTAATCGATTACCGGGAAAATGGAACGGGCGAAAAAGCAACAACCTCTTGCGAATAAGATCTCGTTTCGTAGGATTTCTCGGTAATTGTTCCGGTTGCTCCTCTTGAAAAATTGTTGGAAGAGTCGAAATTCTGTCAGTTTCTCGGGAGTTTCCCAGCGTCGTTAGTCCCGCCCCCGTCAGCAGCGTTCCTGATTCGAGCGTTTTCGGCGGTCGCTCATGAAACATTCATGTTCGATGCTCATGCGGACAAGCCCGACAAAATTATAAACGGCCCAGGACCAGCCGGTTTATATTTCGCGGACTGGCCGTTCGCCGGCTATTTTCATTTTAATTGGCGCTCGTCGGCCGGACCAGCCGGTCCCATTCGTTTCATTGTCTCGATACGCCTTGGAAAAATCGCGCTCGGCGAACAATCGCCGGTGAAAAAGCCTCGAACCGACCGACCCCTCGAAATTCCGCTTCGCTTGGACATTTATTCGTCGGGTCCCGGGAACAGTCTAGCACAAGTGTTGAGGGAACAGTCACGAGGACCCTCCCGATAGCGAACTGCCATTCTTTCCGTCGTTGAAACGCGCCGCGGAACCTTTCAACCCTGAACAATTCCCTTAATTCTGGTCTTAGTACTTTTCTTCGAGCGAAAAACGTTTCTCTTGATAGTCGACATCCGTTGCCGTCTATCCTCCTTTCGCTTTAGCCGTACGCTCCAACGGAGTATAACCTGATACTCGGGCATCCGAGAGGGTCTCCTTCGATTTTTATGAAAATTATATGCAAAATATATTCGACACGTACTTTGTTTTGACAGGCATCATTCGTAGAGGGGTGGAAACTGCTGCCGAAGTTTGGGGTGGCGAACCTTATCGGTCGCTTATCGCGAAAGCTATTGATTCTAAAGCAAAAGTTTCAATCCACCACCTGTGTATTTTCTTCTACAGAATTCAATCAATGTTTGAACGGGAGTAGAGCTACATTGAATCTTTACGATTTTATCACAGAGTTTGTGCAGATATACATTTATCAACCCTGTTCGGGAATACGTATTCCAATCTCTAAATTCGAACATGTTGTAGACTTATCGTAACTAATTGATAAATAACAGTATTTATTTACTTATTTATTCATCTATTTCTTTATTCTCTATTTACGGATGAAAACCGTAACATTAAAAATGTTTCGTCTAGAAATAGCCACGGAACAGAATAAGTCGATCGATTTACAATATCCTTTATATGTAATATATTACGATCCCGATGCAATCGTATTCACCGAAGAGAGTGCGAGTAAGTCTCACGAGCGAGAAAGATATGATTTCGAATAGATGACATCGACATGCATGCATTTTAAAAGTACAGAAATATTTTATATAAAGTATTTTTAAACTCGATCTCGACTTTCGCATTCGGACAGCAGGAAAATAAAGTTAGATTTGCGAAGAAAAGAAACAAAGCTATGAAACACAACGAAGATATTGAATCATAAAATGTCACTGATATTGTTGAACTCGAAAAAGCAAGGCTCTCAATGAAACATTCATCGACCTGAAATAGCGCTTCGAAACGGAACCAGGATCTCCTCGAGTGCAATAAAGAGGATATAACAATAAAAAGTAGCAGTTACCATCGTATTGTAGGAGGTCGATAAGACCGCTCGGAAATATTTAGCATTCCGGACAAGGATATTCGCGATTGTGTTGGAAAGGAGTCGTGAAGACGGTGTCGTGCGACGGGCAGGTCGTGTTCGACAAATCGGAAGGGACCCGGCCACCCTCGGGCCACCCTGGGCCCCCCTCGAGCCGGTTACGTGTTCGTGGCGTATTTATAATTGATGGTATGCATAATCCGCGGCTTGGATTTGCATAGTCGGGCCGAGGCTGGCCGACGGTTCGCGGCCGCGTAAAATAACGCTTAAATAACGCGCATCTGCGTGCTGGCCGTGTTGCGCGTGTTGCGCAAAGTGCACGCACGGCTCCCCGTGTACACACGCCGGTAACGCCCGGCCATTTGTCCACGAGAATGGAGCAGTTAATTGTCCCTCCGTTGGCCCGCAATTACGCTCGCCATGCGAGATACCGGCCCTCTTCGGTGTCTTTGTTGCCGTCGCAATTAGTTCAGCAATTAGCATTTCTTTGGCCGATACGCCGGCGGAGAGATTCGCGACGGGATAACCGCGGTTGGTCTGCGAATCGACCGGAAGCTAATTCCCGTGGTTCCGGCCGCCTGAATTCCCCGAACGAGCCGAGCAATCTCGCTCCTCTCGATTTTCCGACAGCTTTCCCAGGGATGCGAAATTCAGCTCGCGAAACTCGCCGCTGTACGCCAACCTCCAGTTGTCAAGACTTCGGTGCACGCGCAGGATAATGCATCCCAGTCCGTAGAAATCGTTTCGTGTCGCAATTGATTGTCTTTTGTGCCAGATTATGATCAGAATGAACCCAAGTAAGGATTACAAAGTGAAAATGCCTGTATTTGAAGACCGGATTAGAAACCAGCAAAGCGGTGAATCAACTACCCCTAATTTCACTGCGCTACCTCGTATTTCATTTTGATCAAGATCACCGACATTTTCGTTGACGTATAATCGATTTGTCTCGGAATGACCCATTAGACCGGCTCGCTGGCCGAGTGCCAAGATCAATGATCTGTATTTTATAAACTAATTCGAAAGCAGCAAAACGATGACTTAGACTGTTCCCGACTTTCTGCGCGCCACATCATGTTTCATTTTGAACGAACTCCTTAACATCGACGACGGGAAATGATAGATTTGTCGTGGAGCGTACCCTGCTGGCCTAGCGCCAAGATACAGTATCTATTTTTATTTCTTTTGGCTATTGTAGAGAAGTCTTTGTGAAGCTCTATAGTGATCTAACAAATCAAAAGACGATAGCTAAGTATCGAATGACCCCTCAACCGACTGGTGACGACGACGACGATAATAAAGCTCGCCTATGGTCCGTGGTCGTTCTCACCCGGTGTGGTCCAGCTGAAGGCCGAGGATTACCGTCTTAGGGGATGAAAAACTGACTGTGCTGCATATCGCTTAGCATCGAGCCTCTGGAAATTGCGTTGGCAGCAGCCTGGAAGCTTGGCAAGAGCTACTCGCGGCGCTGCTCGTACTTTCGCCTTGAGATTCGGCGACGTTTCCGGCCGAGAATGGATCGATCAGACGCGGCCTAGAGGCCGACGGTTGATCGTATCGAAACGAGACGGTAAGCGGGAAAGTTCGGCGCGGCAAGCTGCCGCCGAAAGTGTTGGCAGAAGTTAGCGAAAGCGTTCGCGTCGCTCGTTAATCAGGCTCCGCGAGTGTGCGAGTGTTTGTTCGCGACGCAGTTCTCTCCCCGGCGTGGCAGATCGATTTCCATTTTCGGAGGGTCGAGGGAAAGTTTCGCCGATGCGCCCGTTCCCAGCCAGCGACTGCTAAATGGCTAACTAACGAGAGAACCGCTTCGACCGGCTCCGAACGTCAGACAAACACTTGTCTTCTTGCCAGCTCTCGAGGCGAGCGAGCGACGCTTCTAGACACGGCACACGGCCGGCGTGCTGCGACAGACGTTAACGAATCGCGCAGCTCGAATTCGAAAATCAGGTAGGGCGAGCAAGGAGCAGGGGGACGGAAACAAATATCGCTCGTGCTACGGTTAACCGTTTCGTCTTCCTTTCCTCCTTAGGCAAACAGAACGCCGCCCTCCGGAATCGCGTTACACTCGTCGCTGCGTCGCTAACTCCAGCACCTTGACTATACGACGCTTGAAGAGCTGCGAACATCGTTGCTTCTGCGATCTGCGCTTCAGCCCTTAGTACACAATTATTTTCAACTGTTCCTACCCTTCTGAGACTTTGAGCCGATTTTTGGAAGTGCTCGTCAAAACAAAACTGACATCATTCGAAGATCCTCGTCTCTTTGGTACAGAGCTTTTGAACCGATACACCCAGACCTTGAACAACTAAGTACAGCAATTTTTACGTACAGCAATGGACAAATATATGTGGACACCTCGTAGAACAGAATAACTTTCTTCGAATTGCACCAAAAGTGATGAATTTGCTAGACAATCCAGACAAAAAATTGTTGCGAACATTGCAATTGTGTGAAATGGCAAAAATAATTTTAAAATCTCATCTTTCAAACTTTCTATGTGAACATACAACGAAAATTTGAACACCACATTTTCTTGGTACCTTGCACGTTGAACATTTCGTTGGGATACAAGTATTGTTACATATTGTCTAGCAAACTAGTCCTCCCAGTATCTATAAAAATTCTGTAGATCTGGTACAATTTTAAAAAAAGTTATTCCACGGTAGAAGATATCCACATATATTATATTTGTGCCGTTCCAATGCTTCCAAATACTTGCCTGTAAATAAAACGTAGTCTTCCTTCTGAAAGTGTTCAATACTTTATACGGCGATGTCAAGGAGTTGAAGAGTCTAGAAGTCTTTCGAGCTCCAGGTTTCGAACAGAATTTTAGTGCACACTTTACGGGGAACAATAAGGCTGATCTCCACCCTCGAAGATGATAGGTGGCGCACCCCCGTCTGCAAGAAACAGTCGCCACCCGGCTCACCCTCCTCGTGTCGCGTTAAAAATGAGACTATTCGCGAGCACTTTGGCGCGAAACGGCGCGTCGCGACGGAGCGCTTTGTCGAAAAATCGTGAAAATATTTCAAGGGCTTTCCTGGAGCTGGAACGACCCCGTCGATATAATAAGAGTGTTCGGCCCCTAAACAAAGACTCATCTCGATAACTTTTTCGGGAAGCGGAAAATAGAATGGTAGGGGTGGCTTACAGCTACTCCTTCTATTAATGCCTGCTCTTCTTCTCCGTTATCCGCTGGGGTGGTCGATTCAAATCGAATAAATTTTCACCGGCGTTTCATCACGAAATTCGATCAATCTGTTGGAATTAGATAAAGTGAATATACAGTGCGAAAAAAGAGACACTTTACATGCAAACACAAGGCGAAAAAAAGAATAACATTTCTTTATCGAAGTTTCGAGAAAAATGAATTGCAAGGTAGAATTGTTATGTCATGGTCAGACTTGCCAATTTATTACTATACAACAGTATTGTTATTTTGTATGTAAAATCATCCCCTTCCCGATTGTACGTGGAATCTTGTGCTTTTGAAGCTCTACTTGCAGAGGCTAATTACAAGTTCAGAGTCAACACTGATCGACTCCGACTAGCAAATGGAAAGCAAATCCGGACTCTCTTTCTACTTTCACTTTCCAGTTGGATGGGAATCCCTTATTTACACCTATTCGGGGAACAGTCGCACCCCTATTACAGTTTCCCGAGCATACAGAATATCCGAGCACACTCGCCCAACATTTTCACCCTACGAACAGGGATGCTTTATTTGAATATTGATCAGGCAAGTGTCCGGCTCGCAGCGGCGATAGAGCTCGTTACTTAGGACAGATCGTAGATTCAGCTCCCTCTTAATCTCGATCTCTCCCCTCCAGCACGGGGTCCATCCATTTTTACGCGTCTCGCGCGGTTCCATCTTAATCCGTCACGAGGAGCGACAACGTCTGCGAGCGGTGCCGCGCTGTCTAATTCAATCTCGCCGGAACGAAGCGTCCGATTCGATTATTCCAGCCGTGATACGCATTCGCGAGGAACGAGGGAACCACAGATCCGCTGCGGCACTCCGTTGCAAGTCGAATTCCACGATTACAGGCCCTATCCGACGTTGCTCGTCGATGCAGTCACCCCCGCGTTTTTAGTCGGCGCGTCGGGAATTTGAACCGGATCCCCCCGCCGGAAACTGGATTTCCACTGTGAAAACTCCGGAAAACATGCCTTTCAACTTTGCCGTTTATCCCTACGGGGAAATCGGCGACCGGGGTCGCCTCTCCACTCTGTTTCGGGGGTTGGAACGGTCGAAGGGTGCGCGCAGCTATTTCGAGGCCTGCGTAAGCGGCTTTCCGCAAGACCACCAGCACCACGAACGTAGGGAAAAATGAATCCTCTGGTCCTCCAAATGGTCGTGGAAGGACCCTCCTAATCGAGCTTCTCCTCGAGAACCACGAAATTTTCGCGGCGAGAAGAAGGTGCTTGGGAACAGGTCCGCTATAAATTGCTCGGAGGAATTAAAAGGAGCTGGTCCATTAGTGCTCGGTCTCGGA